>OZ014445.1:15169284-15239679 GCA_963966035.1 Acleris laterana
CAGGTAGCCTGGAATAGTTCCGGGCGCCTCTGGCTCATTGATGTTTGTAAGCACCAGGCAGGAATTACTGTAAGCTTCGAATAAGGTAAGTAATTTAATAAGCGTTTTATTGGTAGGTAAAACGCTGCTATTAAATCACTTGACCGTTATTCGAAGCTTAATAATATTGAGAAGTGTTTGTTATCGCCTGGTGGTGTGTGTTGGACAAGATGAGACGCCAATGTGACCTCATTTAAAGAATGTCAATATATTGTTGAATGTTTTGTTAAAGAAGGTAAATCAAAACCCAGAATGTGCGTAATCATTGCTCTATATTGTCACAAAAAAGCACCACTATTAGTCTTGAATTTATATGACATAGAATTTTAAAGCATTTCCAATTAAGTATGAGTATCACAATCACACTAATCATTTGCAAGGTTAAGGAATCTCATTAATCAATGGGATTAAAAAGCCTAGTTACATTAGTTTGAGGGTTGGTATTAGTAGACTCAGGCATAACTTCACGCCTGTAAAATTGTCTAAATGTGTTACCCGACCTCCAGTTGCCTCGGGCTAATATTTCATCAACTGGTAAATGGTTTTCCCAGTGTTTCGAGGCCACTGCCGACCGTACGCTCCCAGGAGTTGCAGTTATGCCTGCTTCTGCCAGCACAGTTTTAATCCAACCCGCAATTACAGTGCGAGAGGCTGCCTTAGCCGGACCTCGAAAAGTAACAAATAAATTATTAGATTTAGCTAAAGCTCTTCTATCTCGAAGAACACCAATTGTGAGATTAATCCACAAAACAGGATTTAATTTATCATTCGTATTATTAACAAACAATCTCCAGCCAGACTGTCTATAATCAGTGGAATCAGTCTTTGACCCAAAACTTGGTCAGAAAGTAACAAAATCATCTGCTATAATTAGGTGATTAGAATCAACACATAGCAGGGTCAAATCATGAACACGCCTGCCGGAACAAAGTAACAACACAACAGCACGGCAGTATGTCTACATATAGCAAATACATTATTTTCTTCTATGGAATAACTGTCTAAAAATGCAGTCAGGACGTCGACATTCCAAACAGGAGGCTTCGATGTTATTGGTTGTTTCAAACAAATCGACTTTAACATATGTTTTACTAAAGTATGAGAACTTAAGTGCCCAGAGCTATCGGCGTTACAACAGGTGGAAACAACCGATTTATGTAACATAATTGTATTGTACGATAAAATTGGTCTATTAAAAATAAATCAGCTAAATATCTTGCCAAATCGGAACCATAAGGTCCAATGGGGTTAATTTTGTGTTTGCTTGCCCATTTTATCCAACGATTCCAAGCACTTTTGTAGGTGTTACGTGTGGATGCTCGCCAGGAAAACTCCAGTAGTTGTCTCTGATCTCTATTCCAATCAACTAGACTCCCATTCCACCCCCACATTTCCATACTTCCAAAGTCATTTTGTGAACCTCCGGGGGAGCGAGCCCGGTTGACATGTCTATGAGGCAGTGTGGTAAGTTCCGAATCGTAAACGGAGCTGCTAGTGCACGCGACTTGAGGTCGGCTCGCCAAAACACCCTGTCCCAACGTGGGACCACTAGAAGATAGACTCCCTTTGCTTTGTTCATGTGTGCCAGTACTTTCGGTATTAGAAAGGGGGGCGGAAACAACCAAGCTATCGGGTAATTCCACACCCTCGAGAACGCATCGTGGTATATCGCCTGATCGTCCCTTAGGTTTAGTGAAACGTAATTGACAACCACATGAGCTCTGTCCGATGCAAGGAGATCTATGACTGGGGCTCCGAACTTTTGAAAAACAACTTCCGTTGCTTTGGGCAAGAGGTGCCATTCTGGAGGTGATCTGTGGCGAGATAAATGATCCGCGTGGCGATTGTACTTGCCCGGAATATAAAAAGGTATTAAAGTTATTTGGTTCCGATCTAAAATTCGAAATATTTTGATCGTTATATCCATGAGGCTGCTGGACCTCGTTCCGCCCTCGTTTCGAAGGTATGCAACCACTGTCCGGTTGTCGCACTGCAATACCGTGGAGCTCTTTCGTAGATGCATGTAATGGTTTTCCAATACCTTTAGAACTGCTAACATCTCCTTTTGGTTGGAGTGTACAGAACTCTCTGACTCGTTCCACGTCCCTGACAGTGGATAATTGTCTAACTGGGCCCCCCAAGCCTCGATCGCCGCATCGGTTGTTAGAAAATGCGTCGCAGGTGGTAAGTGTATATGTGTAAAGCGATGACTGTTCATTAACCACCACCTTATCTCTATTTTGACTTGCTCTGAGAGGGGGTGCAAGACGTACGTAGGCATATTTTGAATTTGTATGAGCATTCTTTGAAGGGCTCGATGATTCAGCTTTCCTAAGGGAACTACGAAGCTCGCGAAATTTAGTACTCCAACTAAGCTTTGGAGATCTTTCAGGTTTGTCTGACCGCTCCTTAGCATGGCTGTAAGTTTGGCTATTAGTGAAATTACTTTGTCCTGAGGCAGACGTTTTTGGTTCAACCACGGGTCCCAGTGTATACCTAAATAAACCATACTCTTTTGAGGAGTTAAAAGTGATTTGTTCTAATTTATCTGCCAACCCAACTTCTGTAGAGTTTGTATTAAAATCCTGACATGGGAGCGCATTATATCTGGGTTCTGATGAGCCACGAGAAAATCGTCCAGATAAACTAGGATACGTATCCCCTGTTTTCTCAATGTTTGGGCTACCCAGTTTGAAAGAGATGCAAACACCTTGGGTGCAGTGCTGAGTCCAAAGGGAAGACAAGTCATTTCCAGAAGCTCCTTTTGATATATAAGACGCAGGAACCGTCTGTGCGATTTCATTATTTTTAAGTGGAAATAAGCTTGGGACAGATCCAATTTGCAAAGCCAGTCTTGCGGCTGAATAAAGTCTGGGATGCGGTGAGCATTGATTAAACTGAAACGATCTGTTAGCACATATTCGTTTAGGGCTCTTAGGTTGAATATCGGGCGAAGAGCACCGTCGCTCTTCGGAACCAGGAAGAATCTTGACAGAAAGCTTGGGGAAGGCGTTGCCCTTTTTAAGACCCCCTCTGCTATGAGTTTCTTTATTATTATAGTCATTGGTTCCGACACTGGGGTACTGAAAACATTGCTGTCTAAGTCTGGCATTATCAGAGGCGGTCGCTTGTAAAACGGTATGCGATACCCTTTTATTATTCTTAGAAGAACATCCGGTGCTCTCAGGTTCTGCCATTGATGATAAAAATTTGAAAGTTGACCGGCTCTGAATGTGTGGCAGTCAATACCTACGCTTTTTGCCGGATCCATACGCTGATGGAGATCCGGCGCGTTTGCGACCTCTTGCATTAGAATCTGCAGCTCTGTGGTTCTGTCTCGTCGATCGGGAATGAAAAGTACCCCGGTTTACACCAGTTTTATTGCCAGGTTGGTAATGACCTTGCGGAGGTCGATAATAGTTATTACTAACTCCTTGCGGGGGAGCAAAATAGTTACGACTACCCTGCGAGGGTAGGTTATTATGGTTGCCATAAAAAGGGGGTCGCCAAGGAGCACAGTAACCCTGTCTAGTGCCCTGCGAGGGCTGATGTCCCATGGCCGACCCCTGCGGGGGGTGGTAGACAGTTGAAATGCTCTTCCCCACTTGCGAAGTGGAAGCATAATTGGATTGCTTGTTATTCAGAGGCAAGAAAGCTTTTTTAACACCTCCTTCCCTTTCCAAAGCCGTACGCAGCTTCTCATGGTCAAACAAATTACTAAAAGATGGCGGGATTCGCCTGAGTGTTGATTTAAAAAGCGGGTCGCGCGCATAATTAATAACGCCATCACGTCGCATCTGAATTGTTTCAGCTCTATGACCACAAATTATTTGCAAAAGATCACTAGACACTTTAGCGTACTCACCGTTTACCAGCTCATTTAACTTTGTTTGTAAGGTCTCATGGCTTAGATCATTTTCATTTCTAGTCCATGTAAGAAAAGAGCTTAATGTAGATTCTATGACGTTTTTTTTTTTTTTTTGTTTTAAAGCACAAAAGGTCAACGCTGCAATTGCTTTATCAGCATAACTCAAATGCGTGCGAGTGTCATATGCCTTTATTTCCTCATTTATTTCCAGATCTATGAAGCCAGGAGTATGGATATAGGATTTTTGTACGTCTGCGTACCTAACTTCCGTCCATTGTTCGTCACCAAGATGCTGCATTGTTTTGAGAATGTTTAAAAAGGAATCGGGCGTTTTCGGAACTGCGGGCTCCTTTAACTTTGTTCCTAAGTCTAGAGTAAACTCCGGGTTGATGTCTGCAGCCTCCCGGTTATCGTAAAGCTCGCGACTAACATCGGCCTGGAAGAGGTCCTCGTCATAGCACTCGTTAAAATTTGATACATCATAATCACAAGTTCCAGACAAAAATTTATCCTTCAAGTCACTTACTTGTTTGACTAACTTGTCTATCTTACGGTTTTGGCGACAAGCACGACGGGATTTTCTGTCGCGGCGATGCTTAGAGCGGCTCCGCCGGCCACGCACCGCCCCCGACGAAGACGACGATGAGCTCGACGACGACGTGCTGCTGGAGCCGCCGCTCGAGCTGCTCCGCGTCCTGCGGCGCCGGGGCCGTGTTGGCGGCGCCGGCGTGCCGGCAGGCGGCATACTTGTCGCGCCTGCGTTTTTATTATCATCCATCCTACCAAAAACTCGTATTAGCAATGGATAACTCGTACTCGACAAGAATTTTCTTTATTTTATTTCTATTAAAAAGGGTAGTTGAACAATATCTTAATGAATGTTTTTTAACAACGTGGTAAACGTTGAACAATATTCAAAAATCGAACGGTAAACATACTCAATAGTAAAACACAGAAGTACATTTTTTTTAAATTCGAATGGTAAAACCATTGCCACATTCAGTGCCGATGACACGTCAATACCTTTATATAAAATTAGCAAATGGCGGCAACGAATGTGAAACTGTGTCAACTGACCAATTCTTAGAAAATAAAATAATCACTCACCTATTGAATGCACACAGGTTATTTCTTACCAAAGGGTATATTATTTAAATTCTAAGAACTTTTGAAAATGGTTGGATCTGGAGTTAGGCAGCTCCGTGAGCCAACTGTTCACGGCGGGAAACAAGACGCCAATGAGCCAGAGGCGCCCGGAAATATTCCAGGCTACCTGGTGGTGGTGTGATCGTGACGTCACGATGGCATGATGAGCGAAAGGGAGGCATGTATAAGGGTAGAAAGAGAGAGGTAAACATGCGGGAAACGGAAGGGCCTATCTCAATATTATTAAGCTTCGAATAACGGTCAAGTGATTTAATAATCTATAAATCTTCTATTTATCTTCTATATATACAAAAGATGAACCTGACTGATCTATAAACGCACAGCCCAAACCGCTGGATCTAGAAGTTCCATGGTCTAGAGATTCCAAAGGCACGTATTAAAACATGCCAGACAGAAGGAAGGAAACTCACAGATTATAGGGTACCTACCTGTCTTACTTTGAAGGAAACTTGGTTGGTCTCTGAGGCCACAGAAAGGATATGTCTCCGAGTCGCTTTACATTTTGCATGGCCACTTCCGTTTCCCAATAATTTCCCTGAAATGTTTCCATATATAAACGGTTTTTAGGTGGAATTTTCAAATAATTTATCATACTCGTTAACCTGAAACCATAAAAACGTTAACTCGTTAGACGAGTAGCTTTCATTAAAGGTTTTCGATTATAAGGAAATAATAAGTAAATATTAACGTCATCTCATCAGTCACATCACAAAGTAAATTTTAATATTACGCTATTTGACGTTTGTTAGGCTTTTTAATAATTGATGTGGCAATCCATGCCAGACGCCATTTTCTATCACCACTGCGTCGTTAAGTTATCGCGTGCGTGCACTCAAGGCAAGACGCCATTTTATAAAAATAGAGATCCGGGTAATTCGCAGTGAATAACGTTCTGATTTTAACTAGCGCGAGTTGAATTAATTCAAAATGAGTTACGGAAGACCTCCGCCGCGTATTGACGGCATGGTTTCGCTGAAGGTGGACAATCTTACATATCGGACGACTCCTGAAGATTTACGCCGCGTATTCGAAAGATGCGGTGAAGTCGGCGACATTTATATTCCCAGAGACCGTTATACACGAGAAAGCAGAGGATTCGCGTTTGTCAGGTATCGTATTGACTATATTTCAGTTTTCATCTTGTGCCGGTGTAAATTTCCACGCTTGGGTTAACCTTGCTGCGGTTGTCTATGTAGGTTCTACGATCGGCGCGATGCAGAAGAAGCCCTGGACTCGTTGGACGGGCGTATGTTGGACGGAAGGGAACTCCGCGTGCAAATGGCACGTTACGGCCGGCCTTCGTCGCCGTACAGAAGTAGACACGACCGCCGCCGCAGGTAATTAATTACCTTTAAACTTTTTCAGTAACATAATTCCAATGTGTGCTGTTTAATATTGGCATACCTATTGAGTAGGTATCGTAAACTCACTTTAGCCCTAATGGTAACAATGCCCAGGATTCGGATAATCGTTTAAATAATTTTATAACTGTACAAATAGCTTAGTCCTGATGTAACATTTAATAGAAAAATTAAATATAAAAGATGGTTTTATAGGGAGGGCAATGTTACACCCTAAGGCTTAACCCTTTGTATGCTTAGGCACGGATCCGTGCTCAAAATTTGGGTATCTTTTTGTATTTTTTTAAGCTTAATTTTATGGACTGTATCGTAATCAGAAGAGACTAGAACTTGGTACTTTTTTGACCGCATACGAGGGGTTAAGCCAAACAGCAGTGTTCGCATTGTTGTGTTCCGGTTTGGGGATAAGACAGCCGGTGAAATGACTAGCATAGAGGCATTCCATCTTAGTCTTCAGGGTTGGCAACGCATTTGCAGTCTTAGGATTGCATTGCAGTCTTGTGATTGCGAATGTCTATGGGTCACAGTTTCCACTTACCATCAGGTGGCCTATGTGCTCGTTTGTCTTCTCTATGCCATGAAAAAAAAAAAAGTAAGCAGAGTTTACAGTATATAAAAAGAATTTCTTTGTATTTAGCTGTATGTTATCTTCGTATACCTATGGCCTAGCAGTGTCATGATTTTTCATAAACATATGAAAATGCTGCATCATATATTTCAAAGTGCAATTTCATCAGGGATAATGCAAATAATGCAATATATTGCAATAAATGCTACATCATATATTTCAAAGTGCAATATATTGCAATCTACATAAGTAGTAAATTACAGGGTTTGAAGAAAACTGTTTTTAATTATAAATATCTGATTGTTTGATATTAGAGAAATATCTGATATAAATGCAATATACATCGGATTAATATCATGCATAATAATTGACATGAAGCATGAATTTAAATTTGTAAGGACCACCTATTTATTAGGAATCTTATTCTGTGGTGATAAAATTCAATTTTAAGCTAATAGGGTAAAGTCACCAGTGGTCCGCCAGAGACCTGGCCCCTATCTCACAAAACTTTACAAGCGTACAATTTGACAAATTTGTACGGATCTCCATACAAAAAGTTCACAAATTTGTTAAATTGTATGCTTGTAAAGTTTTGTGGTATAGGGGCCTGTAGTCGGCCTCTGCCTATACTTTGTATGAGTGGGAAGAGTACGAAAGATATATTTCGCACTCTTTGCACTCATATGAGGTTAACTGGTTGTCTATGGCTGACGACTGTTTACTTTACCCTAGAATACGAATGACAGTAGTTGTTTTCAATCCCGAAACTTGAGTTTGGTAACAGAAACTAAAGTTAAACATTTTACTCTAGTGTTGTTTTAGCCATTGTAACTATGGAAAAAAAACGTTTTTTATAAATAAATATCCATTGATATATATCATGATATCCTGCCCCACTAAAAATGCTGCAACCATGCAGTCTCAATTTGATTAGTGGGGTGCTAATTTGAGGATTGAAAACATTCTGTCATGCAGTAGAGCATTGTGAATTGATTATTTGGTTCTAACGAACATAACATCTTTGTTCATTAACATGTTCGTGTCTGTTTAGCAACTCTCGCTCGGGATCCCGCTCGCGCCGCCGCTCCCGGACTCGCTCACGCTCCCGCAAGCGCTCTTACTCACGCAGCCGCTCTCGCTCACGCTCACGCTCGGACTCGAAGAGCTCGCGCGGCCGCTCCCGCAGCCGCACCCACTCCAGGTCTCGTTCCAGGCATTGAAGTGCTGAGTAAGTAACAATTGTATCACTCTCTTCTCTGACCCGATAGGGACCCTTTACCTTTATTGAATCAAGGACAACATGAAATGCCATTACATTCAGCATTGGATGTTGAGATGACATCTAATGTCCACCTTTTTTCACTGATTCCTTTAGGCAACTCAGTCGCTTATTATAACTTATGTTTGTTACAGGTTGAGAGTACCGGTTTGAGCTGAAGCTGTGCCAGCTTTCAGGCGCACTCTTCGGCCAAGGTACTAACTCAGACTTACACTTAAGCCATCCACAGACCTAACTATGAACAACATAGTGGCAAACTTTAATGTAACAAATTATTTTTAGATTTCTTAACTTAGTTTAACAATTAAGTCTTAATTTTTGTCTTCTTTTATTATTTATGTTATCAGTCTGTATAATGTTGATCTTCTAGATTTCCATGATTCAGAAATAACATCCTCTGCTGGATTTTAAATAAGTTCTGTTCAGGCATCAGTTGGAAGAGTATTCAGTTGACTATACAACTTTGTTTTTGTAAAGCAGAGACCTATACAAGGAGTCTTGACAGCTAAATCCTTGTATAATGTGTGGTTCTCAGAAATAAAGTTATGAGATTTTAATTGTGTATTTAGAAATGTATAAAATGAATTGATCAGTTTGTGTAATTAATCACCAATTAGGTGAGGCCATTGATGGTCCTCAGATATATTTCAGGTTAAAATTCAATTATCCAGGAGATCATGATCAACCCATGGGCTTTATGGGCTAAATTGGGACTAGTTTGGGACACCTCATGATGTGGTAACAGAATTATAGCAACCAAATGCCTTTAATTCAAGTTTTTTTAAAGCTTATATCATTTTATTATTGTTAATGCACTAAGGTAATTATGCCCTTATAATTTAAAATAAGATAAGTCCAGAATCACACTGACACATTAAAACAGTTTGCTGTAGGTGCCTTATAGTTTAAAAGTGTGTTTTAAACTTGCATTCTGTTCTTTTGTTTAAGGCGAAACACATTAGTCATGTAATACAAAATAATTTGTGGGTTTTACAGCATGCTAAAAATTAAAATAAGGGCATATCACTTTAGCATCAATGAAAATATTTCTGTAATTGTATACTATAATATTAATTCCTGTATTGGTATGCTCAGGGCGTGGAGAGCGCGGGGTGCGGGGGCGAGCGGGCCGGGGCGGGGGGGGGTTTGCCGATTGCTGACAACTGCTGAATTGCTGTTGTGGCCGATCATAAGTTATGAGTAAACTTTTATATTTATTGAACAACAAACCCAGACACGCACTTCGTAGGTAACGATAAAAGATGGCCCAGTGCCACTATGTGGTATGGTGTTCTTTTATCTTGGTAATACAGTAAATCACACTATTACTAATAGAAACAGAATCCCAAGTAATTGCCACCAGCGCCCCAATATTGACTAGAGACCTATTTCACATCCTTCCTGTTTTCATAAGTTTCTTAAGTTTATTTACCATCATCAATAACAAACGAGTAAACTCGCAGATGCGGCGGCAGTTGGCTAGCGGACTAACGTATGCGTTTGTTTGGCAGGCCGGTGCTGCCCGCTGGCCTGTTTGCTGTGGCAGTTTCCTGTGCTGATTGCTGTGATTTGCAGATACGCGCGTCTAGGTTTTTTTTCTAACAGGTCAACGCCCACCCTGCCCGCCGAATGACGAGAGATAGTACATGTACCAAGTACATTAAATTTCAGAATATGTTTAATAGCTTCCGTGATATCACGCGTAGATATTACCTACTTAGGTTCAAGACCCTATTTGGAGTTTTCAAGAGAGAAGATACGTCGACAATGTGGTACACCTGGACTTGGATATTGTATGTAGGATTACTGTCGTAAATAAATATAGTTATGAGAACAATTTGTTTCATTTCATCGTGGTTTTTAGGACCTAGATTGGGGGCGTATCCAGGGGGTCATGCTCGGCATACCCCTCCAGTTGTCCAAAGGCAACTAGGAACCATTGGTTCCGGACACGTGGTCCAATTGCTATCCAACGGAGCCCTGTGTCGCTGCAGGGCCCTTTTTTCTGGGATTTTGCCCTTCGAGCATCTATAGATACCTAACGAACTTTTAACCTACCTACTTTGGAATAGCAGTGGGACAAAAGATTTGTTCCCGATTCGTCGTATTCCTGATTGGTCGGATTCCTGATTTGTCGTATTCCTCATTCGTCGCATTTTTATTATAGAATGAAACTATTCATTTACCACGGCTTTACTTACGTTTTATAAATAAAAATGATTTTTTTTCAATAAAAGCGTGTATTAAACCTATATTGGTATTTTATTAGTTATATTACTAAACAAAGCCTATTTAAACATTCAATGACTGTGATTTTTTTATCAATAAAATCATTGACTATTTCCCGTTCTTGGTGATATTTTTGAACATCTTTTGCTCGACGAGATTTTATTACACTCGGACAGTGTAACTGCATTTTTCTAATCTTGATGTCTTGATGTTGTGCTTCGACTCGCAGTAGTTCGATAAATCTAAAAAGGGAAGGTTTCTTAGGGATTCTATGATTCAACCGGTTATTTCATCCCTCAACCGCATTGTTCGTTCTGAATTCTTCTTCACTGACCGAAAACATTGATCCGGTAATTTTTCGCATCCAGAAATTTAAAAAGTAATTGTGGAATGGAGTTATCACGGAACGGTCAGGGATGCATTCAGATATTTCCAAATATGCGGCTGGTATATCTTCCTTTGGTAATAACGCGAGCCGCGTACATATCTTTGTATAGATCCTGCCTTCTTCGTCGTCAATTAAACCTAACTCCTTCGATTTCTTCCACAGAGCTTTTTGATAATGAAAATAATATCCTGTTACCACAACGTCCTGGTGTACTGCTTTCAACCCATTAATGGCGGCAATTTCAAAATCGCATTTGAACTTTGCGATTTTTTGAGAGAATTCATGCTTTAATAATGAAAATAACCGCTTATAAGTATTTTCTTCCTTGTTAGGTAGAAGGGCATACACTACGGGTACAAAACATGAGCTATCTGCATTGTTGGTCAAATTAACTTGCATCGTATATATTTGTAAAAACGGAGGCGGTGCCGCCTTAAAGGTACCGTCTCCGAAATATTCAGTGCATTTCGCCAATATATCTACAGCAGAGGGGGAAGCAAATATCAATATCTTATCAACATCGCCGTCGTTGCAAATCAGGAAATCGTCTGATAGCTTCAATGGAATGACAACTTCACTTAAATGTTGAAATGTGCACTTTTCGACGCCTAGTGACTTGTTTCGTGCATTATACAAAGTCGTTTTCAGTTTCTTCCACTCCGGGATGAGCGTAAAATTAAATTCTCCATCACAATTTTCAACAAAATCTTGCACAGATTGTTCAAAAATTTTTGGGACTGGCTCCATGCTGCCACACACCTTGCGTTTCAAATCATTAACGTGACCCTCGACTTCCCTCTTCATAAATTCTGGCTTGCACATGTGTTTCGACTCTCTTATTACCTTGTCATCTTTATTTAAAGTAATGGATGTCGAGCAGACAGATCTATTACAGCACCTCCAGTTCGTCGAACCACCTTTGTTTTTCTTATCGAAGTTGTATCTATAGCCTCCCCGCAATAAGATCTTCCCGCTAGCTCTTTTACTATCGATAAATACCATTTTATTAGTTTCGTCAGTATCCATTTTTAGGAAAATCGCGAAATAAAACTGATATTGACAATATTTTCACAATCTTAATATTCATTAACAATGGTGTGACAGAAAAGAAACAAATGAAAAGTTGCTGTTCAAGTGGACGTCGTACAAGTGGCCAGTAATAGATAATAAACAGATAGGTAACTTACCTCTTTAGAATATAACGTTCCAACTCCTTGAGACTTTTCCATCTCAAAAGTTATTTTCTTAAGTGTCAACACGAAATTATTTAGCAAGACGTTTTCGCTACATACTTTGTACGTACTAATTTGCATATCAACAAGTATTTGGTGAACTATGGTTTTGTTTTACCATTCTCTTTCTTTAAGCCTGCACCAAATAATCATCTCTTTTTGGCCCAGTGGTTGACTGGTAGAGAATGCCTTGAGGCATTAAGTCCGCTAATTGCATATTTTTATTTGCAAGAAAGTTTAAATATGTACAAAACTCTAAAGTGGCTAAGCGGTTGAGGTGTTTACAATGATCTACACGCGTTTTTATTCTCTAGACAATAAAAGCGTGTTGACTTCATTGTGAACACCTCACCAGCTTAGCTACTTTTGCTGCTGACTGTATAACAGCTCTTCGGGAAGGCAAATAAATAATGGTCTAATATTTGTAATGATTTTATATAAATAATTCCGACAAAACGGGATTACGACGAATCAGGAATACGACGAATCAGGAATCCGACCAATCAGGAATACGACGAATCGGGAACAAATCGGACAAAATGTAATTGGACCACCATACCCGGAGGGCCAAACCACCTAGAAATAGGAGCTCCGTCGACAGGCTAATTTCAAAGAAATATTCGCTACCGCGGAGCTTCTATTTCTAGGTGATTGGCAATATGCTTTATGGTACTAAGCGTTTTTGGTATTCTGAGAAACTGGTGTATGACATGGTAAAGTAAAGGTACGGTAAAGGACAAAACTTCTTGTGTAAGATTTTATATTAGGGGAAGATGGGGTGGCTTCGTACAAAGGGAGCATTCGTACAGTGGTCATATCTCGACTATCCATCACGCTAAAGCGTTCATATATATATGCGTGACTGCCGCTCGTATGCATAGGCTACCCTCAAAAAGTGATGGCAGTCCAGCAGCAAATTTCGCCAGAAATAATTAATATGTGTTTCCGCGACCCTAAAGTAATTTCTGGTTCTCCTTTCAATGCGTCTGTCTCTAATAATAATAAGTTTTACTTGAATTAGAAAAAATATTTTTATACAGGTGGTAATTAGATCCTTGAGATTAATATGTAAACAATGGTTTTGGGATTACTTTAACGGTTATTTTCTATTTTGATTATGTTTCTGATCGTCGAATAGTGTATGAAGGCACCCTACGTATGGGGTACATTCGTACAATTCCCATTTTTTGAGAAAACCATTATGATGGACAACAGCTGACGGCCTTTATAGGCCTGACAGTCATGATGGGGTGGGTCAAAGAGTTGACTCTTAACAACGTAGAGGCCTGCGAAAAGAGGTGGAAGGCCGGTCTTGCCGGGAAGCAAACAGTAGATAGGGTAGCTGAAGAGGTAAAGAAGTCGGTCCTAGGTCAGATAGTAGGACTCAAGACGTCACTCCATGCCCAGGTGCTCCTTAGGCAGGCTCTCCTAAGCCTCTACCTTGCGAAGAAGGATAAAAGGGACCAAGAGATCATCATCGTCAGAGCCTGTCTGGAGCAGCTGGACATGGTTTACGACCAGGCTTGCCTCAAATCAGTCTTATGCATGGAGGAATTTATAAGATCCCGCAATCGTGCTCTAGAAATCGGATCCGTCAGCGCAGATGCGAAAGCGTTCCTGACGGTCTTAACAGAGGTGCCAAGAGAGAGGGGGCAAACTTCACCCTGTGTAGACTGTTGGATGGATGTAAGCATAGAAAGAGAGGACAATTGAGAGATCTCTCTCTCCAGGCGGGTGTTATGCCTGGGGACCGAAGTCCATTGGGATGAAGTTGGAAGTGCTACATATATGAACTGACTGTTGGAATTTCGCTTGCGCGTTGTAGAACAGTTTAGTTCCGCTGTCTGACGTTGTGACGCTGTTGGCGCTGGCGAGTTGGTGGTACATGGTTTTGCCGTTAGATGTCGCCATGTCGCCACATCTTGGCAAAGTGGCTTTTTAATATGTATGTAGGTTTCGGTTATGTTATGTTAGTCTTGCAGCAGGCCCGGAGGGCCACACCACCCAGAAATAGGAGCTACGACACTGACTGATTAGAAATTAAGAATGTCGACGGTGCTCCTATTTCTGGGTGGTTCTGCTGCAAAACATAACCGCAACCTATCTACGTAAGTATTCACATTTATAGTAAACCACGCATCCGTATCTCCCTCTTGGTCCCATTAAATAATGTGACCACGAAAAAAACAAATATTTATACCGCGCAAGATGACGATATATTAGTAAAAACTCAGTTTAATACTTATTGCGACAGGGTACTAAAATGTACGGCTACTTATGAGCGGGAACTGTCCAATTGTTATAACTGGTGGGAAATACCGCCGAAGGGAGTTCGTTCCACAGTTTCACTGCCTGCCTGGTACAGTGAAACCATTCATGAAGGTGATGTTGATGAAACATGGCTTTACGACGAGTAGTTCGATGGTGGAACTCGGCAGCCGATAAAATTCCGAATAATTCTTAATAACACTCCCCGTTGTAAAGTCCATACTGCACATAGATGCGAAAGTTTTTTTTTTTTATGGTATAGGAAGGCAAACGAGCAGACGGATCGCCTGATGGAAAGCGATTACCGTCACCCATAGACACCTGCAGCACCAGAGGAGTCACAGGTGCGCACAGATTATAGGATATGTCTAAAGGTGCGTTGCCGGCCTTTCAAATGAGAGTACGCTCTTTTCTTGAAGGTTTGAAGGACGTAACGGTCCGGAAATACCGCAGGCGACAGACCATTCCACAGTTTAGTATTGCTTTCACGGCTGTAACCAGTTTCGGTTAACCGAAACCAAAGTTTTTTTGCACTCAGATTTACAGGTTTTTACAGAATAACAGCATTGTGATTGCTCCACACTTGGAACACAATATGAGTCCCTTTTCATCCACACATTGCTGGCTCTTTTACCTACAGATTAAATAAAAACAGCTGGCCTTTTGCCTAACGCAATCACAGTTGACTTCATGACAATTATTTTCATTACAAGCTTTCGATTTTCAAAATGAAAATGATTGCAATTAATAGTCCCTCTGTTTAAATAACTACTTTTGTATTTTTCTTAGCTTTTTAAGTATGATGTTTTTGCTATGTGTGCTGAATAAACGATTTATCTATCTTCTACCTTTCTTTCTTTTGACCTAGCGCAATTTGGTAATATTGTAAGGAAGCAGGAAATAAGTAAACAGAAATAATATTCAAATTTTAATTTAATTATTATACTATGTCTTAATGTTAAAATTTACAATTAACACACCATTTTTGGCAGTCCCTTCTTTAAACCACCTCCCAGATTTGTGTTCCTGTCCTATTGCTGCATACAACTGTGTCCCATCACTTGCAAACTGCATGGAATTCACAAATCCATTGATCTGCACACTGAACATGGGTGACACTTTTCTGTACGCGTCGCTGACTTTCCACACCCTTATATGGCTATCATATGAACCTGATGCAAATACATCAGAGTTCAACAAAGTTGCTATACTAGTTATCCAGCGGGGAACATTGTTGTCGGTGCCGTGAGCCTCTGTAACTGTACACAGGGGTTTCTTCTTCAGCACACTCCAGACACACAGTGACCCATTATCACTACCAGATATAAAATGCTCCTCATCCAAAAGCTTAACTTCATCTAAACTACCAACCGGACCATTGAAAATAAGTTGTGACTCTTCTACTATTTTCCATATTCTTACTGAAGCATCTCTTCCACCAGCTGATATAGCCCTTTCTCTTGTTAGAGCATCAATAGATGTTATAGAAGACTGATGGCCAAACAAAGTCTCTACATAAGCCATTTCATCTAATGACCAAATTTTGATTGATCTGTCTTTACTTGCTGAATACAAATTATGTGTATTTTTCCTAAAAACTAGTCCAGTTACCTGGTCTTTATGCCCTTTGAATGTGAAGATATGCTTTAGTGTGCTGGGATCCCAAATTTGGATATCCTTTGACGAATCAGATGTTGCCAAATATTTTGAATCTGTTGATAGAGTTACTGCTGATACACTGCCCTGAATAAACTTGGAATGTGTTTTAAAAGTCAAGCTGCCAAGTTTTCGTTTTTCTTTTAAACCCCATTTGACTATGGTTCCACACTTGCTGCCAGTAAACGCGAGCTCGCCGTCGCTGCTGACGCACACGCACGTTAGCGGCAGCTGGTGCTCCTTGACTCGAATCAGTCTAATTTCACTTTCAGTGGGAGCCAGGTAATTATCCGCTACTTCGACCCGTAATTTACCTTTCTGTTCCAAATAGTCTCTTTGCAAACGCTTGCCGATCGCATCATCGTCGGTTTCTTTAAGCTCCGCACGTTTCGCTTCTTCTTTCTCTATTTCTTGTAGATATTTCTTAGCCAGTCGTAACTTCTTTTGCTCAGCTGTTTCATGATCACTTTCAGATTCTTCTGCATCAGAAAACTTTTTAAAATCCACATCGCTTCCAGAGGAATCGTTTCCGTTTTCTAGGTTAGAAACATCTTGCCGTTTTGGTTTAACTTTCTTAATTTTTTCACCTTTTCTCTTTTGAATTTGTCTAGATTTACCTTTTAAGAAGAATGAGGAAGACATATTTTAGTTAGTGCTGTATTTTTTATTAATAATTAACAAGATTTATCGCTTTCCCACACGTGTAGACGACGTTTAAATTGAGTACCTAATTGACTTATTGGCGTAACATTGACGTTTAAGTTTGACATCCCAATTTCATAATAATCGTCGAGCTATTCGAGATATGGTAAAAAAGATGACTAATTTAATTTTGATGCACGCTTGTTAATTTATTTAATGGTCTGATTTTAAATTTTACACCAGCATGCTCATGCAAGTGAGTTTTGTATTACATTATTTACTATCTCTAGGAGCCTTTTTCCTTCCCTGTTCAGTTATTACTCTGTTTTATCACTACATAGTATAAAACAAAGTCGCTTCTCGCTGTCTGTCCCTATGTATGCTTAGATCTTTAAAACAACGCAACGGATTTTGATGCGGGTTTTTTTAATAGATAGAGTGATTCAAGAGGAAGGTTTATATGTATAATAGATTCTGGTTTATGTACGGGTGTTACAGAAAACTCACATAAACCGAAGCGAAGCGAGGGCGGGTCGCTAGTGATTAGATAAGTTACATCATACATCATCCCACCTGCTACGATCCTGACAAATCTCTTTCGCTTGTTCCACATTCATACATCGAGTCATGCATGCACGTCGGTTTCGGGTACGTTGCGTGGCACTAACGTACCAATTTTTTTCAAACTCAAAGCGATTTAACGTTGCCGACGGAGTTCCGCTCCCGCGGAGCTTCTATTTCCAGGTGTTCTTGGACCTTCGGGCCTGCTGAAGATCCAACATACCTAACCTAAATCTACCTCCTATTAACCAGTTATGCCACGGAGAATATACACTTAAGAATTGGACCTTTTCCAATATTTCTCCGATTTGATTCGAAAAAGTACGCCTAGGGTAGGGCGGCCCCTTCCACTCACTTATAACCGCCCCCCAATCTCCTTTCATCCATCCTTTCCAAATGACCTAAACATCGAAGCATGCCCTTTTCAATCTTAGTCACTAGATCTTTTAGTCTACATTTCTCTCTGATCTTTCTTTCCTTACTCTATCAAACAGTTTCATGCCACACATACTACGCAATGAGCGCATTTCAACTGCATTTATACAAGTTTTCTGCTTGTCCTGCTACACTACACCCAACATTCACTACCATACATCAGAGTATACACCATGCTGTATGGCATGTATCAGGGGCCAACACCATTGTGACCAGCCAGTCGGGTTTTTTGCTAAATGCCCTTTCTGCTCACAGGGCCCCATTAATCTGATTGCCCACATTCACCCTCCTCTCAACATCATTCTCACATTTACCATATCTTGTACTTCCCAGGTACACAAATTCACTCATTTGCTCTACTTACCAGTTATTTTCATACAAAAACATCTAATAACTAGTTAAATTGCATTCCCTAGCATTTGAGACTGTTCCCAGGCACTGGTTGAGCTAACACTTGATATAATTATGTAACTTTGGAAACAATATCACCATGGTTTGAAGTCATAACATTTAATTACAACATAATATTTAAAAATGCTATTATTTAGAAAGGAAACGCATCATACATTCAGATAGTTCTTATATACCTGAGATACAGGAATATCCTAGTTCAGATGTAATAAAATTTGCCTTGAAAATATTTATTATTATTATTAGATCATTAACTAATCACATTAGGAAAACACAAGTATGGAGAAATATACATGTTTCGCCAGCCCCAGATAAGTTGGGATAGGGGCAGGAGAATGATGATTTATTATAAAAGCAATTACTGAATTTTCCAACTGCTGCATGGTTTTTAACTAGCAATGACAAATATAGATTTTCTTTCAATGTCAAGAATTAGCTATCCTATGATTATTGAGATCTGTATTTTTCCATAATAAATAACATTTTCCATAATGCTAATCATCGTTACATGTAGAACACTTCTCAATATGTAACATTTAATTAATTCAGCAATAATTCAAATACTTTTCTCAACCTACAATAGTGTTAGCCCCTCTCAGCTGCAGGTAACCTGCTGTGATGTCCATTGGCAAGTTCCGGACTGTAGCAAACTCTTCTGCGTTGCTATAGTACAGCTTTGAATGTCGGTCGATGTATGGAGCAGGCAAGCCTGAGATGTCAGAGTACTTCTTTGTTGGTTTAAATGTTGGAGGAGCATTTATAGAATAATCTGAAAATAAACATTCCAAATCAAAAAAATATATAACATGCTATGCTGTGGTTAAGCCCAAATCCTTTTGATTTAACTGCTGGGCAGGAAGGAATCTCTTCTTATCAAGTTTCAAAATAGGTGAGTTTTATACTTACATAGAACTATGTCGTTCGGCCATGGTAAACTTCGCTCCGCAGCAAGTATTTGCTTAAGAGATCTCCACATACGTTTTTTGCACCCACTCTTGGCAATGAATTTGTTCTCTGTTTTAAAACAATGTACTGTTTCTGTATCAGCCGTCATGTTTAAAATATAAAAATATGTTAACAAACGCGACGTTCAGTGGTATTTTACAAGTTTTTTTTATTTACCTATATTATATTTATTTTTTGTGAGTTTTGTGACTGAACCTGTTTGTCAAACCACAGATTATAGGATATGTCTAAAGATCGTGAGTGGGCTAAAGGTTGGTGTCCGTCAGTTTGGCTGGCTACGTTGGACTGACAGTCAGAGACTACCTTTATAATATGACCACATGTGTTTGACAGAAACGTCAAAATCTAAAATTATTTTAGAGGTTAAGATCCTTTCAAGTGTTGTGTATAAGCGATATGCGTAGTATTTACTATTAAAAATGGATATAGTAAATGAAATTTTAGAAAGGGAACAGAAAAAAGCGGAGAAGTACAAGCCAATCACTGTTGAAAAACATTTGGATTTGGAAATTGACGTCGGTACCCTTCTTGGGTTCGATTCCAATGACTTGAACACGAAACAACTGCAGTAAGTTTAATCAAACTCGATAATTTTGTATAACTGTGGTTAAACACATATTTTACCTTTTAATATTCAATAAGATTGTATGTGCGTTTAACATCAAAAACATCTCAACAGATCAGACAAAAACCGAGACGAATACCTTCTTTCATTATCGCGAGACAATACACAATTGCTGCTCAACAAGATCTGGGAGCTGCCCACAGAGCGGGTCGAAGAAGCTATCGTGGTAAAACTACCTGAGCCTACCACAATACTACCCCGTGCCAAGCCTGTCCCTAAGCCCAGACCGCTGACCAAATGGCAGGAGTTCGCCAAGGCCAAGGGCATCACCAAGAAGAAGAAAGACAAGCTGCAGTGGGATGAGCAGCTGCAGAAATGGGTGCCGCTTTATGGGTTTGTGTTTACTTGTGTATGTACTGTCAAAACTTTGTGACCCGCCTTAGGCCCAAAGTCTTTCTGACATTCTACAACAATAAGCTCGAGTAGTATAAGTTACAATTGAATTGACATCACTAAAGACATTGATCATTTCAAGCATATTTTTGAAGTAACTAAGTAACATTTGTGATTGTACAATCCTGTGTGTAGGAACTTATTTGATTTATTAAATTTATCTTTATTAGCAATGTACATATTGCGCTACAGTATTCTAAAATTTTACTAATCCACTCATTGTTAAGCATGTGAATTAATTTCTATAAAATGATCCAGATTCAAAAAGGCAGCTGCCGAAAAAGAGAAGAATTGGTTAATAGAAGTGCCACAGAATGTAGATCCCATGACTGACATGTATGAAAAGAAAGCTGAAGCAAAGTCAGAGAAAGTGGCAAAGAATGAGCTGCAGAGGTTGAAAAACATTGCTAGAGCCAAAAAGGTCAAAATTCCAAGGGTTGGATTGCCGGTCACTTCAGATAAAGCTTCGGCTACTCAGGTGAGGAACTTTAGCAGCAGTTAACTTGAGCCTAGCTTTAGCAGCAACTTTGTTTAGCAGAATATTTCTTTAGTTATACAACTCCAATCCCAATAACTGTCTAACTTATAGGACTAAAATGTCACTAGGCTCTTTGATATAAGTTATATTAAAACTAAGATAATTATGCCATAGAACCATTTAGTTCACATTTTTTTTTAATTTTAAATGCCTAAGAGCAAATTTGCTGTTTTGGGAACAACAGCCTGTTCTGGGCGTGACAGAACAAAGCTAAACTGTCATATATTACAACTGCTTAATGTTGCCAGCTGAAGAAAGGACAATTTTACTCTACATCATATTAAACTAACTCATTTCAGTTATCTACAGCAGCCACAGTTGCTAGAGCATCCACAGCATCCTTGGGCAAGTTTCAAGACAGGCTACCTAAGGAAAAAGATGCCCGTGGGAAAGGAGTGCATGAGCTCATCCCGGGAAAAGATCGTAAGCGGAAGTTGCCGGTGCCCACAGCAAAGGTGGAGAGGGAAAACAACCTCAACTTACTGGACAGTATACTAAACAAGAAGCCCAAAATTGATATGGACAAGGCTGTGGCAAGACATATTAATAACGAACAAGTGCAGTAAGTATTTATTACAGCATCTTTGTTGATAAAGTTAAAAAAAGGTTTTGTTAAGTATCAACTATATAAAGTACCAAATTTTGCAATTAAAGTAGCAAGAAAAGAAAGTACCATATTTTGCCTGCCTGCCGTACATTTGTTGTTGTTAATACTTGAATATTTGAGGACCCTTTGACCCAAGAAAATCGCCTGCCAGTGGTCTATGGTTGAATTTCATTAACAATAATAAGATGTGTTAATTGAAAATAAAATTTGATGAGTTGTGAAAGGCTAAGTTCAAAAGTGATACTAGTTTATTGCTCAAGTGTATGAAGGGGAACGTATGATAATAGTTTATATTTAACCTTGAAATGTTTAATCACCAGGAGATCAGAGGAAAAGAAGAATGAAAAACCAAAAGGTAAGCCACGTAAAGGCAAAGGTAAAGGTGCTGGCAATCCCACAAAGTTTTCTGCGAAAAAACCCAAGGCTGGCAAAGGACAACGGAATCCCGGGAAGAAGGCAGGTCCAGGCGGTCGAAAGAGGAGATAATATGCTATGACGCTCATTGGTTCATATTACGCTTTAGGTATGATTTATTCAATAAAATAATTAAGATTATTATCCAAATATGTTTAAATTTTGATTAGTTATCAACTCCCGCTAGGTTTCCCTTGCTACAAGTGGTGTAGGTGTAAATTAAAGTATTAAGGTTAAGTATCCGCGGCGAGCTTAGGATAAATCGCCATAATACCATTATACAGGCGTAGCCAGAGAAAAAATACAATACTACAAGTTTTTATTTTTGCTGTGTGGTTAAACAAAGTGTAATGAGAGCTATTTAAAAAAAAAATAGAACAATAGAGACGTAAGGTTCACATTCACGGGCAGTGATAATTTTTCATTATTCATAGATTATGAACTAGTAAAATCCACCCTTGTCAGTGAAGAGTTTTGTGGGGGATAAGATCTTTTTAGGAAATGCCTTCATTTGGCTTTATTGAGCAGAGGGTCGAAACACACTTCACACACACTAATATAATATTATAAATAAAAATGCATATGGATATTTGTTACTCTCTCATGCTGAAACAGCTGGGCGGATTTAAATAAGATTTGGAATGGAGATAGCTTTTACCCTTAAAACAGGCTACCTTTTATTTTTTGGACTGGGACGAAGTCGCGGGCAGCGGCTTGTAGGTAACTAAAATAAATAAATTAAATCAATTAAACTCGAGTGTATATGTTAAATATTTATTCTGTCAACAATGAACTTTGGACTAGATGTAGAGTAACATTACAATACATAAAAGCACTAATATGTATACGGTCATCGCACCCAATATACATAGACCTTATTATCAGCGGCATAGGGGCGGGTAGATAGTTTTGACGCCTTGGAAACGTACGTATATTTATGACTTTGACTGCACTTAAATATCTGGGGGCTATCATGGAATTTGACACAGAATACTAAGTTATGAGTGTTATGATAATGTTATGTATATGAATATAAATTAGCCCTCACACAAACAACAATCGCTTGGAAAATATGTTTCGTCCTTTTCTTTTAAGCTGTCGTGTAAGATAGGACATCAAACATTTATTCTGTCATTATGCCTATCAATAAAATCGTTTTTCCTATTTAACTCACTAATACATACTTTGACACAAATGAAAGTAAAGTTATGGTAACTGCTCTATGGATTCTCCTATTGGGAATTTCAATAGAGAACGCTTGACGCATCCAATAGTTTGAGCCGGAATAAGGGTATTTGGGTAGATACATATTGAAACAATGACATAATATATATTCATTTGATTACATTAAGTCCGAATTTGCAAAATTCCATAAGTCAGAAATGCATTATTTTATACAGTTGTTTCATTTTGCAGAATTGTTATAAATCTTACCTATAAGTTATTTAGATGATCTTTTAAAAAATGCATTACAATCTTGTAAAAAACATAACAAATTAATGAAATAGATGGGATACGAAAATTCGGGCTTGCGACCGGTTACCACTCATTCACAAGGTATAATATGCATTGATTTGGCTGATAATTATTTAAGTGTTTTCAATTCCCGGGCGGCGGCGGCGGCGTTTCATCGACAGTTGTGTCAATGTACGATAAAATAATAAAGTAGTCGACGCACCATCCTCGGTTGATAACATATCGTCGTATAAGGGTGGGTTTAGACCAAATCGGGCCTCGAACCCAAAGGAGATTCCAAACAATCACATTTCAGCCGACTGTGCAAGACAATTTACCATAGAGTTTTATGATTATTTCTTATTACCCCTATGGACGTAAATCGATTGTATTTACTGTATTGCTTCTTAAGGCGAGACTTGATATTGAAATGTTCAAGGGGCTACCCTGACAATAAAGCATATCTATAGCGATCTCTAGATTTAGACGGTGTGATTTTAGAAATTCTCACTTATAAAGCCCGTCACGGCAGACTTAGCGCTACGAGGAGAAGGTATAATACTGTATATCGAGGACACTGACACAAGCAGCTAACACACGACACACTATAAAGTTATTCTGGAAGCATCTACTCTTAACATTATCGATCTACGATATATTATTTATTGCTATTCAACAGGTTAATGCGATGCTTGCTGTAGATCAAATTCAGCCATTCGACCATTTCGGCAGAAAAATATCCATTGCTGGATTTAAAGCAATACTGGCTTTGTTCTTTCCTAGCAAGCATCACCTAACAACTACCTTTACTACTAATATTGCTATTCACTAATTCTAAGCCTACCTAGTTTAGTATACAATTTGTCACAAAATAGAAATTCTGGTATAATAATATTCTCATTACAATATTAGGATTTATTTATGATTTATAATAAGCTTCAATTCCGTCGCTTGAGGTGGAAACGGTCATATTATTTTCTAAGCCAAAAAGAGATGCCAGTTTCGACGCACTCTTGCCTTATTGCGAGGTATTCGCTTGACATCCTTGAAGTGAGGCTTACAAAGTACTGATATTTTATTTTGGCAGATGATGAAGGAATATTTATACAGCCGAACCACTACAGTACGACAATCAACAACCTACTAATACTCTTCATTCCATTATATCATTAATATTACAGGTAAACCATTGAAGAAAGACAATAATGCATACAGTTAACATAACAGACAGATAGAGAAGACAATCCATAGCCTGTAAAATTTGTAAAAATATATTCTATATCCACCTCAAATAAAAAACTCAAATAATTTTATTCATAAAACTGTTAAAGCGATTTACAATCGTTCCCGTGTGTATCAGAACAGTTGGTCTGCCTCGGCGGCATGTCTTCAATTTAGTTTGTGTAACTTACACAACATTCATTTTGAGTTTGACTCTTTATATAATAGAAAAATAGCAACAGAGTTGTTTCTTAGCAATGTTAATAAATATTTCATTATTTTGTAACAAGAGAATAATCAATTAAATAATAAAAGTGGACAGAATTCCACCAACTGCCATAGACTATCTATTCGTTCCACCATTCCCTCTCCACTCGCTTTCAGGTGGTCACCTTAAAGATCATTTAAAAATAACAATTAAATGTTTAGCGATATTCGCACCTGTTACTACCAAATTGTTACCACTGTTGTGGGTTTTTCCGACCGGTTACCACTGACAACTACTGTTTTTTTTTAATTCCTAGTAGAAGTTACTACTGGTAAGATGGAAAAATGTTAGTACTTACCACCAAGGGAAAATCTTTATCAATGTTTCGAGAGGTCATTCAGTACACTGCCCAAAGCATGATATATAAATAACTTAATACACATTGGTACATTTTCAGCTATTATCCCCAATTTGTTACCATTCTACTTTTGTATACAGTACCTAGTTACCAGTGGTAAAAGGTGGGTAACAAATTGGTCGTAAAAGGTGGGAATATCACCATGAACCACATTTTGTAGCGGTGTAGTTATTTGATGTGGCAGACTTTAAAAGTGACTTCCTGACATTCCTTCCGCACCAAATTCAGTTAATTGTTTTCGGCTAGCTAGAACCCTGTATTTAACAATGAGTTTCCATCTTTGTTGTAATAAAATACACATGAAAGTTCAAAAAAAATACTGTGATACTCATAAACAGGTCACAGAACCAGTAATATAGTGAAATATCCATTCATATTACGAGTTGGTACATGTATAGAATAAAATACGAAGTAAAAATAACTTAAATCAAACAGTCTTATGCCTAATCTATACGAAGGGTAGGAGATCAATGAAGGAATAGAAAAAACGTCCTCACCTAATAAAGAGCAACAATAACATTAACTAGTAAATAACTATGACATTATTATAATTTTGTATCTAAGTAAATGTCAACTACATTTGTCTGTAACACTTGTAATATTTATTTCTCTGAATTCTCAAGCGCTAACAAGTTCTACCTTTTAATGTAAGTACCTATAGCTTAAGGACAAATATGTTTGAGTTACAACAATAACCTGCTAGTCCTTAATCTACAAGAGAACAAGGAAACGTTGCTCGTTAGAGATCTAGACAGTGTCTACTGTGCAGAGCCTCACTACAGTTAAATTCGTCAGTAAATACAATAAAATGCATTGCTATAAGATAAGCATAATAATAACGATTTGTATAGGAAAATCAACCTTTGGTTGCTCAATTCAATAATTGCACTCACTCGAAACTCACTCCTTGTATATAACCATTCCCTAAAATTTACTTCTATCACTGGCAGAGCATGAGATTCATATATCTTATAACAGAAATATAGCGTTTTTTTTTATTTTGAACTATAGTGGCACCGTGAGAGGAAAGTACAATTTGCTCTATCATCACATTTTTATATTTATCGTATCTCGATATAATGGTGTTATTCAGCACGCAAAAAAGGCGCATTTGTTAAGTCGTCGAGTTGCGGAAATTAGCCCGCTACAACCTAATGGTGTTATTTACCCTGGAAGTAAATCGGGTTACCCATCTTCCTTGTGGAAATTCATGACCTTTTTGAATAAATAATTAACAAATAATTATAATTAACCATTATCTTCTGTAAAATAAGGATCAAATGTCTATGATTTCTCTTTGTCCATTCCTGTTTCGATCACTAACAATTTTTTTTTAAATCTATTTATGCAGTTTTTCTAGTCACTAAATCGATGACATGGTTACGAAGAACAGCTCTTTGAATGTCTTATGGTTACAGATTTGCCACCTGAATAGTAATGAGTGATCGAAACAGGAATGAACAAAGAGAAGTGATAGACATTTGATCCTTATTTTACAGAAGTGCCTATCAGCTTAGTCTCCAACACCCTACAGTTCTCACGGTAGCTTATAGTCATAGTCGGAATGCTTTACAATAAGTGTATTGCTTTTAGTTTTGCTTGACCCTGCGCATACTGCACTTTTTGCACAATGTATAGACCCCGGACTGCGCCGCGTCATGCTTCCCTTTGTGATGGCAGACGATATGCACCAACTTTAAATTCTCACGGGTGAATATTTGTAAGTAATACCTGTCGGTTTCAACGTCGCCCTGGCTGGAATCGTTCTCGCAGAGCAGGCAGACAACGTGACCATTGCTGAGGCCTTCGATAGCGGCCAGGATCATCGGTATTATGGCTCTTGAGAGCTCGACCTTGTGATCTAGGTTCCAGGTTTGGAATATGATGCGTTCCTCTCGGGACCTGTATGGGTTGATGACGTGTTCACCGTTGTACGTGCAAGCGTTGCTGCTCCACAGGCCTCCGCACTCGAACAATCCGGTATCATCACAGAGGCGGAGTTTAGTATCTGCTTTTCTGTTGAAGTAGGTTTCGTTGTACTTGGTAGTCTCGAGGAGTCTCCTCAGGTCTGAGAGGAACGTGTCTATAAGCTTCTTGCCGCGGCCGTTCTTAGAGTGCGTGTATAACTCGGAGGCCTGCAGAGCGCTCTTGGTTTTGTAGAAGTAACCGCGCATTCTTTCTTTGACGCGCTTGCTCATGGAGTGTTCTTTGGTTTTTTCTGATGGTTCTAACCCTATAAAATTAAAATAAGCGAGATCGTTATTGAGACAAGTAAAAAAATATATATGAGATTGCTGAAAAGCAAAAACTTTAGGACCAGGACCATGAAAACTCCCTAAAACGAGTTACAAGTTAGATAAGTACAAAACCCTACCACTGTTACCATTACCACTAATTTGTTACCACTGGTAAATGAACGTACCCATACTACGTGACCGATCATGGGGAGGGGGAATGATTTAAAAACATATTTATGAATTAATACGTGAAAAGACACACAAGCATATAGTATGGGTGATCAGGTGATCACCAATGGTATGGGTACATTAATACATTCTCTAACACTGGCAAAAAAAAACGACCTGTTACCTCCTGACCTGACCTATGCAAACATTGAATTGGCCACTGACCTTCAAACCATTGAGGGTCCTGGGCCCTTTCGCTAAGCATGGTGCGCGCGTCGTCGGCCGCTGCGATGTACTTCTGGAACACCTTGAACTTCTCCTTGATGTTGGTCGTGAGGAACTCCTTGGCGGCCAGACCGGTGTCGATATAGTCCTTCTTCGATGATCTAATTAGGCTGTAGTAGTGGTCGAAGTCTAGAAAAAAAATAAGCATTTAGTAACAGGTTGTAACTATTTTTGTATAGTTAACCAGTTATTTCATTATCATAATTTAAGAGGTGCATCTTTACCGAGATGTGTTGGCAAAGTTGTATATTCCATACAGGAATAGGAAAAACAAAATTACACACTTGGTGCAGGATAATTAAATCAAAAACAATCAAGTTAAACCCCAATGTCAAATAAATATTTATTTCAAGGCAACAGAAAAAAAACACTGTTTGATCAGAGACAAGATTTATTTTAAAGAAAAGAGCACAGTGTTCCCAGTGTGTGTTGTTTTTGTCCTCTGTGTTTTTTGTAGGTACACTTTGATTGCCACCGACCCACTAGTCGGGTCTATTTAGTATGAAAATTAGAGCCCTTGGCAATGAAAGTGTTAATTAAAAGAGTCTTGTTGCTTCATTATTAAATAAAAAACTTTAGGGGTCACGGAATGCTCATTTTCTGCTAATATTATAAACACAAGTTTTTGGTTTGCAAAATTCAATATTATCCATCACTTGAGACTATACAGGTGGTTACCACAAACCACTAAATTCGAAACTTTGGCTGAGTCCCTGTCACTTCGTCACTCGGGACTAAATCAGGAGAAAGGGATGGAGCTAATGGAACTTCAAACTTGGATTTTCAAAGTAGGGGTTTTGGGTCTCAAAGCTCTAATAGACAAGACAATTAACTGGCGGTACTTTTCTGTGTGCTCATGATCAAATTTTTGCCAGAAACTGCTGCCAGTGTAATAGAAAATTCATGAAATTGTTATTGTGGCAACAAATCCCTAGTTATTGACAAAAGAAAGAGAACAATATGGGTATATAATAAAATGTAAACCATTTCACATAAGGTCAAGTGGGGTTATTCTGACAGAAGCATGCCAGTAGAAATACATTGACTAGGTAGTTGGTTTTGACAAGTGTAAATCAGCCATAATGCCGTTATCAGCAAATACAGATTGATAGTTTTTTTTCTCATTAATATACCTAGCATCATAAGTTAAAAAACTACCAGATGCTGGATGACGGCATTATAGATTATATCACAGGAGTTGAGAACCTGTAAGGGGTTTGCTGAGTTGTTTACAGATGTTAATTGATGGCAAGATTTAGTCTTGCCCAGCAAACAATGCAAGTTCAAGTGCAAGTGCAAGTTCTAGTCTCTTTAGACAATTTTGCATTTTTATGCGATTGCATCAAGTATTTTCTCACATAATTTGAGTTCTTCAGTCTACATTAATTCCTGTTACTAATATACCTTCCAGCTAGGTTTATAGTAAAGTAAAATATTAGGTACTTCATTTCATTAGTATACTGACTTAAAGTTAAGTGTAATTATTCTATAGTAACCTTTCCTGTAAATAGGACAAAACATACCAGTTACCATTTTTTCCTGTTCTGTAAGCAGTATAAAGAGCGTTTGAGGCGGTAGCGTGTCCAGGTACTCGTCGTCGACCACGCGCGTGCCGTCCTCCGCCACGAACAGGCGGCACTCCTCGCACCCAACCTTGAACTACAAACCCCCAAGAAAATTAGGTCAAGGCAATCCGATATAGGCCAAGGCTACCATTTCAAGGATAAATAGCGCAAATTATAACAGAAACTTATACTAAAAACAAACAATATAAATAACAATTAACTTAAAAACCATAATAAACAGAGAAAAACACTTACCCCTAGCTTTTTGCATGATTTTTCAATTAATTCCCGCAGATTCTCGGCGGCGACGCCGATTTTTTTGTCTCGTTTCACATCGGCCACTTTATAACCTTTTTTCATGATTTACTAGAACTAAAATTAATGCCTTTAATTATAATGTTATGAGACAAAGGAATACTAATTACTCAAATCTCGATTATTTTACGCACCGTTCTTCACTTAGATGGATTTGGCGGACAAACTATCGTACGTTTCTTATCTACATGAACTGTCAATTATTGACACAATCAAGAGGGTGTTGCCCATAAATAGAGTTTTTTTTTTCTATGGTGCTGCCAAACTAGAAACGTGATTAAGGTGTTCCTCACACATCACGATTTTGATCTTGCGGACGACTCCTGACGCCCTGAAATCGTAGTTTGAAGACGTTTGCTCGATTTCGTCTCGAATGACGAGTGACAGGGATGGAGCAGCGTTTAATTGTACTAAAGAATTCTATGGCCTTAATTTTCATAGTTATTTTCTTCTCAATGTTTTTTGGTGCTGTGTTTTTTATGATGATGAAGCATTTATACAAAAGACAAATAAATATTCAGTTTTTGAGAAATAGCAAAAAAAACATTGAAAATCTGTTTCAAAATGTAGGCTATTCAAAATGGACCTTACGTAACTAATGAAGTTCATATGAAACTTAACGCAAAATAACATACTCATTTTGTTATGTAACAAAATCAAAAAAATCAAATTTTGCGTTTTCCAACCATATTGTCTTAAATACGGAGGCCTTGGTGCACGAGTCCAACTGCAACCAGTTTTTCGAATAAAATAGTAATTTTGAATAGATACGAGGCGTGTTCAATAAAAAGTGAGAATGAGTATGTTATAAACAACTTTCATTAAATGTCATTTTATTTTTCGACATAGTTACCTTCTAGCACAATAAACTTAGTATATCTTTTTTCTAAACTTAAAATTCCATGTTTAATAATCTTGAGTACTTAAATAATCTTGTACTGCAGCGACTACCGCGTCGTCGTCTTCAAATTTCTGGCCTCTCAGGTATTCTTTCAATCTCGGAAATAGGTAGATATTACTGGGGGCGAGATCTGGTGAATACGGAGGATGCTTAAGAATATCGAACCCAGCATCACGAATTGCCGCCATTGCAACGGCGGACTTGTGTGCCGGGGCATTGTCCTGGTGGAACAGCACAACTTTCGAGAGTTTACCTCGCCGATTTTCGCGGATCTCATTGCGCAATGTTGCTATTTGTTTGGCATATAAAGTGCCTATAATAGTGGCTCCATGCTCGCGATACTCAATCATTACTACCCCTTTACCACCCTAGAAAACAGAGCCCATGATCTTACCGACCGATTGGCCCACCTTGAATTTCCATGTCATAGACTGTTGTTTCGTTTCAGGGTCATAATGATGGAGCCATGTTTCGTCCATTGTTATAAATCGCGCCAAAAAAAGTTCCCAGTCTTGCTGTATCAGGTCCAAAGCTTCTTGACAAATCTCGACTCTAGTTTGTTTTTGCGTGTCAGTACGCATTCTTGGTACCCAACGCGCAGATACCTTTCACATACCCAAGCGTTCATGTATAATATTATGCACGCTCCCCGTTGAAATCTTTACTTTTTAGCAACAAAACGAACCGTGACACGACGATCCGCCAAAGGCCAAAACTAGGTTTTCGACTTTTTTCACAATTTCTTCAGTTACTGCTGTAGTAGGGCGTCCGAAGCGGGGGTCGTCCATGGTCGATGTTCTTCCACGTCTAAATTCGGCGCACCAACGTGCGACTGTCGAATACGGAGGAGCATTAGACCCTAAAGTGTCCCGCAAATCTAAATTGACATGGCCCGTAGAAAAAAAAATCAAACACAAGTATTTGATTGCGTGCAGTTCAATTTTCTCCATTTTCGCTAACGTACAGGGGGGGTATTACGACATGGCAATGCAGTTCATTTTACGGCGAGCGAAAAAGACAGAGCCATGGTAGTTATATAGCTCTGTCCCTTTCTCACAGCGTAATCTGAATTGCAAAGCCATGTCATAATAACCCCCCAGGTCAATTCACGAGAGTTGGCACGGATGGATTGAAAGAAAGTAATGTCAGCTATCATTGTGCGAGTGCCGTCCTTTGAAACGATGTTCGAATTTCAAACCAAAACCTGTTACTATTTTACACACTAGTTCTTTTTTCTTTTTTTCACAGCAATCAGCTAGATAGATAAGCTTTACCGGCCAGTATTTAATAAGTACAAGGGTCTCGGTGCGGAATATCACTTCGTTCCTTTCGGCGTCGAGACCCTTGGTCCGTGGGGACCCGGTGCTATTAGCCTTTTTAAGGAATTAACTATCAAAAAGGCTAATAGAAACCAACGGAGACCATAGAGCTGGCAGCTTCCTCGGCCAACGCTTAAGCATTGCTGTACAACGAGGAAATGCTGCCAGCATCTGTGGTACTTTGCCACGGGGGCCCTTTCTTAGTTTTTAGTTTTTATTTAGTTTTAATTTTATAGTATTTAGTTTAGTATTAATTAATTAATTATCATGTGGTTTTGTATTGTTGCGAATAAATGTATCTTTTCATTGCCTAATATTGAAAGAGTTTGAATCTCATTCTCACTTTTTATTGAATGCCCCTCGTATCTTTACAAAAAGTCATATCAATCCATTACTTCGTTGTTGCGTAAGAGAACAAACCGACAAACACCCTTTCGCATATCTTGGAAAAGGAATATTATTACAAACATATACACTTTAGGTACACCTGATTAAACATTACAGCTAATTTGTTGACACGCGCGCGCGTTTAATAACTAATTAACTTTAATAATAGTTCTCCATTCAACGTTAAAAGAAGCGATCAAGAGGTTCATAAGTATTTGTGTTAGTAAAATGCTTAAATGTTTTTTTGCGATCGCATTAGTTGGTTTTACTTGTGGAAGTGAATGTGCAAAGATATTGTGCTATTTTAACATACCCTTATATAGCCGACATGGGGCATACAGATCTCTCACCAGGGAGCTCGCCAGCCGTGGCCACGACCTGGTCGTCATCACAACTCTGCCGAGACCACGTGACGAGGTCCTGCAAAACCTCACCGAGATCGATGTCTCCATGACATCTCAGAATTCAAAAACAACTCGCCTGCTATCCAACAAAAATAAATATACTGACTACTTTACCGCATTTCGAGTGTTAAGAAACCACTTTTTTGATGTATTTGAGCAGCAGCTTCAATCTAGTGCAATTCAAGAAATAATTCGGAAAAAACACAACTATGACCTACTAATTGTTGATTCTTCATACAGCTGCCCTACACTGGCTCTATCGCACATTTTACAAATCCCTGCGGTATTGGTTCGCATGCTTACATATAACTTTCGTGAACATGCAATTTTGGGCTCTGAAAGACATCCTCTTTTGTACCCATACATTATTAGCCGAAAAAAAATAACCAGTCATATGCTTTGGGATGCTGCTCTTGAGTTGTATAAAGAATATCAACATGAGCAGATCGATTTAGAAGGAGAGATACTTGCAGACGAGGTTATAAAAAGAAATTTTGGACCAAAAACGCCTCCACTGGGCAAACTGTGGAAGAATGTTCGCGCGGTCATCGTTAACACACACTGGCTATGGGACAACTACCGACCCGTGCCATCTAACTTAGTCTATGTGGGAAATATGCATGAGAAAACAAAGGAAAAATTACCTGAGGTATGCGTTCCTAAAAAGACAGGGGATAGTTCAAATCCGATTACAGATCAACCACAGTAATAAAAAGTTGTTTACAATGTATAATCATCCAAGTATGAAGTAAGAAAGGGAAGAGATAGTGGTCTTATTACCTTATTTCAAAGCTCTATTTTTTTCCAGGACATTAAAGCTTACCTAGATTCATCAACGCATGGCGTAATATATATTAGTTTTGGAAGTGTTCTTGATTTTACAATGCTACCGCAGGAAAAAATAAATATTTTTTTTGCTGTGTTCCGTCGACTACCATATGACATTTTACTAAAATGCAACAAGGATCTTCCTAAAATACCACACAATGTCAGAATATACAAATGGCTTCCTCAGGCTAATATACTAAGTAAGTAATAACTTTTTGCGATTAAACTTCCATTTTATCCGAGAATGATTTACCTACCAAAATTTCACAAACCTATATCTATGATCAACTAGCGACTCTAGTGAACCGCCCGGTTCGCTTCGGTTTATGTGAGTTTTCTGTGATATCCGTTCATAAACTAAAATTTATTATATATAAAAACCTTCCTCTTGAATTAAGTACTCTATCTTTTGCTGAAGACTGCATTAAAATCTGTTGCGTAGTTTAAAAGTTATAAGCGTATAGACAGCGGGAGTAATTTTGTTTTATTCTATGTAAACATAAATACTCTTATTTATTTTTATGTATTAATTATATAAATTTTATTTTCAGAGCATCCAAAGATTAAACTATTTATAACACAAGCAGGCCAGCACTCCACAAACGAGGCCATTTCAGCCGGATTACCGCTGCTGGGTGTGCCGATGTATAGCGACCAGTGGTATAACGCGGAGCAGTACATAAAACATGAAATTGGGATGAAAATAAATTTAGATTTACTAACAGAGGCACAGCTTCTGTTTGCTATAAACACAGTTATTAAAGACGAGAGGTAAGCCTTCCAACTTCTCAAGAAAATGCGATAGGGTTTGCCATTTATGTCGTAGGGTGGGTATATAAGCAACAATGGCGTCCCCTGATAAATTTTGGGTTACTGATATAGGTAATTATGTTTAGATACGCAGCGGCATCGTGTCGGCTGCGTGATATGCTAGAGCACCGATGGCGGCCGGTGGAGCGCGCTGCTTTGGTCGTAGAGCGAGTACTACGCGAAGCTGCGCTGGAGCAAACGGAACACCCGTCGGAGTCTTACACAGATATGCTGCTGGTGGCAATAACATTCATTGCGATGCTAACTGCAATACTTCTGGTGTTCGCACGATGCTTTTTTCACGCAATTTGGCGTATGAGTGGGCCGGATTTTGTTTTGCTCTAAATAAATACATAAAGTATTAAGGGTTTTTTTACGTATTACAGCTCTGTCCGTGTCTGTGGCCCAACAATAGCAATGGGCGCCCAAAACATGCCGGTTGCATCTGCAAATAATGCCGGTAATGAATGATGTTTGTAAAGTTCAGACAGGAACAGTACAAAATCACACTAACATGATAAATGCGGAAGTAAGTTCGCGCTGAAAGGGCTACACAGATTCGGACAAAATTTCGAATGAATACTCATACTCTTATTAATGTTCTTCTAGTGCATCCATGGTTACAGAGTTAGATAATAAGCAGAGTTCGGACAAATGGGCGTCATTACTCGCAATAATGTGGACATGAGTCCAAAGATTTTAATTAAACAAATTAAATTACATTAATTGATTACTTACCCGAAAAATAATTTTGATCTTTTACAACACAGTAATAATCACTACATAGTATAAAACAAAGTCGCTTCCCGTTGTCTGTCCCTATGTATGCTTAGATCTTTAAAACTACGCAACGGATTTTGATGCGGTTTTTTTTAATAGATAGAGTGATTCAAGAGGAAGGTTTATATGTATAATATTTTTTTATTTTATGTACTGGTGTTACAGAAAAGTCATATAAACCGAAGCGAAGCGAGGGCGGGTCGCTAGTAAATAATAAAAAGACGTGAGAAGTGGTCATTAATATTAATCTACTTAAGTTTGGTCCATTAAGAAGCGTGGATTGCAAAAGGAGCTTTTCACCTCATAAGTTCATTTTAACAGCGAAAAGGAATAAACTAACCACGGAAAGTTTATAAAAAATACCTAATGTTTATTTACAACAAAAAAAAACAGTATCAAGTCTTTGTATTATTTATTTACTACTGTCTTGCAAAGGATCAAAAAACTCTTAGGGTAAGTAATCAATTAATGTAATTTTCAATTTAATTTGTTTAATTAAAATCTTTGGAGTCATATCCACATTATTGGGAGTAATGACGCCCAATTGTCCGATCTCTGATAATAAGATACTGAACATGGACCCTATAACAGAAATTAATTGAAAGTACTCATATTAACCTTAAAATTACAATGTTAATATTTAAATAAGCAGTGAGAAAGTTTAAAACCCTGAAACCAAAAAGACACGAATGAAGCCGCAGGCTAGGAAATCGGGTAGTGTAAGATAGCTTTAACTCGCGAATTTTTTAATGTAAACAATCTGACTGACTAATTGAAATAGCATGTGACAGGTGTCAAATAAAGGCGGGAGTTCATTCATGGTGATATTAACGGTAGATAATTTGATAAGTTAACCTAAACGAAGCTCATAAGTAACGCTATTGGCTGCGTTATTTTGTTAGTATTTAGTTGGTAAGGTGTTACTGTGATTAACCGAAGTAAACTTATTAGCTGATCGACAATCAGTTATTCCTATACAACCTAGGAATTTCTGCGCTTTCGTCATGAAAAGGGGAGCTCTGATTGTTATTGAAGGGTTGGACAGGACAGGGAAGTCTACACAATGTCACGCACTAGGTAGGTTGAAAATAGTAATTTATATGCTATGCTTGACTTACTCCATGATTTAAGATTCTATGAGTAGATTCTTAGTCATCTGAGAGAGAAAGAAGAAAAGTATAGTGGAGTATTGTTTTTGCTTATTTCCTTTATATCCCTTGTTAATTAAATTGATTAATAATGTAAACAAACAGGTAATAATGCAACCTCTTACAAACTCTAAAGCCAATTACAAATGTAATTATTTATTCAATAAGTTAAAATGAAGAAAAGATCTTACTTTCAACTGATATTTTCTAAATAAAACATTAAATTAATCTTATTATATAAATATTCACAAGACAGTTGTTGCCTACTGTGATAGTGTGGCACCACAAGTTAAGAATTCGTTAATTGAATACAAAACGGACACATTCCAAAATGAGTCAGTGTTGCATTTTAAAATTAGAAGCAAGATTTTTAATGCAAGAGCAAAATTATTTTGGAATGTGTCTGTTTTGTATTCAATGAGCGAATTATTATGGACCCTGTTTTTTAATTATAATAATATATAAAAGCTATAAGGTCAATTCAACAGACAAATCTGCTGTGATATATCTATAATGCCGTTATCTGACATCTGGTATTTTTTTTACTTATAATGCTATATTAATGAGAAAAAAATCTCTATCAATCCGTGATTGCGATTTTTAAAACAAGGATTTGGTAGATAACGGCGTTATAGATATATCACGGCAGAAATGTTCTAGTTATTTTTTTACAATTATTAAATTGGATTGACACAGGAGTAAGCAATTTGAGTGTTTTCCGATGTTTCTAATTTTGTTTTTCTTACAGTTGAAAGCCTAATGAAGAATCAGATAAAGGCAAAGTACACAAACTTCCCGGCTCGTAACACAGAGATTGGAAAAGTTATAAATAGTTATCTTACATCTAAGGTTAATTGGTTTATTATTTAATTAGATATTTTCTGTAGGCATTTTAAAGCCCTATATCACTGTTTAAATATCTGTCTTTTTTTTAATGTTTATCAAATTTATCCTTGGTTTGGTTAATCAGGCTTTTTTTTTGTTAACTTGTTTTTAGAAAGAATTACCTGATAAAGCCATTCACCTGTTATTCTCCGCTAACCGTTGGGAGTATGTCCACGAGCTGGTCAAAACCCTGGAAGAGGGGACTAGTGTGATTGTGGACCGATACTGTTACTCAGGAGTTGCATTTTCTGCTGCTAAAGGTATGGATTTTATATAGTTTGTATCTCTTAAACAGCCTCAATGATTTACATAAAACACACCTAAAACCCATCTAGATTATACAAGCTCTTTAAAAAAAACCACGTGTCATTATCAGGAATCGACATAGACTGGTGCAAGGCTTCAGACTGTGGCCTGCCTGGGCCTGACAAGGTGTTCTTCTTAACAATGCCGCTGGAAAGCATTCAACAGAGAAATGGCTTCGGGAAGGAAAGGTATTATAAACGGAAAGAACTCTTCACTTTTTTTTTACCTACTCCCAAACTATGCTCTTGGCTTGCACTAGACAATGAAAACATGATTATATTGAGAAATGCACGCTTAAATGCATAGAAAACATCTAACACCCGGGAGAAAAAATTCATGCACCTCACAGAATTATTGACCATACTTAATTTATACAAAGTATAGATAATTTAACTAGAGAATATGCTCTAGTTATATTATCTATACTTTCTATAAATAGTTTTTATACAAGTGCACAAAAACATGTCTGAAATTAATATGGTAACAGCTATGGTAGTAACTAACAACTTGATGCCATAGTCTCAGACACGGAATTACACACAAACTGGCAATAAACTTAACTACTACTATAACCTCTTTTGTTCTAGTTTCTAGACTCTTTAATTTTTTTGGTAGTACAATATTAATAACCTGGTCATGAATAGCCAGCTTAAAAATTTACGCGGTGGTTAAGGCTTATTTGTTAGAATTTACAGTTCACCAGAAGTCATAACCCATCCTACCGCAACAAAATGTGACTTTATTCAAACATGTATTGTACCTGCCTAATGTATTTCACGCCAGTTTTCCCCACCCGTTGATAACATCTTGCTGAGAGTCTCTGACCGTAACTGATCGCGATCGGGATAAGGCGAGTCGAGACGAGAGCGAGCGAGAAACAGAGTGATCAAGATGAAATGAGAGCAGTATGTACACACTCGCTTTTGGCCTGTCTCGGAATGTCTCTACGATTATGTGCAGCCGTACAAAGAACGAGCCATTAACTATGAAGTTCCAATGGTTGTTTCTAGAAATATAAGTATAATAACTAAAATGTTTTTCAGTATTAATTTTACTTTCTATTATTCAAGGTATGAAGTCTTCTCGTTTCAAGCGAAAGTATCAGACATGTATCACCAGTTAAAGGAGGACCATTGGGATGTGCTTGATGCTAGAAGGTAAAGGTCAATGGATTTCAACCTTTTCTTTCAGTTTTTGTTGCGTAGCAGTGTCTATTTGTCAAAATTAAAAAAAAAACAGTTTTACGAAAGTCTGGTCCTTGTATTAGTACTTATACTTACCACATTTCAAGCTGTTTAATGTATTATATTATAAACCTTGGAAACTTTCCTAACGCTGGCTGAAAAGAATAAAGGCATTTACACAACTCCACCATAACTCAATGGCGGCGCCACACTTTGAATCCGTCGACGCTGTTGGCGGGAAGGGTACAAGGGGGAGGGGTGACTTTTTTTTAATTTTTATACCTTGCAACCAACATGTGTAAGATATTTATTTTTTACCACAATCATCTTGTCGTAAATTTATTTTATTGAGTTTTAACTGTTATCTAAAGGCGGGACATGTTAGGTCCACCCTCCCGCAGCGAACGCAGGGGATGTTATCCATCCCCAGTGGCAAACATGTTAGGAAAACACGAGTAACATGGCGCAGCGGACCCGGCTTAACCCTTTAAAGGGTAATTTTAAAACCTGGTACTGACCACTTACAACTGCTACTTACAACTGCTACTTTTTGCATTTTTTATTGAAAGAATTTTGTACGAAACGTAGAAATCTAATGAGGATAGAATTCAGGTCTATTTTTAGTTTTGCCCTATAAAGGGTTAAATAGAGCTTATTTTTTCGTTTCAGGACAGTTGAAGAAATCCAGGCGGAAATACTGGAAAAAACAATTGATATTGTACAAAATGTTGGAGACAAGCCCATTAGCAAGGTGTGGACCAAATGTTAATTATAAATAAAACTGAAATTCTAGGAAATGATCCCTCGCATAAGTAAAGGTCACGGCCCACCTAGTATGAAAACCATACCCAGGGTGTACAGAAATGCAATAGGGCGGGAATTAAAGATAAATATGTATACTTTATAATGGTATATGTCGCATTAGTAATTATAAAAGAAGAAACAATAAAGCGATTTTTTTAAGTTTTATTCAACTTCATCAATGTTACATCGTCCAAAAAGGCTGCAGGTGTATCTATACTTTCTTGATGTCTGGCCCAGGATAAATAGTAGACAACGCTTGCAATGTGGGCACAACTTCCTATGGTGCGGCGGCCTTGTATACAAGAGCAGTAGTAACCCTCGATACTATCTCGGCAATGTGCCTCGAGCCATCAAATGGAGTCTGAAATAACAGGTTGATACCGATAGAGGTATAGGTACCTGGATTAACTTAACACTAGGGTACTTTTTATCCTGGAAATCTGAAAAGCTCCCATAGAAACAACAATAACCGAATTCCATGTGGGCGGAGCAGCGGGCGAAAGTGTAATATTAAAGTAATTATGTGTATTAATATTAGGTATATCCTCGAACTTACCTCACGTGGTATTATTTTTTGTAGTATTAACACGGCGTGATCCCGATATCTTTCGAGGAAAACTCCTGTAAGACTGTGTTTTCTGCGACGTAACACAGATCGGTTACACGCTACACAACTACTAAGTCTTTCCATATCAAAAAAATCCAAATCCAAAAGCAAAATCTCCAGTAAACACGCCAAAATAATCAAATCGAACACACAGATCACAACGAAAACCTACGAAGACTGAACTACCCACATTAACTAGGGATTTCATATAACTACCTAATCAAAGATATATTAATAGCCAATCTTCTTAGCACTGTTACATATTACCTCCATGGTTTTTTTTTAAACTATTTACTTAAAATAAAGTGTGGGTTAGAACTGCATAATTTACCACCAATTTGGTTCATGTACGCAAACATTTTTTGACCGGGTAGGATTATGGGCCATGACCTTATAGAGTTTGACTATTATATTGCTATGTAAAGGTAGATTGATTATGTGCGAGTACATGATAGGAATTGTAAAAAGTGTAAACATGAGAAATAACTAGATGTATTTTAAAACCTACTATTATAAAACTTCTAATCTTTCTGCGTGTACCAAAAGAGGGTACAACATACCTAATACTTCTAACTTTGCCCGCCGTAGTAACTAACAGATTCTGGAATTGTGGTGAAATTTTTAAGTCCCAGCCCCATACAAATGCGCTTTCATAATTTTCTAATTGTTTGTGTACCCTCTTTTCTACACTCATTGAGTGCGAGTGAGAGAGAAGTACAAACTCACGGACTGTAAATTACTGCGTGCCTGAGCTTGGGACGATAGTATCAACTTTTCTCGAATATAACTTTTGTCTGGTCCCATATTTTAACAAAACAAATTATCAACAGGATTTTTTTAAAAGGTGTTCTGAAAAAAACATGCTTATAGAGGTTTGTCTCTGAATAACTTTTCAAAAAAATCCGTTTGTCAAACAAACCGAGTACAAATTATTCGAATACTATGTACGAATACAAAAACGTTCTTCTTCTTCTTCTATTTATTTATGGCCTCTGTGACTGATTGCCAGCACAATTCTGCCAATGTCAAGATCCGAGCTTTGCACGCGTTAGAAATTTAAATTAAAATAAGAAAATACAATATACAATAGAACGCTAAACCTGAAGAAAAGGACAAACACAAAGCAACCATCACCGATATATTGATTGTTAAGAAAAAAGAATAGCAAAAAGTTTAAGAAACGGACACAATTATGTTAGAGTTTAATATTATTTTTGTCAATAAATTTACAAATTATAGCAACAATTTTTTTACTGTCAATGTGACATAGGAGAGACGATATATTAGTAGGAAGGGGGATAGAAGCTTTAGATAGAAGGTAATACAAATCACATGTGCTGTTATAAATGGGACAATTGAAGAATATATGGTCCACTGTTCCTATTTCATTTCCACAGTCACAAAGGGGAGAGACTCTAATTTTAAATCTATGGAGCTGTTCCGGCGAGCAAACACGTCCAAGCCGAAGCCTTATTATAACACTAGTATGTCTTTTAGAAATTGATCGATTTTTGAAGAACCAAGGCCTAGATGGAATCATGGGTTGAATATAAGAGTAATAAGTTTTTTTAGAGGAAGACCATCGAGCAGACCATTTTTTAATTAGGGAATTCGCAGGAATATGGCTTAGATCTGGAGAGAAAATTTTAAAAGAGGAATCATCTCCATGAATTACTGCTACCTTAGCTGCCTGATCTGCAGCTTCATTACCAGAGATATTGCAGTGACTAGGGACCCACACAAAAGAAACCTCCAAGTTAGACGAGTGGCACAAGAAGATACATTGTTTTAATTGACAAACAATGAAGTGACGAGCACAATTTTTAAGAGGATGGAGGGAAATGGCTTGAAGAGCACTAAGGCAGTCCGTGAAAATGACTGATCTAGGGATCTTATTGGCGAAAATGTGTTCCACAGCTTTCCACAGGGCAAGACATTCACCTGAGAAGACTGATGACTCTGGGGGGAGTTTAAACATGGCTGAATACTTAATCATAGGACAAACTACAGCACACCCGACACAGCCTAAATCTGAGAGTTTAGAAGCATCTGTGAAAAAAATTAAGTGGGAAGGGAAATGAGTTTTAACATATTTATTGAAGATAGAATTAGCAGTAGAAGAGTTTTTTGAAATACCGCAGTTATAGAAGACATTAGGAGGGTGAACTATTGCCTCAAATGGAATGGAGAAAAGAGGTAAGGCGAGGCTTCTCTGGACAGGAGCTCTCAGCGTTAAGACTTTTTCAAAGCTGATAACCAGTCTAGGTTTGTTTTTTTTCCGCCAGTACGGTTTGGAAGAGCAATATTGTTGAAGCAGTTTGAGTTTCGGGGTTAGAGGATGGGATGAAGAGGAAAAAACGTTGAACAAATAACGGTCCGATAAAAATTGCCTTCTGAGGTCAAGTGGAGGGTCCACACATTCAACAAGAATAGCTCTATTAGGGGAACATAACATGGCACCAGTGACCACACGGAGTGCTTTCATCTGAACTGATTCCAATGCTTTAAGAGCACCTTTGCTGCATGGCTCAAAAATAAAAGTGCCAAAATCGAGGTGGCTTCGGACCAAAGCGTTATACAAGAGTTTTTGGGAATAGGGATGCGCTCCCCACCAAACCCCAGAAAGGGCACGCAGAAGATTGATGTTTTTCTCGCACTTTTTTACAACATAGGAGAGGTGAGAGATTCCCGTCATACGCCTATCGAAAACTACTCCAAGAAATTTGATCGAATCAGAAATAGGAATTTCGACATTATTAAACTTAATAGGACACTGGGGGGAAAGACGGCTTCTAGAAAAAATAATAGAAGAGCTCTTAGAAGGAGACAGAGAAAGACCATGATAATCCAACCAGAGCTGTAGGGAGTTTAAGGCGACATTAAGGTTTTCTGAGGCTACAAGAGGACTTTTATCGTTGCTGTAAATGACTACATCGTCCGCATATTGCAGCAATCTGCAAGACATATTAACAGATTTGTCTAGATCAAGTGTGTACAAGTTATATAGAAGTGGGCTAAGGACAGAGCCCTGAGGAAGGCCCTTCCAAATGGATCTTTCCCCATTTATACTACCCTGCCATCTAACTCTTATAGTTCTTGACGTGAGAAGGCAGGAGACAAAGTTAACTACCTTCAGGGGGATGCTCAGCTTAGACATTTTGTCCCTGAGCACCGAAAGCAGGACATTGTCGTACGCCGCCGACACATCAAGAAACGCGGCCGCTATAGATTCTCCTCGAGAGAATGCAAGACGAATATCCACTGATAGAATGCAGTGACTGTCTGAGACGCTCTTGCCCTTTCGAAACCCAAATTGCATACGAGAGAGGATATTTTCACTTTCAATGAACCAGTCCAAGCGATTTTTAAGTAAGTGCTCAGCAACTTTACACAAGGCAGACGAAAGCGCAATTGGACGATAAGATGAAGCCAGACTCGAATCCTTCCCGGGTTTGAGAATGGGAATTACAAACTGCTCCTTCCAAGATTCCGGAACGCAGCCCCCATCAAACATAAAATTCACAAGGTTCAGATAGTATAGGAGAGTTTCAGAATTCGTTTTTGCCAAGAATGAGTACACAATACCGTCTGGGCCTGGAGCGGAATCAGTAAGAGTCTCCAGCACACACCGAAGCTCAGATAATTGGAATGCAGAGCTCAAAAAGTTATCATTTAACGGAGGAAAAGAAGATTCAGATGTAGATAATTCTGACAAATCAGGAACATAAGGAGGGGCCAATTTATCTAAAAAAGAATCCATCCACGAGGGAGTAGAAGAAAATGAGGAAGTAGTAGGAGAAGCGTCACGAGAAGACCGAAAAATTTTCAATTTACGCCACACGATTGAGGGGGGCGTAGATGGCGATATGGATTCACAAAATAAACTCCATCCTTTCTTTTTTTTTATATGAAGAATTTTTTTTGCTCTTGCCTGAGCACGCTTATATATTATAAATTTTGGCATTGACATGTCAGAACAAAAGGATAATTCTGCCTCTTTCCGCTCATTCACTATGGACGTGCAGTCCGAGTCCCACCAAGGAAGGGAAGGACGACGATTAACACAAGCATTTTTTAAAGGGATTGATTCCTCTGCAGATGATAAAAGACAATTAGAGAAAAGAGAATAAAGTTCTAAGTAATTATCAGAAGAAACAGGAGGGAGAGCACTTACTTTGCTGTCGACAAGGGCAACGTACGAAGGCCAGTCAGCTTTCAGTAATCTAAACCTTTGTAAAGGGGGACACGGGGGAGGAACAGAAAAATCAGTAACATAAGAAATAAAAATCGGGAAATGATCGCTTCCATAGCTAGTGTGACAAATGTCCCAAGTACAAAGAGATGCTAGGGAAGGTGAACACAAGGATATATCCACCGCTGAAGGATTTTGTGAGGGGGAAACACGTCGCGTAGGCCTACCGTCATTCAGAATGCACAGATTTTGAGAGTCCAAAGAGTCCACGAGTCTACGACCAGCAGAATCAAGACAGTGGGAGCCCCAAAGAGGACTGTGACAGTTGAAATCCCCAAGGATAAGTAGGGGACCAGGAACAGAAGCAACATGCCTCCAAAAATCTGAAATAATACCAGGGTTGGGGTGTGGGATGTAAACAGACATGACAGATATATTCAAAACTCTACAGGCAACAACGTTAAAAGGAGGATGAGAGGGTAAATCGAACCGAGAAAAACTAAGACCATTTTTTATTAAGAGGGCACAACCATCATACCCATTAGGGTTATCTTGTCTAAGGCAAACAAAACCAGGAAATCTAAAATTATTACAAGGCTTTAACCACGTTTCAGCTAAAGCAATGATGGCCGCGTTACAATCATTATTAATTGAGAGGAGGTCAGCCTTGTTACGGCTGATACTCCTACTGTTCCATTGAACGATATTGAGAGCCATTATGAGACCGGCCAACAGGCTCAGATCCCTTAGGTAAAAGTGAATACAATAATCTCAAGAAATCGGCAGCGTTGGACGGTAAAGTAAAAGAGTTGTTAGCAAACATTTCAATGACTGAGGACACAATTGACAGAAGAGCAGAAACGAAATCAGAACGGGTATTGGGCAAGTCAGGGTTTTGGAAAACGCCATGATGATTGCCTTCGGGGGCCTTTGAGAATGCCACACCATTGCCAGGTAGAGATTGATTGAAGCCTTCTATTACGGCATTATGGGCTTGTTGGTCATACCCATGAGACGAGGCAGGAGCGCGTTGCTTTCTCTGACTAAATACGGTTTTTTTGTAGGAGTTTTGCTGACTAACAACTTCATTGAAAGGACGCTTAGAGGTTGGGTGTTTTTTTTCAGCATCCGCATAAGAAATTCCCTCACCAGACATAGTCAGCTTGATAGAATGCTGTCTCACAAATTCGGGGCAATTTTTGTCGGTAGCTTTGTGCCGCCCGGAGCAATGAAGGCAACTCACATTGTGATCAGGAACACGACATTCATTAGCATCGTGAGGTTGGGCGCATTTAGCACAGCGCGGCTGAGACCGGCACTGAGCTTTAACGTGTCCAAATCTACAGCATTTAAAACATTGGACTGTTGGAAAATTATATATAGACACCTCTAGTGAACAGTTAAAAAGGAAAACTCTCTGAGGAAGAGACTGACCATCGAAGGTCAATACCACAGTTTCCGAAGGGGCCCACTGAGGGACACCACCGCTAAGATCTCTGACTTTATAATTCAGGCGCCTGGCCTTTATAACCTTTCCGAACCCATGAGGAGTTACCATTAGATCTGGGAGCTCCTCATTAGAAAAGTCCTTAGGGACACCCCTAACTATCCCAGTTCGCGAGACATTAAAAGAGGGGATGAACGACCTGTATTTTGCAGTTTCGATAACTGGATTTATGAGGAAGTCATTAGCTTTAACCGCGCTAATGAATTCCACACCCATCCTGTTCCTACCAATTTTTTTTATACCGCCTTCCTTAATACCTGAAACCTTTTTGGCAAACAAGAATTGACCAAACTTTATATGGTTTATATGGACACCCGAGTCCGGCTCCGCAACTTCGCGAACAACGTGAACCACAAAAGGCCCGCTATCCGATAAAATGTAAGCATTTCGGTGGGGCGACGGCGAATTTGTTGGGCTCTGCGAGTGACGCTGCGACTGATTAGGCGCAGATTGAGCAAGAGGAATTATGTTTTGTGAGTCATGCTGAGACACGGAGACTGACTCAGAACGTAACATTTTCGGCGGCTCTGTAGGCTCGGGGGAACTTGACTCATTGGCGATAGCCGAATGATCTCTTTTCCTAACAGGAACTGACTCTTCAATGTCCAAATAGCACGAAGGGGACGGAGGGTCCTCAATAATCTCCATTGAGTGTTCCGGAGAAGATAACCCCGACACCGGGTCAGTGATCCCGGGGTCAAAGTTACCACCAGACGCCATGATGCGACGCGGAACAGCCGGCAACAATCTCACATTAGAGATACTGCCGGCTCCTCCGGTAACAATCACTTACCCGTATATTATAATATACAAACCAACACCAACCAAACACCCACAACAAAACTACACACAAAAAACTACAGGTTTAACGCGTAAAAAATCCACAAGAACTTGAGAGCTCAAATCCGACAACGTGCGCCACTCAAATCCGAAGGTAGAATCCTACAAAAACGTTATTAGATTTATTTATATTAGGTTTTTTTTTTAGATTATTGAGTTTTTTTTATTTCATTACTGTGTATTTGATTGTACCTAGTTATTTAGTTCTTGTGAATAAATTAAGTAATGGAAAAGCACAACCTATTAAGAATGAAAAGGAATAGGTTTAGGTTAATCTCTAAATCATGTTAGTTGAAATGAATCGTAAACGTTTTGCGTTTTTAAATTTGTATGACTTATTATTGAATGTTTGTTGAGTGTTATTATTTAGATTTAAGGCCATGTCGAGATTTCAGTGAAATAAGCGGGTTTCTTACGTCGAAAGAGGGACATAGTAAAAAAACGTATACTGGGTGTAATCGTTAAGGGGCTTCTAAACGGGCCATATTTTCACTGCAATATGTGGCCGGCCACTATTGGTGTCTTTCTCTAATATACGAGTAAGAGAGGGACACCAATAGTTGCCGGCCACACATTGCAGTAAAAATATGGCCCGTTTAGAAGCCCCTTAAGAGTGTCCAGCGGGCCTTGTATGGCTGCGTCTATATCGCGTGTCAACTGTGGATAAAGCTTCCGTCACTTTTTCACACGTGTACTTATTTACCTGTCAGAAGGTGACGGATGCCTTATACAATATTTATAACGGCATAAACGCAGCCATATTAGGCCCCTGGCGATTATTCCGTAACTATTACAGATATCAAAAAACTTTAAACTGATATCGAAAGTACGTTACCTAATGAGTAAAATGACATCAATAACTTTTTTTAAATCAAACGAGGCTTTTTTTTTGACATTACCACTATACATTTAGTATGAATAGTAGAAATGTTTTAGTTTCCTTATTTTAAAAGGTTATCTTAGCTTAGTACTGATATTAAAGGAAACTGTTTATGAACCTAACAAAGTAATATAATAAAACTATCTTTTAATTGAATAATATGTAATACTATGCAAATCCGTATTCTGCAGGTTCAAATCCGTCTGATAGTGGAGCTATTCCCAGTTGTCCAAACCCCCTTTGTCCAAACTTTGGACAACTGGGATTTTTTTCCCAATTGTCCACACCCTCGAATAATGTGTGAACTGTGTGAGTTTTTATCAATTTAGATAATAAACCAACACAGTTGAGTCAAATTAAAGAGTGCAAACAGCTGGCAATAGAAACATTTTATTTGAGGGTGTGGACAACTGGGAATAGCCCTGATAATGTTGTCACCCACCTGTTACAAGATTTGCCGCTTGTACTCTACTTTTTCAAAAATGATCCTACTCTATATGTGATTACTGATTATTGAAAAAATAAAATACATAATAATTAACAAGACCATTTTATTTTTTAAGTATAAGCACCAACAGGAGCTTGGAGCCCTCGGTCTGCTGCACGCGCAGCGTATCCGTGAAGGGCTTTAATTTCTTTTTTAACTTCTTCCCCACGGCTTCGCTGTTGCTCTCTAGTAGCTTTATAAGGAAGAAGCAGCCTCTGTTCGTGACCACCCAAGTTCTGATCTGGAATTAGAGATAAATAATCGGATTCAATGAACATTCTTACGTATGGTAACACAGTCATTATCTTCTTCTTTAACTACTTAGCATATAATGCTTGGTTTTTTAATTGAATTCATTATTATCGTGGCAGTGAACCTTACGTTACTTTGAACCTAATTTCGAAATAAGGTGCAAAAGTAGACACAAAGACTATCGTTAAGTATAAATACAACTTGACAGAGGTCTATTTCAATTTAAATAATCATCTAAATTAACACATGACGATTTTTTTTTTTACAATTGACGACGGTACCTACGTGAAGTCGTGTAATGTATCGCCGCCAGGACCTCAGTATTTACAATTAACAATGGGTCAGACATTAGTGAAACTCGAAAGTCCATTTTCACTGAAAATTTTGGTAAGAAAATCATGGTATGGCAGGCAATTTGTGAATGTGGCCTAAAATCGAGTCTATTTTTTACTGCCTCTACAATGACGTCGAATCTCTATGTACAGGAATGCCTTAACGAAATAATTCCGCCCATGATTAAAAATCAGTCTCCCTGTAAACTGTATTTTGGCCCGATTTGCCAATAAAAACAATGAGTCCACCAAATAGCCCAACCGTTTTTGGGCTATACTGAAAGCAAAACTTCGGAAAAATGGCCGTTCTGCCGATTCTGATCTGATGCAATTTCGTCCAGACTCCAGTCAAACCAACGGGCCGCAAAAACGTTCGATCAAGACGCGGCCCGATCGACGTTCAGAAAGAAAGTTAGGAGAATGGCTAAGGGAGTTTGATATTTTTTATTACATTTTGATTTATTAAATGATTGATTGATTACATGCTATTCATAGTACGAAAGGTCGTCGAAAAGGTTATTTTTTAAATAAAGAAATACATCAAACCAGTATTTAATATGTTATTTTACTTGTATTTATACTTAACAATACAGATTTTATGTTAGTAGTCGCCTGTTCTTAACTTATTCCCGAACTGGTTCTGACTTTCGACAGTTGGCAACGATTGCACTTTTTTGTATCCTAGTATTATAAACGAAAGAGATATACAGATCGAAAGTGAGCGGACGGGTCGGAAGGGGCCGCCCTAGGCGTATTTTTTCGAGTCAAATCGGAGAAATACTGGAAAAGGGCCGAATCTTAAGTACCCGAAACCGACGTGCGTGCATGACTCGATGTATGAATGTGGAAGAAGCGAAAGAAATTTGTCAAGATCGTAGCAAATGGAAAGAAGTGGTCTCTGCCTACCCCTCTGGGAAACAGGCGTGATTTAATATAATGTATTATAAACCTTGTGCTCATTAAAGAAGAGCTAGTACTCACAACATCGTTAGTGATGAAATCGCTGACGGCATCCCCGAAGGTGCCCTTCTCGCGGTCCTTGTCGAGGGCCGCGAGCTTTTTGAGGCACACGTGGAGCCCCGCGTCCTCGATGGCGGGCTGGGCCTTGCCGCCGCGCGCCACCGTCCACGACTCCTGGCAGACGGCGCGCGCGAGCGCCGACACCAGCTCAGGGTTGGGGTCTGGGGAGATATACGCATATGAACGCATGGACTGACGCAGAGTTAGGGGATTTTGAACGCCACAGATGGCTCTGTCCGTCAACTGAAATTCGTGCCACTGACGCTACGACGGCTGCAACCGTCACAAGTTCAAGATTAAAAGAGACTGCTTCGTATCAATTTAAATGGTAATAGGGAATTATCATTACGTTTTTCACAGCTTGAATAAAAGCTGATTCATGTAACAAACAGTGGAGAAATAGTTATTTGTTCAACAAGAGAGCAAAGTTGGTTTTTGCTGCGAGTGATGATTTTGAATCCCGAGTAAGCGAAGGATTCTATTATTGAATCACGAGCGTAGCGAGTGATTCTAGGTTAGAATCCTGAGCGTAGCGAGGGATTCAAAGATACGAGACGTAAAAAACTTTGGTCTCGTGTGAGACATACAACTTTTCACCTCAGCAGCGAGAACAACACAGCGTGAAGCTGGTAGGGCCAACGCAGGTCTTCCGTTGTGACCATTTGAAGAAATCGGATTAGTAAAATTTGGCTAAAATAAAATAAAAATGTTATTTCTTTTAATGCGGTTTTTTTTTAAACCTGAAGGATTTTTTTTTAAACCTTCCGTTGTGACCATTTGGTGAATACACGACTAAATAACGACACGATCGCATATGCATCAATCACAAGCATTTTTGCAAAATACTAATAAAATAAAAAGTGGAAAAAATAAACATGAAACAGATAAAACCTGTCACTCAACTTGATAATGCCGTAGTGCAAACACAACTTTATACAGCTTTATGTAGTCTGTGGCTTTAAAAAAACCTAACTAGGCCTTGTCTATGGCTATTGGCTATGGCGGACAAATTAACAAAAATTACATCGTCATTTACATTACATTACATTTATTTCTTTTTAAGTACAATAATCCCGCTATTTTTGAAATGCGTTCTGAAACTGCCCCCGCGGTTTATGTCACGAAATTAAAGATTGTTAAAACGATAACAAAATTATGAAGATACATGATAAACTTCTTATTTTTCATTAATTTTGTCTTCAAAACATTAAATAAAAAAAATGATTGTACCTACTGTATAAAATAGTTATAATAAACACATTTCAAAGTTTAACAGATAGTTTTATTTGCAATTTTACGGTTATGTGTGCATCCAAACGTGCGTTTCTTTTTGGGCCTACTATGTGTGGAATTTGAAAATCGAACTTCGAATCAAGTTGTTTCTATCTCTCGCTTTTTTCCTATCGAAGTGAAAGTGACAGAACAAAGTGAAGTTAAATTTTTTCGAATGTTGTGAGTAGCCCCAGCACTGCTCACGGCATTTAAAAAAAATAATTAAAAAGCTACTTTGCCTCTCGCTCGCAGCAAAATTGAATTTTGCTCACTGTTTTTAAGCAGCAAAACCTGCTTGTTTGAGCTGCTGAGGTGAAAAATCATTTTTTGGATTGCTATTAAATAACTAAGATACATGCCAACAAAATTTTGTTCCTATCTCTTTCTAGCATTGCAGAATTTAACATTGAGTTTATATGGCCGAGACGTGATACATGACGCCACGCGACGAATTTCTTGGACAATTTTAATTTCACTAATTGTGGTCGCTTTTGCGGTATTTTCATAATAATGTTGAGAATTGCGAGCTAAAAAGGAGGGTTGTATCTGCTTTGGCTATTGAGTTTGAGATATCACCTTTTGGGGTTATGAGGGCAAAGTTAACTAAACATCACTCACCAACAGACACCACAGCGATTGCCAACAGTAGGACATCCTTATCGCTAATCCAGAAGTAGGGGTCCGCGACGATGTCCTTGACGAGCTTGGGCATGATGGCGTCGCGCAGCTCGGTCACGCGGACCTCGGGGTTTTTCTTGGAGGAGCCGCTCTCGAAGCCCCCCTCCAGGAATTTGATGAGATTGGGGTGGAAAGTAACCGGATCCTTGGGCTTTACCAGCCAATGTAGCGTCTAGAAATATACAATTAAAATCATTTTTAGGAGACAATCTCGCATTAAATTGAGTCCCAAGCTATGGTCTAGGATTGTATGATCAGCAGTCTTACTTGATTTTAGACAAGTTAAACGAGCTCACCGGCCACCTAGTAAGAAGGATCCTGTTACCTATACATATGTGCTTGTTAAGAGTACAATTAAGACTGCAAATACAAATATAAAACTAAGTAAGGCAGAATGGCTCTATGCTAGTAATTTCACCGATTGTCTTATCCTCACAGCAGAACCAAATAATGCGAGAACTATTGTAGGTTAAAGGAATGGTAATAGCAATCCGGATAGACCCTGCACAAGGTCCTGCCACACCTAAATAATACTTATTAAATACATCATATCAAAGACTATGGAAATAAATATTTGTCTCATTGTCCAGTCCAACATTAATCTGTCAAGTTGTCATCTTCGGGAGAACTTGTTTTAAACCCTTACTTGATAAGTGAACAAAGGAATAACTAAGCGAGTGTGACACTTTCGTAACGTTAAAAAAATATACAAAGAAACAAACGTATTTCATCCCACAATCTATTCACATATCTTCCAAGGTGGAACCGATGGGCCAATCCCCCTTGATTTTAAGTGGTAACTTCTGGGTTTTATACCCAGTAGATACCACTGTACTAGTACACAACAGATGGGGAAAAAATCCCAGTTTTTTGCAGTATTGGCTTCAGTCCATGATGTCTCACCATATTGCCCCAGTGGTCCTTGGCCAGGTCGCGCGCGTGCAGGTGCAGCGGGGCCACCACGGCCTTGCGCACCAGCACCGTGTCGTCCACCGAGTCAAAGATAGCCAGCAGCAGTCGGTAACCGCTCTTGTGCTTACTCAGAGCCACCGCATGCTCCTTCACTACCTTCAGTATCGTCTGAAATTGAAAGATGGACTTGGATGACTTTGTCTGGTGTCAATTTAAAGAGTTCCAATGGTGGATCTAGAGGGAACCAGGGGACTTCGTCAGGAAAAAAGAAGTCGACTTTTAAACTTAGGCTAACCCTTAACCAATTAGCCTTAACTTGGAAGGCATAAAGCTCATCAAAATAAAAATCCTGGGTCAGGTCAGGTTCTTTAGAAGATGGCAGTTTTTGACGACTACTGCAGCTGTTCACAAACCTTCTTGTCCTTGTTGGTGCCCTGCCACACGCAGATGCTGGCGGCGTTGACGCCGGGCAGCGAGTTGCTGAGCGGCACGACGAGCGGCGCGAGCGTGCTCACCATCTCTGCGCGCTCCTCCGGGGCGCACGCGCGTAGGTAATCGTACAACACCGAGTGCAGCAGCCTACGGGATAATGTTGCCTTTGTACAATCGGTATTCCACTGCGCCGCACGCTCACGGTTACGTGAGCCACGAGGATCAATTATTCTAGGCGTGTTTTACCGGCGTGACTGTAGGAGTATCTACATAAATTTTGATATGACGCAATTTTTTATAACCACGTGTGCGTGCGTGCGTAGCGTTTGCCGCAGTGTAAATCGGCTTAATGCTGTCTGTGCGCACTCGTGTTCTGTCAGGCTTCCAGTTTGTCGATTATTTATTTAATCTTTATTTCACAAAAGTATAATCTTAATATACAAAATGCGAACTTAATGCCGTAAGGCTCTACCAGATAACCTTTAGGCAAAGCCGAGACGTTACATGTATTATATGATTTTCATACATTCCTTGGTTGAGGAACCCATGCCATGCCATTGCAATCGGATTAATATTTATTTATAGTTTTTTTTTACAGAAACCCAACAGCAAAATTGAATTGTATACACTACACATTTTGTAAATATAGTTTCTAAATATAATAACAATAGTGATCAGTACAAACAAAATATTAAACTGTATTGTTTCTTGTTGGGACGGCAAGCATAGCATAGGCAGTACTGCTGAATCACAATTAGAGTTATTCAAACAATAATATTGTTGCAATACATATGCTTGCACCAAAGTTGGTGGGTAAGTTATGGAACTTGTCCAAGGCGTTTGATGTTTAACACAGACAGTTGTCAAGCTGCATGTTGTTGTTGTATTCAACATACCAGCTATCAACCACTTTTATCTTTTTGTTCCAGTCAGAGTGAAGGATGTAGTAAAGTTGACTGACAACTGGCATCCGAGACTGATGAAGTGCACTTAGGGATTCCAAAATAAAGCCTACTAATCATTTCAAACTTTACATAGATATCTCACTATGTATCCTACATATATACATACATACATTAAATCACGCCTGTTTCCCAGAGGGGTAGGCAGAGACCACTTCATTCTTTCCATGTATCCTACTAATAATAAATGCATTATTTAATTCATCATAATATTCATAATATAAAACCACACTCACTCTCCATAGTGAAGGTTTTTGTCCAAGATCCTCTGAATGTTACTCTTGCAGGATTGTAGGAATGCTGTCTTCATCTCCATACTGTCTTTGTATGTATCAGTGAGTGTCCTTACTTTGTCATCTTTAGCCTAGGGAATGTTAACAAATGAATAGAGATATGAAATTCTAAAGATATTTTTTCAATGATTAAGCATAAGGCAAAATATTAGTTCAGTTATGTGCAGGGACCAGTAAGATATTTACCTAATCTTTGGCAGCAGGTTTGTATAACTATTTGAAGTTATTTTCCATGTATAGATTTACTATTAATGAATATAAATTTTTAGTACAATCCGGGAATCCCAGACTTTATATTATTAAGCTGACGCCATATTTGCTTAACTTTTCAAGGATTCCACCAACTTTACGTAAATATCTTACAGAATTTCTGATTTGTGGCCTCTATCCTATCATAACTTAGCAACTTACACTTTTGTATATATCTCCATAGAACTCTTGTTGCATATGTATCTTTTCTTTCCTATTTGCAAACTCAGTGTACGCATAGTCCAGCACTGGTGCACTGATAGTGTGCGAAGCTAATGACACAATGTTCCCATAAAACTTGTCAATGACCTGGTGACGAATCTTATCAGAGCCATATTTGAGTATGCGCTTGACTGAATGGTTAGCATACTTGGACTGCATCATAGGAACCATAAGAGTCAATAGTTCTGTGGTTATTTCATTTCTAATTTCCTCTGGGCTGTGCTTGAGTAGAACTTGGATGACACGGCTCAAATCGTGAGTGAGTGCTATTGCCTTATACTGTTCTTTCATTAAAATATGAAGTTCTTTACATAGAGCTAACCGAAACTCAGGTTTAACAACTTTCCTGGAAATAAACAAACTCATGCAAACTTTGTAAAGACTACCACAAAAACGTGTAGATTTGGCAATGAATGGGATAAACATCTTTAATAAAAACTTACCTTTGAATCTGTGCAGCTAGTAGCTTGGCCTTGTTAGCGATCAGAAACACCTCAGCAGAAATCTTAGACTTGCGCCGCACTACCCGCAGCTGTTTTTTTTCTTTCCTCATTTCTGACCACTGAGGCTTCTCTCCGCTGGTCTGAACTTCTTTGCCATTTTTTTTTCCCTTTGCAAAGTTTGTTTTAGCTTTATCAAACTTTTTTATTGATTTGCCGACTGACGCTGACCTTACCTTTTTAACATTTTTTATTATAGCTTTTAAAGCCTTCGCACCTTCAATCTCTGGTATTCTTGTCTGTTCTTTTTTAGCCTTATCCAACCTCTCATTTGCGTTACTGTCTATAAACTGAACCTTCTTCTTTTTAGAGGGTGGGACATCACCTTCTCCTGATTTTCTTTTAATCTTCTGCATCTATAAAATTTTCGTATTTTACAACATATTTTATTTAAGGTTAATATGGAGATGAGTCGGTCGGTGTCAATTATGATTTCATAACAACTTACCATTAAATAATATAAAATATATAAATTTAAACAATTACGAACTTATAACAAGTCTTGAAATTTTAAACCAAAGACTTAAACACTTAGCAATTTTAATCACATGCGGTATGCGGTGCGGTGCTGGTTTTTATCTTTACCGTTTTGACACCTTTGACATTCTTGTGAGTTGACTTTTGTGTGACAATAAAATGACAGAATATCTAAAGACGTTTATTTTTTTATTCCCTAAATACGTTCCGTAGTCCTTTCTTTGCATATTTTAAATATTTGTTTTGCTTAATAGGATATCTAGAAAGGAATAAAATAAGGTATGAAATGTTTTTTTGCAATGCTATTATTGAACATAGGTTCTTTTTAGCACTCAAAGTTAGCTGTCTTTAATTACATTTTGTTTGTTCTTACAAAAATTCGTGTTTACAAACTGTTCTTTATTCTATTTTACGGACGAGCCCGCCCGCGTCAGAGTAAAGACTCTTTCAAAATGTAGTGAGTGACTTACTCTGTGGTTCAAAAGACATCTGTGGGTCAAACTTTAGACATATCCTATAATCTGTGATCTGTGCATGTCATTCGTTCGTCTAGCCCAGGTTGTTTGTGCTGTTAATTGTATTGTTTACGTTTGTTTTAGTTTACGTGCTATAATTGTATGATTGAGAGTCGAACGGTCGAACGATTTTCTCTCTAACAAAGGCACTGTTTAGTTTTGAGGATTACTTAATGTAAATAATGGTAGACATAAACAAATATCTAGAAACTCAACTCGCACTTGCCAAACAGAGATGCGATTTAAAAAGTTCCAGTGAACCCACCGTGTCGGATAAAAGTAAAGTAGCTGCCGAAATAATATCTAAGAAACAGGACCAAACTAAGAAAGGTTGTAATTCAGATCCGAAAGGGATTACTGGACCGACGTCACACGCACAAATACCTAGCACATCTGCGACTCGCGAGTCAGATAGTGGCAGTGAATATGTGCCGTCTGATCAAGAGGATGATCCAGGGATCCCAGCTATCAATATTCATTCGTTCCCCAGCTCATCACGCTCGAAACAGGCATTAAAGAAAATCATAGACGACGGAGATGCACAACTATACAATGAAAGAGTGAACATTTGGAAGAAAAATCTAACTGCAGCATGTGCAGGCAACTATAAGGGAGAGTCGTGTTCTGCCGACATTAATTACATTCTTGATGGGAACAAAGATGTCAATGAAATTCATGAGTTACAAAATGGCTTTAACATCCCTTGTTACATATGGAAGCAGATGTATAAATATCAGAAAACTGGAGTGAAATGGCTATGGGAGCTGCATCAAGTTCAATCTGGTGGCTTACTAGGCGATGAAATGGGGTTGGGGAAGACTGTTCAAATCATTGCTTTTATAGCTGGACTTGCAAAGACTAAAGCAGGCAGTTGGGATGGCCTAGGGCCCTCTATTATTGTGGCACCTGCTACAGTGATATATCAGTGGGTGACTCACTTCCACTATTGGTGTCCCTTTTTAAGAGTCGCAGTACTCCACCACTCAGGCTCGCATGTTGGAAACCACAATAAACTCATTAGAGATCTCCATACTTCCCATGGAATCTTACTGATAACTTATGCTGGTGTTGTTAAATATAGTAAGGACTTGATGTCGAGAAGGTGGCATTACATCATATTAGATGAAGGACATAAAATCAGAAACCCAGAAACGCAAGTCAGTAAGTTAATTAAGAAATTTCAAACCCCTCACAAAATTCTAATAACTGGGTCTCCCATGCAGAACAGTTTACAGGAGCTCTGGTCATTGTTTGATTTTATGAGACCTGGGTTACTAGGTACTTATAATGCATTTATGTTACACTTTGCTCAGCCCATCACCCAAGGAGGGTATGCAAATGCTACTGAATTTCAAGAAGCTACAGCATTAGAAATTGCAAAAGCCTTAAAAAGTATGATCACTCCTTACATGCTACGAAGAACCAAGGCTGAAGTACAAGAGCACATAAAACTGCCTGATAAAAATGAACAAGTCCTTTTTTGTGCATTTAGTCAAGAACAGAGGGACCTCTACATGGGTTACCTGATGAGTACAACAGTAAGGAGTATACTTGACAAGGAGAGCAGATATGGAGACCCACTCAGAGCCAGAGTTTTAGTAGCTCTATCAACATTAAGAAAAATTTGCAATCACCCTGATCTTTACCTTTATGAAGCTCAAGAAGAATGTGAGCAAGTTGATGAAGAAACTTTTGGCTCCTGGAAAAGGTCAGGAAAAATGACAGTTGTCCATTCTTTATTGAAGATTTGGCAGAAACAGGGTCACAGGGCCTTGATATTTTCACAGTCTCGAGCTATGTTATGCATATTGGAGCAGTACTTGCAAAACCAAGAATACAAATATTTGAAAATGGATGGTACAGTAAGTGTTGGCCTGAGACAAAACTTAATCAAAACATTCAATGAAAATTCCAAGTACCTTGTATTTCTAGCAACAACAAGGGTGGGAGGCCTAGGAGTTAACCTTACTGGAGCTGATAGAGTAATCATATATGATCCAGATTGGAATCCTGCTACTGACAGTCAAGCAAAAGAAAGAGCTTGGAGAATTGGACAAATGAGAAATGTCACAGTATACAGGCTATTATCAGGAGGAACAATTGAAGAAAAAATATATCAGAGGCAAATATTTAAACATTTCCTCAGTAACAAAATACTGATAGATCCAGACCAGAAAAATGTCTTAACAACTAGTACATTACAGGGTTTATTTACTTATGAAGAGCCAAATTGTGATGGTGACACAGAGACAGCATCTCTGTTTAAACATACTAAAGTCAGTTTACATAAAAACAGTAAAGATCAGAGAAATAATAATAAATTAGAAAATGAAATAGTCACATATTCTAAAAAAAAGTTGGATGAAATGAGAAGAAGAGCAAGGGAAATAAGCAGGAAAATATCAATCAGTACTACCAAAGCAAGTTCTATAACTTCACAAGACAAAGAAGACCCACGGGAAAATTATAAAAAAAAGAGGGAACTTCTTTTAAATCCACCAATAAATCATGAACCAGAGGTAAATATAATTAATGATAAAGAAACAAATGTAGCATTTGAAAGCATGTTGTCTGAGTTAGATATTATTAACATGCACACAAAGAAAGATTATGAAGAAAATTTGCTTAAAGAAGCACTTCACAAAAAAGAGACGGAACTCGAAGAAGGTGAAGTTTCTGGTGATGAAGAAGTTATGCAAGCAGTTGATGATATTACCTTGAGTAAGGAACAAGCAGAGGGTACCAACATAGACCAAAGTGAGATTATGGTATCTGTGACAGAAATTATACCAATAAAACCATCAATAACTGAACCTGAAACTAATTTAAATAATAAAATTAAACAATCTGATAGGCATCACAAATCAATAAAAAAGAGAAAACATTCCACAAATATTTCTGAACCTGTAATAGAAAATTTAATAGCTATTAAAAAGATCAAGCAAAAGAAACATAAGAAAGTGAAGGAAAAACATTACAATGATGATGATTATGTATTAAGCAAGCTGTTTGCTAAAGCTGGTGTAAAAAATGCATTGCAGCATGATGCAGTTGTAGGATTAGCTGAAAAAGAGAAAAGATATAGATTGCAGGAAGAAGCCACTAAAAAAGCTAAACTTGCAATCCGTGCTATCAAATTTTCATCGAGATAATAAGGGTTAGGTTGAATTTAAGAATAAATAAATTATATTTAAGTATTTTATTTCTTACAATTATTGCCTTTGTTAAGACCTGAATTACAAAATGTTACAATACAAAAAACTCTTATTACTGCCATGTTACATAGCATTTTTCAGATATCCTCTTCTATTATGGCTTTGTCATAGTATAAATAGAGAAGTAGATCGTCTTCAAACAAAGGTACATCGCGCAGCTTGCATGTGTGCGTTACGCCGTCCCTACGGCTGTGGGCGGCCTGCGGCGCTCGAAACACGGACGCTAGCGCTCATGGATGATAACGTGTGCGTAGGGCATGCAGTACCGGACCCGGTTCCGAGAATTCCATTTCCCGGTTCTAGGCAGGGACGGTACCGGGACTCCCGGTTCGCCCGGTTCTTTTTTTTTACCTCAAATCACTACTAATCATTAACATTTGAGAAACGTTTAAAAAGCTTTATGAAACTTATTTTTTTATAAATATGCAAGAAAATCATGCATGTTTTCTTTTCTTAATTAAGTAAATCACTTACTAGACAGCTGTTTGTTCTTCCTTTTATATTTTTTAATAAATAAAAAATAAAAAAATGTCAGGGGACAATGTCACACCAATTGACCTAGTCCCAAACTAAGCTCTAGGCTTGTACTATGGGTACTAGACAACGATATAAATACTTATATAGAGAAATATATACTTAAATACATAGAAAACATTCATGACTCGGGAACAAATATTTGCGCTCATCACACAAATATCTGCTCTTACCGGGATTTGAACCCAGGATCTCTAGCTTCGTAGGCAGGGTCACTACCAACTAGGCTATCGCGTCGTCGTAATAACAAATCTAGAGATCAATTATTGCAAATATGGCACAAAATATGATGGATGTTGATGCGATGTTGCAGCTTGCTTGTGCCGGGCCGGCATCGTCGCTCAGTGTGAATTTTGATATTTGTGATACGCACCAAGATATTTTTTTGATGTTCATGGAAAGAACCGGGAGAACCGGGATGTAATAGCTAGCGCTAGGCGGGTCGACTTTGTACCTTGGCAATAAATGTGTTAAGTACCGGTTCTTTGGCCACTATGAAATTCCCGGGATTTCCCGGGAGGATGCCCTACGTGTGCGCCAATAGATATTGATTTATTTATTTGTTAAAAAATTAAAATCGACGAACTGGCAGTTTGGTGCTATGATTGAGTAAGTTCTATATCTTTGTAATAAGTAACCTGTTTAAATTTTCACAGAATACGTCTTATTATAAACTCTATCGTTTAACATTATTTGTATGAATCAAAAAGTACAAGGTATGTAAGCTTTACCAAAGTTTCAAGCGATTTGGCGTATCTACCTACTGACATTCTTCATTGTACCGACCCATGTCGAAACACTCGAAACTGCGGCGAAATCGTATTGTATTGTATATTTATTGCGATAGGCAGCCTTAAAAGAGTGTTGTACGTTTTGGTCTGCTCTCAGATAAAAAGTAATCTGTGGGTCACATACCTAGCACGAGTACTACGAAAATAATATATATAGTTCGTTCGTTCAAATAGTTTGCATACTTTGATTTTGTGACCGAGTCAAGATCGCGATAATGTTACTCAGTACTGTTACATACAATGTGACCTATCCCGATATCCAGAGCGCCTGATTTACACTATCCACGTTTAGCGTAAGGCTGGGTACAGATTATGCGCGGCAGTCGCGTGAGCCAGTGTTCGCGTGAACATTGGCTTGCGCGGCAAATGTTCGATGGAATTTAGGTAGACCGCGGCGGCTGCGCGAGGCAAGCAATCCAGCTCGATCAGCGCGTGAAAAAATATATTTAAATCACACAACCGTCCAAACTGCGCGCGCGGCAGTGAGTGAAGCTTCTTTGATGCGGGCTCAAAAACCGACAGCGCTCGGATCGCCGCGCGGCACGTTCGAGCGCGGCAATGTTCGAGTGACTATCGCGCATAATCTGTACGCACCTTATCAGGTCCGTAAGTGGGCGGCAAGTAGCAATAGAGCAACATTGGCAAAGTACTGTTCACCACAGATTATAAATATATGGTTGTGCGCTTTCGCTTATGCCGTACTGTGCGTGCGTACTGCTACTAGGGCTACTGTGTATCACATATCCTATTATCTGTGCTGGTGTATCCCTACAATCTGTGGTGTTGTGCACCTTTTTACTTGCTGTGCACTTCTGGAATATTTTGAGATATTTTTGCAGTATTGTATAAATAGACTTAAATTATAAAAAAATAGAATCGTTTTAAATTAATGAAAAAGTACAGCGATTGACATGTTCAAAGTTAAATAATTGTCGAAATAAGCCTGATCTTACGCCTCCGATCACGGGACGCTCCGCAGTGTACTTGCCGCTTTTAGTTTTGTTTCTACGTATTTATCTTAGTTTATATACTGAAAACCATTTATCAATATGTCCGGAAGGAGAAAACCACCGAGTTTCACTTTCCAACCGCAGCCGGAGGAACAAGTGCCCGTGTATGTACTGCCGTACCTACAACTTCACTAAGAATTTGTTGAACATTTCAAGTTTATTTCTGTTATTACTTAATTATGTTGTTTTATATGTGTTTGATCTGTTTTCATCTTTAAGGTTGATTGGGTTTTCTTGTTTTTAGCGTTCCTCCGAGGAATTTGGATAAGCAGACAACTATAACCGTGGACGATAAGACGTTCACGGTGCATGCAGACGACTTGGTGAAGATCTGCGACCTCGGCCGTGGCGCCTACGGCATTGTCGAGAAGATGTTGCACCGGCCCAGCAACACTACCATGGCCGTAAAGGTATGTCAGTGTTCAAGGTCATTTGGTTTCTTACTCTTACCCTCATACATGGCACCTTTACTTAAATTTCTTACTGGCCAGTACTTGTTGCACAAAATAATCTAGTTTTGTTATTTGTCATAATCAGTGTTCAGAATTTTCACGGCAAAACAAAAGACTGTCGCAAATTTACTAGGGTAAGAAATAATTTTTCATCAATATCGAGAATTACTATGGAATATTTTATAATTTAAAATAATATGCAAAAAAAAAACAGTAATTCACAGATTATTCAGTGTAAAAGTTATTATTTAAGCCTTAACGACATCTTGTTTTTAATTTTTTTTTGACGTTGAGTGAAGTGGAACGATCATTCAGTGTACATAAATGGCTTTATAGTGATAAACGGAACCGTTTACTCCCAGAGAACATAGAAAAATTAATGACTATCTACTCTTATCACTATCAGAAACCAAATAAAATGGCATGTGCTGCTGTGTGTACTGATGTGGATTTTGAAGACGAAATTGAATCTGTTTCGATATAACTTTACACAAACCTAATGTATTTTATAATATATTTATATTTATTTGGTGGACCATTATTTATTTTACCATCATCGATATCGTGGTTAGCGTCAAACATACGTCAATTGTAATGAAATTGTAAGTTAGACATCATTTAAGTGACATTTAAATAGTGTCCTTATGTACATTTATTTTGATTTTTACCCTTATATATCCTCTGTTCTTATTTATAGAGCACTAAATTCACAATTCAATTGTTTTACTTTAGGGCCGCTAACCGTGGACCCACTAACTTCTACCCACCGCTCTTTTCGACGGAGCCGGGCTCTTATTTCCGGGCGGTTTGCCCTTCGGGCGTTTAAAGATTCCTAATGAACCTAACCTACCTATTTTTGTGGAATAAAAATGGTTCCTGGCGAATTTCTGACAAAAGTGTAAAGAGCGTCTACTTTAGTTATAAAAGTTACATTACATTTTCTTTTTTTATGTTCAGTCAGCATCAAAAGTAGCTAACCAGAATAACATGCTCAGAATTATCAAGACACAGCACATTCTCTTGACAATAGAGTTGAGTGCAGATCATTTTGACCTGATCGGTTGTGTAGCTACTTCTCTGACCGTTCTGACTGTTCAAATTCAAGTCAAGGGACGACCGCACCGCTGCTTAACAGTGTGTACATCATGGTGCGTCAAAAACGGCGCCATGTTGTTACTATGACCCTGTCTTTTGTTTACGCAAATAGCCTTCAAAGACCAAGTTTCACTACTAGTTCGCCTCAAACAACCTCTCCTCATTTTACCCTCAACTGATCCTGCACATGTTGGTCATAAATAAAAAATATTTTTTTCTAATACAATATTAACAGTACATGCCTTATTTAATGTGCAAGTATAGGTGATTGAAGATTGTAGTTTACTAGCACTTGCTTTCCTTAAGTCTGAGTTTACTTAATTCCCATAAGTGAGTATAGTTAGGTGTCTTGCATAGGATATCAGAATCTAATTTAATTTTTTTACAGTCATCAGTGAGTTTTTAAGTCAAGTGGGTGAAAAGTCTTCAGTCATCACAGAAATAATACAACAATTACCTAGTTCAGTTTATTTTGTGCTGTAATATTTTTATTTTTATATATTTTTCAGAGAATCACTGCTTCATTCAGCACACAATCACAAGAACTCAAACGTCTGCTTATGGATTTGGATGTGTCCATGAGAGCCAGCGCGTGTCCTTACACTGTGCATTTTTATGGTGCTATGTTCCGGGAAGGAGATGTGTGGATCTGCATGGAAGTCATGGACATGAGCCTTGACAAGTTCTACACAAAGGTCTATAAGAACAATCGGACCATACCTGAAAACATCCTTGGCAAAATAGCTTTCTCAGTCGTAAGTGCACTTCATTACCTCCATTCCAAGCTCAAGGTAATCCACAGAGATGTGAAACCATCAAATATCTTAATAAACAGGAAGGGAGAAGTCAAAATGTGTGACTTTGGTATCTCTGGATATCTCGTTGACTCTGTGGCAAAGACGATAGATGCTGGCTGCAAGCCCTACATGGCGCCTGAAAGGATTGATCCCACAGGCAATACTGGCCAGTACGACATTCGCAGTGATGTTTGGTCTTTAGGCATATCTATGATAGAGCTAGCAACAGGCAATTTTCCCTACAACACTTGGGGCACACCATTTGAACAATTGAAACAAGTTGTCAAAGATGACCCACCAAAACTTCCTTCTGATCAATACTCAACAGACTTTGAGGATATGATCACACTATGTCTAAAAAAGGATTACAAACTGAGGCCAAACTATGACTCGCTGCTAGCGCACCCGTTCTGCCAAGAGCACAGTCAAAAGGAGACCGATGTGTGCGCCTTTGTCATTGAGATCCTAGACTTACCTGAAGACTCCTAGTACTGGCGAAATATCCATCAATTTACCTTTAAGTACAAGTGTTTAGTTACTAACATTAGCATAGGCCGAAATCAGAGAATGCAATTAAAAATTGTTATTAACAAAAGTTGTATGTGTAATTAGTGTTGATTTGTATTAATCATATAATTGTTAGTGTAGTGTTAACGATGACCTCAGATAGTGGCCTGAACAAATCATTGGCATTAAAAAGATGACTGCTGTGTATAATGTACATCACAAATTACTTAGTCTAAATAAAAAAATGTATTTGTTTCCATGGTCTTTTGATTGAATAAAACAATTGTTACAATTTAAATATTTATTGTAATACATTATGTTTATCAAAACCTGATTACCATAAAACAGTAAGTACAAAATAGTGTAGTATAAATAAATATATAAGTACAATGTCATTTTCCCTTAATTAAAAATGTTGATTAGTTCGGCTCAAGGGGCCTCGTTATAAGGGTCCACACCAACCGAGCAGGTACACTAGGATACGAGTCTTCTAAACGATGGACTCGCGAGCCCGCTTAGTTGGTCTGAACATAACACGCATGGAAGCGAAAATTGTTAGTAATATTAAAGCGTAATTGACTAGAAAGGCGAATTCATGCCCAGTTTCGTCCCGAAGTCCAGCCGCGCCCGTCTTTGATTTCGCACGTCGGCTCTGTAAAGTATTATTCCAATATAACATTGTATTATATTATAACATTTGAGTCAACCACACATTTAAAGTTACTTGTCAGAAGCAGTGCGGCTTGAACGAGCAGGCTCGCGCCTTAACTTCAAGTACCTAAATATTTACTTGAAGTTAACTTTGACGTATGTAGAGTAGAGACTGGTACAGATGTAGTGAATAATCCTTTCCCATCGTTTTTGGTCGGATAACTTCGTATTTATCTTACTTTCTCAGTTGGCTTATTGATGGGTACTGAAGCTAAATGAGAAAGCTAGATAAATACGAACTAATCCGACAAAAAACGATGGGAAAGGATTATTCACTACATCTGTATCTAGTTCAACATCAGGGCCTCTATTCTACTGGGTAAAATCATATTCCCTTTGACGTGTTATGGAATTGATTTTAACTTAGTGTCAAGTAAATAATAGCTATCAAAACGTCGACAATATAATGACACGTCAAAAGCAATATGGTTTTACACTTAACCCTTGGGACGCCGTATGTACGTACAGACACAACAAGGGATTGTTGAGCCTCTAGCTTATCATCTTAACTGGGTTGAGTTACATGAATGCCGACGTTTTTCGTTGTTGAAACGTGATCATCATGGCAAACCTTTTGTAACGACCAATAAAGACCAAGTTCAGTTTGAACCAATAGTGGCTGTTGTTTAAACGTGACCATAGTAACCATCAACCACCATTCTGTGAAAACTGACTATAGACACAGAATAAGTAATAGTACAAGTACAGAAGCGACTCTCTGTGACAGCAAACATGCGAATTTAAACCTATTCAGAACGCGGGAACGATAATAATACAAGTGCACGCACGGATGTGACCTTGGTTACATTTTTGCGATCGATAGTGGGGGCGCCCCTAACGAGGCAAAATGCTCCTTAAACCTGCGCTGCGAGAGTCTGTATTATTTCGCCCGTCATGAGCTTTACTGACTCCGCCCACCTCCCAGGGCTGGCACTTAAGTACTTGTACTATTTCTTTCCGTGGCTGTTGTAAGAAAACAAATTAAATTTATGATAATTTGTAGTTTTTTTATGTAGTTCTTACTTAAATGACGAGAAAAAATAGTTCATGCCTGGAGGACTGGCAAAAGTTGTCCGCGACTTGTTTGTTGTTTGCTCCGATCTCCCTTTCCATCTAAGTAATAAGACGTAGTTTACTAGTATTAACCTTCAAAATATATGTTAATTTAATTATTTATTTTTTGTCATTTTGCTGTAATGTGATAAATGCCAAATTTTTAGTTTTATTGAATCCCGACTGTGCTAATACTGTTGCACACCTGTAATTGGTACTAACTATTTAACTAGGTATTTTCTTTATACATACCTTTTGTATTTGTATTTGTTTGTACAACTATTGGAGTGTCTAATTGAATAAATAAATAAAATAAACAAATCAATATATTAGACCTTAAAACTTTTTGTTTGTTATAAACTCAAGTACTATCGTTACCTACTCCGTTACTTAGAAAAGCTGCCATTTGTTTGTGTGTTGTGTTTACCTAATATCCAGCACATGCTGACCTTGCTTTAGCAGGCAGTTACTAGTACTGGGAGATCTACTTACTTACACTGAACGCTGTTTAAGGCAAGTAGATAACTGGTTTTTGGTCCGAATAAGTTGAAAACTGTGAAACTGCGGACGGGTCGTTAATAAAATAAATAATATTATACCGCTCTTTTTGCGTCGAGGATTCAAAACTGTAGGTACTGATTGTGTCAGTAATTAAGTCCAGCTACTCGTAACTACCTATCTAGATCGAAGTTATTAATAATATTAATAATAACCTTACCTTTCGTCATCCTGCGGCAGGTTAAAAAAAGATAATTCGACATTGGAGTTATTATTTAAGCACCCGTATGCGATGCTGTACCTTTTGCCTTTTCGATTAGTCATATTCGTATAAGTGCGTATTCAAACAAAAACTTTGGCAGCGCGCGTCGAGACGAGGGCTCGCGTGACACTCAACTGATTCGCCCCTTGCAAGGGGCAGCACATTTTGAAGGCGATAGCGCGGAGTGTCACCGGCCTGCTATAGACTCGTAAAAAGCGTTAAAAGCGTGGGCTTCGAGTTTTTCCGATGTCGAAACGGCCAATCATAACTTCTCTTTACCATCGCTACGCTAAAATAATTGTCGCTAGGTTACGGTTGCTAGACCTGCAATTGGTGGACTTTGCTTAGTAGCTCGCTTTCAGGTTGGTAGTTCTGGGTCACAGAAATGGAATTTCACGCCTGTCAAGAACACGGTGACAATTTTCTTCTATTACACGTAGTCGTGTGACTTTCCTTGTATGGATATAGGAGTATAACTGACTAAACCCGATTTGCATTACACGGCCAAAATGCATACAGCGGGAAGTGACTCCACAATCCCGTGTTGTGACTGTACTTACCCCCAGAGCGCATAGTGACATCTGTCCACAAGGCATTTAATCTTGTTATTTATAATTAAATTTTACCTTAAAGATAGGCTTTTAATTGAATGTAAAAAAATAAAAATAAAACAGTCTTCCAAACATAAAACATGGTTGTTTGAAACGTGAAACCACTTGAGAGCTAGGTCACGTGACTACGATAACGTCATAGCCCGGCGCTCGACGGTAACAAACGTGCGAGCCGCGGGCGCTCCAAGGATTAAGGGTTTTTTTGATCATAACACGGCATTAATTACTTGATCTCCTGCCATTTGATGAGCTCGTTGAGCACGAACACCGCGAGCAGCGAGCCGCCGTAGCCGGCCGCCAGCGGCGCCGGCACCGCGTAGCGCAGCCCGCACAGCCCCCACGCCTCGCACGAGCCGTACTGCCTCGACACCATCGACAGGCTGATCACGGCTTGGAGGACGATTCTGGAAGGGCACCGTAGAATGGGGTGACTTTAGAAATGCGAGGAAACTTTAATATTTTTTTGAATCATCCATTATGTGCAATGTCTGATTTATTATTTAGCTCTTTCGCGACATTATACTTCCTTATGTTTTATATGAGTGTGCATTTTATCAGACAAATTAGATTTAAAAACTTCGAAACAAGCATTTTTTTCATATTAATATGCTGCCTTTGATATTGTGATATAAACACGGATAATCACAGTAGCCCCTTTTGAAGAAACGAGATTTAAAGTGTCGTTTTTTTTCAACTAAGCCGTCTGCCTTTAGCTGCTTTAAGTTACTCCAAATGAGTCTAAGTGTTTTTTGTAATATATTTAATAATTTAGATTTCGAATAAACGCGGGGTTTAGTGAAGATTTATCAAACTAACCCCATTTTACCGGTATGAACCGAAAGGGGGGTCGCTTATGTGGATGACTTGTCGCGGTAAATAGATGTAAGGTAAAAGGGAAAGGTGACGGCGGACGGCCCTCCTAGTTTGGGAACCATACACAGAAAGTACAGAAATCAAAGAAGGCGGGAATTAAAGATCAATCAATATGTATACTTTGCACGTAGTAGTATACGAGTCGGTATGTCACGTTAATAATAATAATTTAGCTTTCGTATCAGTGTTATTATTTCTTTTACATTTATGTTGATTGTAAAAAACCTAATTTACAGAAAATATATCTAAATAATATAAATTGAAGAAGAAATTATACCACGATTTTTAAGATTTCATATTATCAAACATAACAATCATATCCATTGTTATAACCATTTTGATTATTCTTTTCAAATTATTTAAAAGTACATAAAATTTTAAAAATAAAATCTGAGTAAATAACCATGCTTCAACTGCATAGAAAGCACCAATTTGGTTTTTGTACGAAATACTTTTTTGACCGCTTAGGATTATGGGATTATCTTTACCTACTCCGAAATAAATTGACGCGAAAGAGATTGACGTGATGACAGTAGTGCAATAGTTTCGATCTTTATTACAGGTACCGGTAGTACTGCACCGGTTGTTTAACCTTTTGAAGAACTCACGTCAAGTACGAAATGTGTCCCTCACACGCCATCGCCAAAGTATTTTGATCTTGAACTTGTGACGGTTGTAGCCGTAATGGCGTCAGTGCCACGACTTTCAGTTGACGGCCAGAGCCGTCTGTGGCGTTCAAAAGGTTAAAATATTTTGCAAAGTAAGTCTGAATTTATTACCGCGCGGTTTTATTGATGCAACGCTATTAGAAAAGTTAATTAAACCCTACATAATAATACTCGTATATGAAATAAATACTGAGTTGGTATATATAACAAGTAATCGTACTCACAAAACAAGAACCGCGACGGACCATACTCTGTTACTCCAGAAGCACCTCTGCCAAATGGAGGATTGTCGATGTACGAACGATAATGATATCACAACTGAAACAAAACAACAAAATCGGTGACGCTGACTCTGAGTAGTTAGTAGGAGTAATGTTTGTGATCCTATCTATGGTCGATGTCAATTAAAATAGCCAAAGATGTAAACAACTTACGATACTGTTTGTCACAACCTCCAATTTTAATTGAGTGTGGTTTTTATTAAAAACAACAATAACTATAACTAGTTATTTCACTTAATATAATAGTGATGATCATTTGTATAAATTACTAATAAAACTACACACGATCTTCAAAAGTTCAGATTTTGGATCAATAATGGTTAATTGGTTCGTTTGGTTTTGTTATGTGTTTTTTAACTAGGCAATATATGTTATTGTCGTCTTGAAATATAAATTCACATAAATAATACTTACTTAAATGCAAGGTAACCAGCGCTAGCGTGATATGCTGCGCCAGATAAAAGCCATCGTAAAAGTCATCTCCCCACCCGTGCCAGCTCTTCCTCGTCAGATCGTGTTCCTCCGAGTAGTTCCCCACATTCACGGGATACACGATCCAACACGCCGTGGAGTTGGTCGCCTCCGCGATTTGCTCGCAGAAAGTGCGCAATGTAAACCCGTATAGGACTAATATCGCGATCACGGAGGGTAGGAATTTGCACGCGTAGCACCAGAATACGAAAAGTATCATCTGTTGGGGAAATATTTATTTTAGTTTAATGATAAGTGGTAACATCCGCCAGAGTTTCAAAGAGTGGGAGCATATTACAAATATGTTAGGTATATCCAGAGGCACTGACTTCTAAAATACTCAGGGGCTAAAGATCCCATGGTCTCTATGGGAGATTTACGGCATCGAGTAACCAGGTACCCGTACCAGGACCCTATATATTGATCTTTAACCTCGAACATATTTTTAAAGCAGAGATTAAGATATGGTGGCTGTGGCACCCTCAGTAACTTTCTTAAGCTTTATGTGAGAGAAATAGTGACGCTTTAGGTGAAACTGTACTGAAGTGGACTGATAAGTATGCCTTGATCGTACATGACACGAGTTCTGTTTGAATCGTTTATGGTTGGCAGATCAGTGCTTCGTATTTTGCTGATCGAGCCATATTCGGGCGCGTCACGTT
>OZ014445.1:15239879-15326554 GCA_963966035.1 Acleris laterana
GAGCAGCCATAAAGAGACGGTGTCCTCGGACCTGCGGCTCGGCTTGTAGCTGCGGGCGCGTGGCGGCGCGCTGCATGACGCCGGCGTCGACGGGCGCGAAGGCGAGCGCAGCGCCCAGCAGCGCCGCGCCCGCGCCGCTCAGCGCCGCGCCGCCCGCGCTCAGCGCCATCGGCAGGAACGCGTACAGCGACCCCACCTAAACAACACCACAAACACACTTAAGGCCCATTTAGATGGTACGAGTTTCTCTCTTCGAGTGTACCTTTTAATCGCCGTAACTCGAATACGAAATGTGTCACTCACACATCAAATATTTTTACTATGCTATGAAAACAACTTAATGTATACGAAACAAAGTCTCTTTTAATCTTCAACTTGTGGCCGACGGTGACGTCAGGGGCAAAATTTTCAGTTGACGGCCAGTGTGGCGTTCAAAAGGTTAAAACTTCTTCAGATTATCAAAATAACACATCCCAAAAAAAAAACAAGATTTTTCTATCGTTATGTATTTTTTTCAACTTAAGTGAAAGGTAGCACGATCTTTTGTCGGGGTATGACATGATATGTTAATTCTAAACTACTCTCCCCGATTACATGTACGGAGTTCTAAAATAGTTCTTATAATTATAACACTGCCGATATATCGTTCAGACAATGGTAAAACATTATCTGAACTTTTCTCTATAAACGCAAGAGTTTCCCAGGGCAGTATACTAGGACCTCTACTCTACCTACTTTTAACCGCAGATTTACTCACGTCGACGTCAGTTACAACTGGTACCAACGCTAGTGATACTGCATCCTAGCTAAACTCTACGAATAGTCACCCAATAAAGGCTTCACAAATACTCCTATGAAAGATATATGACATGTATTGAGTAGACATATCCCATTGGGTCAAGAAGTGTTATCTAGTAGTATATTAACCTTTTCCACGCCATTGACGGATATATCCGCACCACTGGTTCAACGCCAACGACGGAAATATCCGTCATGGTTGACAGCGCAAAATAGACTGGAGTGTCAATGGGGTAAGGTTGATGTTAGCTCTGGTGTTTAGCTGTCATTGGCGTGTGAGTTTAGACTTTATATCTGACATAGCGTTGAAAAGGTTAACCAACTTGCCTGCAGCACGGCGATAAAGCAAACGCCACACATCCAGAACTGCGTCGAGTTCCACAAACACGCCGTGAAGTGACGCGACATGGTGATGAGCGTGAACAGAGACACGTCTGCGTCACGTGTCATCTGGTACAGGGAATTATTGTAAGTTACAAATAAATACAGTGCGGATAGCTGTTTCAGGTTTGTATTTACTTGTCTCTTTATCGCTCTCATACGCTCTTATTAGGAGCCACTGAGAGAGAAGTATAAACCCGAAGCACCTTCTATGTGCTCACAGACTCTGTTTATGGAACTGCACGATGATTTTTAATCGGTGATCAGAAGTTGAAAAATACTAACTACGAACCAAAAATGAATTCATTAGGTGAGGTCTCACGCATTTACCTCACTCTTTGATTAATTACTATTAATTACCTACGTGTGGTAGCCGGATTAGAATAGTGCCACTCCGTATCTTTCCGTGGATGTCGTAAAAGCCGACTAAGGTAATAAAGGCGTGTAGTACTGTTAGGCGATGGGCTTGCAACCTGTCACTAATACACTGGTAAACATCTTCGCTTAAGTGTGCAAAATGTGGTTACAGAATTATCAAAAGTTTTTATAGTTGTTGGAAATTCTGTTGCTCTGCCTACCCCACTCTGGGAATAAAGGCGTGAGTTTATGTATGTATGTATGATATTGTCAAAACCAATAACCACTGAATACATGGTCATCGTACATCAATTAACACGTCAAGTGCCATTGCTTTGGCCAGGAATTTGACAGATCTTACGTTAATTAACTTTAACTTTTGTGAGCCGGTCTACCAACCTCACATGACAACAGAATTACTTCTCCCAAAGTCTACCAATCGCAGGTCTGGAAACCGGAACATAGCGACCATTCTTAGCGTATGAAAAAATTGGTCATACAAAGCCCAATCAGCTGTTCTGACTGCTATGGCCACGTTTCAACAAAACTACCAAGTCACATTGACGTTTAAGTGATGACATAAAACTATTTTCTTCTATTCTTGATTAAATGGGATCATCTGTTTAGTTGCCAATGTATTTTTTTTAAATAATGTCAATGAATCAATTGCTTTAACCTTCATGTTGTGCATACGTAAGAATCAGAGTATCTTTAGCAAAGTGTAGGCTAAACAATAAGGGGGACAATTAATTTCGATTAAGTTATTTTCAATATACACCTCAAGAATAAAAAAAACGATTTATAACTGCGACTGTATAACGTGATCGACATCAATTAATGATTTAGAAAAATTGGTACCTGATCACCAATTAAAAATCATCGTGTATAATGACAGTTTCTAACTTGTAATAAAATTATAAGAGCGCCAAAATAATAACACTAGTCAAAATGTAAAATATGTGACATTACACCCCCAGTTAACTGGGACAACTGTATTGTAAATTAGCTATATAGCTTTATTATTGCTATTAAGTATGTACACCGTAGTTATACGTACCGAATCAAATTTAAAACATAAAAATCACTTTTTTTTAACAAAATGGAGTAAAGTATGATGTATAGTACCCACCTGTTTGCTGCAGTATTTGTTAAACGGTTGATTTTGCCATTTATTTAGCAACTACAGAGGCAGCGTGTAAAAGAAACAGACATTTTCATAAATACAGTAATGTACAGACAACCAAGAGCAACTTACACACCCAAGGGTAAACTCCTTCCAGTTAGAAGTCGTTTATCGTTATTCCCTGAGGAATTATCAAAATTCTGGAAGGTCCTTCCCCTATCTTCACAACAAAGTTCATCAAAATAGATTAATCGTTATTGCGAGTAGATCAGAGGCTTTTCATCGACCACATACAGCCATCATGGCCACGTGTGTTGAGGACCCCACGTTTTTCCTTTGTAACTTATAAATAATATATCACTTTTCAATTTAAATAATGCACAAAGACGTAAAATATAAAAAAAGTGTCTGAACATGTGCAAATAATTAGTAGATATCGTTCCGAAAAAGTTCCGAAGAGGAGCCTATTGTTGAGAAGCTTACTGATAAGGAGCAGGGCACGGAGTTGAGAGCGCGCGCCAGGTCGATGGGCCCGATGCAGTCCTCCGGGACCTGGTACGGCGGCATCTTTTGGCACAGCACCGGGTACAGTGGCTCCACTGCTATGCTAAAAGACAAATATACTAGTTACATACTAATACGCTCCCAAAGAAAACGGGCACTTTTGAATTTTCCAAGTTGTTTAAATTGCTGTAAGGAAATGAGATTTTATAAGTACATGCTATAAAATGAAGAAATTATTTTGTACGAAGAAAAACAATAATTACTTTTAAATAAAACCAAGCTACTCGAATATTAAATAATATTAATTTAATTTTGTAGCATAAATAAGTCTTCTCTCCTTGGACCATATTTAATAATATGTGTCCTCAATTTTGCATGTTTGTCGAATATTGTATGTTCGTACAATTGAGAAATTGAATAAAGATAGTGTAAGGCAGCCAAGCGTCCCGAATTGTGCGGAAAAGACTTGGATTTTTAAATTTCGCCCTGCATTTAAATCATCAAAACTGTCCCGAAAAGGACCTCTCGCATGCTATAATTTCAAAAACATTAAAATTATAGCAACCTCGTATCTTTTTCATGACCCTCACCTTGCATCCGCCTGCATAAAAATCTCCATATTGAGACAGTTAGCGGCAGAGCCCATGACACAGACCACTTCACCATAATCCTGGAAAGAAACCACCAGAGTTCAAAACTGCTTCGACTTTCAGATTACACACCTAAAGTTGTACTGGCTGTTGGGAGGCTTTTGATTAAAGAAGGAGGTGTAAACATGGTGTAAACTAACTTTTTGAAAAGACGGAACGATGTCTGTCTATCGTATACTAACAGATGCCAGAGAGCGTGTGTCAGCGTTAGACACCCGAGTACGATCGATATGGACAGTTCAAGTTGGTTGTTATACCTGCATGATCTGTATCATCATGTGCACCGAGCGCGCTGAGCAGTCCGTGAACAGCGAGACGAGCAGCGGCACGTTATCCACTTGCTCTATGTGCGGCCGGATGTTGTCGATGCCGCGCGGGAGTTTCGCCTGGGGAGATGACCGGCGACGGTTTAGTGGAGGTTCTAGAATAACATAGGAGGGGAGAAGGGATTTCCTTTGAGCCAAACCTACGTTGTAAACGTACAAAGGTCTCCTGTCAAAAAAAAATTCAAGCTGCGACTGATAATTCAGTAGCCGTATTATGAGGTCTCCAATCAGGGATACCGTGCATGATTCAAGGTGCGATGATATGTTCATGAAACTCAAACAGTTCCATTTTTAACTACAATAATTTTGATGCTAAAGACCAAGTGAGTTAGTAATCTACAATTAACATAAAAAATATAGATGTTAAACAAAATTAGAGAGGGTACTGTAAAAAGATAAAAGATGTTTATTCAGTAAGTAGGCCGCACAAGCACTTTTACACGTCAAAATCTACCAGCGCTTCGCAAGAGACCACTGTAGAGCAGAGTCACCGCCCTCATCGTCGCGTAAAAAGTAATCAGATTCCGTCAAGTAGAGAGTACACGGGTCCTGTCCTGGGCCCGTATTAATAAACTAATCTCAACTCTAATGCTCGTCTCGAGATGTGTCAAAAATGACAGTGTTCTATGGTTTGACGTTTACTTTGACGTATCTTGTGACGTGCATCTCAGCCAAGATGTGTTTATTAATACGGGCCCTAGAGTGTCCAGGGTGAATACTCACGCGGTTACTCATGTCGAAGTTGACGGGTGCGGAGTGGTCGGTGGAGTCCGTGAGGCACGACAGCGAGCGGCAGCCGTCCGCCAGCGACTCCCCGCCTTCGTCGTCGAGCAGAGAGTCCGCGGACGGGTTTGATGTCGCTATGCTGCTGCGTTGAAACTGGAAGATATACCATGACAGGATATAGGTTAGAGGTATCGGAAACGAAACTTCCATAATAAAGTCATGTTTTCGTGAGAAAAATAAAGTCAACATAACCATGAAAAATTAAAAAGCCTTTATATTCCAGTAACTTTAGACATCATGCATGAGTTTGCGTCAAATCCGGTTGTTCTGATTTTATGATGACTTGTTAATGATGTTGACCCAATAAATAATCCAAGTTTGTGACCTCGAGCTGCGAACGCAACATTATCAAAATAAAAAAACCGCAAAAACTTTTTGAACTTTTTTCAGATTTTGGCGAATATAATCCTAAAGAAGTAGTTTTTGCGAAAGGAACTAAGTACATACCGTTTATTAAAGCAGATATTATTACTTTTAAATGTCTGTTTTTCGGATGTACCATAAGTTATTTTCTGTAATTTTGTAAATTTGCCTATTCTCTTGCATTGTCCTTGCTTATTATACTCCAAGGTTAACTGGAAGAGATTCCATGTGGGATAAGTTCGCTATAGTGATGCAAAAATATATGTAATTGTTCATGTGGAATAAAGAGTTTACATAATACATACATATACATCTAGAGAACGGGACCATATGTATTACGATTTAAGTACATCAATAATAACAATGTACCTTGAGACCAGTATGTGTGGTGATAGAATGCCTCGCTTTCTTGATCTCGTTGTCAAACTTAACGGTGCTGTGGTCCAAATTGATCGCTCCGGGCGCCGAACTTGACAGGGCCTTTGAAGCCGCCATATTGTTGCTACCAAAATATTGATACCCATATTACGCCAGGAACACTATTAAATGCTTATTATTTAACTGCTTCGAAGAGGCCACATATTATGCTGGTACGCCCAAACAAGATTCAAAACGGATGTGAGATCTAGATAGTTCACGCGCCTTGGTCGCTGTGTCAAACTCAAATAATTTATGTTTAAATACCTACTATAAAATCACGACATTTAAGAAGGGTTCCCAAATTTAAGAAGCTAAAAATAATGAATAATGATATAAAAAGATATCGTTAAAGATAGTACGGCTTCAAAGACTCATGTTCGTAATCGTGATTTCACTTTTAATAGTTTTAAGGAAAAATATTAAGTTTAGTATATCCACAGAACAGACACATAAGGTCGCCGTCGTCATTAGAACTTGCGAACAATGTAAATAAATTAGTACTGTTTAACACATAACCTCAAATATTCACAAAGCGTGTTTTTATTCAAAGTAACGTATAATGAATAGTTATTAATTTCATCTTAGACCTAATATGAAAATAATGATCTAGTGTATAAATCATTGCAAAGACCTCACTTGACCTTTAAAAGTACGTGATTATTGAGTAATCATGGTGAATTGCTTCGTTTGGTTTTATTTACATCTTTTGCAAGTTTGACGACAATCTTAGGCGTTATGGTTATTGAGATCCAGATCGCGGAACACTACCTTTAGCATATTATATTATGAGGCCTCTTAAGTGAGCAGCTAGTCTCAAGACACGTTAAAGACAGACCCTCTTATAAATAAACGCGCAATAGCTAAGTGTGCTTGCAATATGCTCTGTTCTTATCTGACATTATGACTATTGAATTTGACTGAACGGGACAAAGAACGCTTTAACTAAAATAGGTTTATAGTGAGTTTATGAATAAGGGGGAGATTCTTGACCTTTGCTTTGTCTTGTTCAAATCAGGTTGTTAATACTAAAGGGTGTAAATAGTATACCCGGACCCAAGTGTAAAATAGCGCTCGGCGTATCATAAACTATTAAAATCACCCAATTAGTTCCTAATTCGAATCTGATAAAAAGTTTCATACAAACTGTAAAGTAACTGATAAAAACTTCATTATACTGTTACGAAATCAAAATAAGCGCATTTTAGAATCTTACTTTTGTACATTTTGATTAGAAATATAAGCCTATATCCCAAGCGCATAATCCAACCATTTTAAATATAATAAGTGAATGTTAGTAAGCTTACCATAAATAACGATAGAAAAGTATAAAAAAGAATTAATAATATATAGAAAAGGGACGGGTTCAAGGAACTTATAATATTTAGACAATAATATATACAAACAATTGGAAAAATACACCAAAATTATTTTTAGTTTATTATTTTTTTATCAAGCCAAATGGCTTTGTGCAACACATTTTCAACATGAGCTTTATAATTTTTAGTTTTAGTATCATAATGCAATGCAATTAGTTGTACGCTATGAGTATTGTGTAGTAAGTTAGTCGTGTTAAAATAAAGCTTTACTGAATTCGCATTAACAAGCATGGAAAATGCCCTTCTAAGCTAAAAGACGTACATGCAATTCGGTTGCTAAAGTAGATTGGACTTTGTCATGTGAGTAATATAGTTGTACCTACCTAAGCAGTTTATACTAGATGCGATCTTTTGGCTTAGAAGGGTAGAATACATGAGGATACAATAATTCCCAGTTGAACAAATGTTTATTAAATTTAGAGTTGCTTTAAGTCACGTGCTATCACTTTCTACCTTGCCGAGTTAGAAAGGGACCGGTGTCCTAATGGGGGATGGGATGGGTGTCCCAGTGTGCTAACGAACGTTTGTGCAACTGGGTAAAAGACAGCATACCACTATTGTTTATACGGGGACTACACGTTTAAAGGAATTTAGAGTGCAGGTTGACAGCTGTTTAAGTGACAGTTCAGTTTACTTTACAGGTTCTACCATGGAATACCATGCAAATACGAGGGAAAAAACTATTCTCTAATAAAATATTTTACATAATTCTATTCTAACCACAAATTAAAAAAACAACTAATGAACAAAGGGCATAGCGTATCCCGTCGCAACTTGTTCTAACCCAGTGTACTACGTAAGTTACTCGCGGGAAACGCGATTCGCTTACGTAGAGCACGTAACCGAGAAAATTGAGCCCAACACGACATAACTCCCTACGTGGGCGCCATCAATTACGTAGATTTATTAAATAAAAACATCTATTACATCTTATTTATTTATTGATTTATTTACATCTTAGCCTAATTGTGCAAAATGTGGTTACAGAATTATTAACAAGTTTTTAGAGTTGTTAGTAATTCTGTAGCTCTGCCTACCCTATGTATGTATTAAATAAATATAAAACGGTTAATATTTATTTTCGTCCACTTGACAGAAACAGTTGGCAGACAAAAATTCGGACTATAGTATACCTGTCAAAGTATATTCTTGTTAGAATACCGCTGGTCCGAATTGGGCCCAAATTTCCTATTACAAACCTTGTTAAATTAGCAATTTACTCCAATATTGTTTGCTTCGCAGTTTACAACTCACACAGTCGCCGGCAACTGCATGGGCTCGTTAGTTATATCACGTGTCAACAAATGTGACAGTTATGCGATGGTTATATGATTACAAAGCTAGACCAAGTTGCCACAGTCGTGAAACGTGTTTCTCAACGCAAGGAGACAATAAAAACAAACGAATGTGTATACCTTGGCAAAATAGAGTTCGGGGTAAACAAGCGCAGTTCGGAGTGAAATTGGCAACATGATCCAATGTTTACCTAGAAATGCGGTAGTAGCCACTTTTTAAACTGTTATTTTCCAAGCTATACCTACAGTGCGTCTATGCTATTAATACTTTATGGCTATCCATAGCCATCACATACAGATCTAGTGAATGGTCGAACAAGATCGTATTTTGTCGGATAGGTTCGTATTTTTCTTGCTTCGCTGTTGTTCATTGATATGCCCCAAGCAAGTTAGCTTTTAAGCGGATGCTTTATAAGCATCTGCTGGAACAAGCACTGTCTTAACGATTTAATATACATCGCCTTATCTGTTTATTTATATGTACCTATATTATTATTATTTTTATATAAGTACGAGTATATGCTTATTGGACGTCTGTAACTACTATATTTTATGTATAATACTAGGTATCTTCTATAACTATTTTTTTTTATTCAACACTATTTTTCTTCGCACCGACCTTATAGATTGTTTTTCTGTTTCATCTACAGTTTAACTGGTATGTGTTGTGCAAATAATTTTAAATAAATTAAAATGCCAGCTCCACTCTTTCGCCGAAGTTGGGCGAGGAAGGCTCGCCATCCTTTTCAAACACAAAAAAGTTACAAAAGGACGGCATTTCTGTCTTGGCCAACTTTGGCGACAATGTGGAATAATCTATCTGGGAAAGTAAAACGAAAACATGTCCGACAAAATACGAACGCGTATGATGTATTCTGTCCTCACGCAACTGACAGTTTATTTGTCATTCGTATTTCTTAGACACATGAAAAAAAGCCGAAAGCAGTTAGCCGAGATGTACTGTTGTAAATATTACGCAGCGATTGCCATAAAACGTATGGAATCGCATAAGTCGCATATAAATATATAGGTACCGCAACAGGGAAGAAATACAAAAGGATGTTGAGAATTGACTGCTTCGTATTTGCTTTTTGTTACGAGAAATAGCAGACCAACCGGATTTACCGAAAAAAAATGTGAGCTCGCTTCATCGTCGACAAAACCTTCGGCCTCTAAGGGCAAGAGTTAGTCAACAGCAAACCCATTATCAAAAAAAAGTTTAACCCATTTATTGCCTACAAAGCATAGGCACTGCCCTGACTTTTACCTAAAGCAGTGTATGTGCATTTTATAATATGTGAACGTCATATAAAACGAAATATACGGCATCAAGGTCAGCCTTTGGAAAAACTATAAAAGAATAGGTAATTGTGTCTGAATAAACATATAAATTGCCTAGAAATACGATTTTGACTTATTTTTGAAGTGTTAAAGTGCACGATAGATCATATACCCAGAGTCACATCTGTATCAGATAAAATTTTCTATCGCGACCACAGGTTATGTTATGCCAATCTGTGCGATCGTACGCCGAGTGGGCCGAATGCCTTCTCTAGGACGTCACTGGTCACACCATCGTGTCGCTGTTCTGCATTGAGCACGTGTTCCATCAATCTGCTGCATAATTAGCTTCACTACTATGCTTCAGATAACAGAAAGCCGTTTGGTAATTCTTAACTCGTAATAATATAAGAGATCCAAAACCGACACAAAAGTACAAGCAGCCAATTCTCCACAAAAACAAACCTATTGTAAAAGCCGAGCCTGACCGCGTCACAAGTATCCACGGCCCTATTCAGCGGCGCCGCGCGCGAAGGCGGCAGCGTCTGCGACGAGAGCGGCGACGCGGCCTTGCTGCGAACACGCCGCGCGCGAGTCCCGTACAAGTTCCAGTCAGAATCAGGCGTGATTTGCGGATCAAAGCTCAGGTCATGAATTTAAAAATGTGTCGGAAGAATTGGGTTATTTTTAATACCAATTATTATTTCTGAGTTACAATCTGACTCTGAGGTAAATCAAAGTAACTGTAATATTATGATTTTCTTTGAACTTTAGGGTGTAGAACAAAAGCTGACTTTTGAAACATAATTCTTCCCTTCGGCCGTTAAGGAAACCGGAGTTTGGAAACCAGTTTCCTAAAAGGCTTGTTTTATACTTCTACGTAACTTTTACAGTTATAGATTTGTTACATTTAAAGCATTGGTCCAAAAATCATGCCGACTGATGAACTACATAAAAAAAGTGAAGATCTTTAACACTCATGACTCGCTAGATAGATTTTAAGACCTGCAGAAGAATACGCTTATTTTTATTTGGCCCTTAAAATATGTTATATTTTTTCAGTCAATCTAAAAGCCAAATAAAAACTACACAGAGCAACATCGATTAATATTTAATAAACGCTAGAAAATAAATACACTCAGAAAGTATTTCTAGAAAATCTAACTCAAAGAAGTTGTAACAAGGTAATTTGTCTGTCTTTGTGTGTTGAATGAGTGATCGTTATTCAGTATTATTTGCTTGAAGCTCGAAACGTCTGTTAGACGACAGATTAAACAAGCATTTGATAATTTTGTTAATTTCCAATGAAAACCAATTATAAATGATGTGTTTATTTTTTTCCCCAAATGATTTCAGTAATGGTGTAATCATGACCTTACTAATATAAATTACTGGTTATTGTTTTTTTCTTACTTGCCACACACACACACGCACACACACACACACTTACACGCACACGCGCGCGCTTATGATACTGTCCCTCTTTCTTACGCGATACGATTCTGTATGGACCCCGTTCCCACCCTCCCAAAAAAGTCAAATTAGAACCAAATAAAATGGCAAAATACCAATTATAGTTGCAAAATAGATGTGGTTTTTTATAAAAAAAACACCTTTCAAGAGCAAGCCAGGCAAGAATTGGTTCATTTTTAAACAAATTCCATACGATACGATTATGATTTTCCAAAAACACCCCATATACAGGACGTTCGTCGTCATAGTAAAAATACATCATACCTGCTATAAACTAAGACATGTATCATTTCTTGGTGGGAGGGGAGATTGGCCATCGTCCACTTCTATCACTCAAATCCTCTCACTCCAACATACCATCCTTCCAACAAGCCTACCTTACCTCGGATTCTCGCCACTAATCAGCGATATGTGGCAGTTCCAGCCTGACTCCAGCCCCATCTTCTCGCTGAACACCCTGGAGCGCAGCTCGTTCTCCTTGCTGAAGTGGACGAACCTGATGCAGGCGCGTTCCAGCCGCTCGATCAGCTCTACCATATCGCTTTGCGCTTGGTATTGCATTGTCACCATGCCTATGAATACCTGAGTATCGAAAAATATAGAAATGGATAACTTTTTGATTTAAAAAATTACTGGTATGTTGGTACGAGGGCTGCTACTTATGTAACCGGAATAGAAAAAATAAACAAACGTACATGGCTAAATATGGTTTTATTGTTTTTCGAAGTATTCTCCGTGATAATCGATGCACTTTTGCATACGTTGAAACCAATTTATAAAGCACTTTTTCCACTCTGACTGAGGTATCTCCAAAACGTGCTGTCTGAACGCGTCGACGGCATCTTCACGGGTCGAAAATCGTTGACCACGTAATTTATTCTTTACATTTGGAAATAAATAGAAATCATTGGGTGCCAAATCAGGGCTGTACGGTGGATGACCCGTTAATTCTATATTTTGACCTTCCAAAAATCGAGTCGTTTCACGTGATGTATGACAGCTGGCGTTATCATGGTGCAGAATGATTCTCCGTCGCTGGTTGTTTTTCCGTATTTCTTCAAATACTTCCGGCAAACAAATGGTCGTGTACCACTCCGAACTAACCGTTTTACGATTCTCCAGGGGCACTGTAGCCACATGGCCATTAATACCAAAAAAGCAGGCCACCATTTGCTTCAAGGTGCTTTTTGCACGAGTTACTTTCGTAGGGTTCGGCTCATTTTGAAACACCCACACCGTTGATTGTTGTTTGGTTTCGGGATCATACGCATAGATCCAGGATTCGTCACCTGTGTAGATATTATAAACAGCTTTTGAGTCACCACGGTTATATTTTTTCAACATTTCCTTGCACCATTCGACGCGAGCCTCTTTTTGATCCTTAGTTAAGTTGTGCGGGATCCAACGCGAACAAATTTTTTTCACAGCTAAATGTTCATGTAATATCTTATTAATGCTCGTCATACATATGCCTATAGTCGCCTCTATCTCGCGATACGTAACATGACGGACATGCATGATAAGTTTTCGCACAGCTTCAATATTTTGTGGTACAACGACCGATTTCGGGCGACCATCCTTAACTTCGTCCCTGAGCATACTACGTCCACGATTGAACTCACTAAACCAGCGATACACAGTAGTTTTGGATGGAGCTTCATCACCAAAAGTCGAAGTTAGTTGATCTATGCACTGTTGTTGCGTTAAACCACGCTGAAAATCGTAATAAATCATAGCACGAATATTTTCACGAGTGAGTTCCATACTTGCAGCGAGATTAAAATTTAAACCCGCCAAAAACAAAAGACTACGTAAGATAAGAAAAAAAAATATAGCGGCCAGTATTCAAAAAAGTGAAAATTTTACCATGGAGGTCAGATATAGCGTTTAAAAATGTTGGAATCCCGGATTCCGGTTACTTAAGTAGCAGCCCTCGTAAGTATCATCATTCTGAACTTCTGAAAAACTATTTATGTTCAAGACGCACTTTTTTTCATCAGATCATCATCTCTCAAGGGTTACCTAGAAGAGATCCCTTAAAGGGATGAGTTCACCTTTGTACATTAGTTTTTTTCTCTTCATTGTGTTGTTTTTGGTTTGTTGAAAAAAGTATATATATATCCATTTAATCACAATCACATGATGGTAAATGCATTGCCAACCGTAAAGACTAATGGCTGCACTTTACTTAGCAGTTTAGTCTATCAGTTCTATCACATTTTACATAGATCTTATTGATTGCGCGGAATACAACGATGCACACACTGTTGCTTCACATTAATTTCAAAGCTCCTACCTGATTGCATTGCATGTCGAAATAGCCCTCCGCGTCGGTGACGTCGTCATCCGTCACTTCGTTGAACAACAGCGAATCTGTCAAATGGATGATTAGATCAATAACTACTAGTTGACTACGGAGCCCTAAAAAAAGAAAAAATACATTTATTCAGATAGCAGGGCGTACGGTCACTTTGACACGTCAAAAATGTACGAGCGATTCCCAAGAGGATACCACTGGCACTGTTGAGATGAAGCGCCGCAAGATACTCAGCAATCAACGGAGCTCCTGTTGCTCCTATTATTAAACTCAATTATCAAATTGCAACTTCGTACGTGTGGAGTAATCGCCAACCACTACCGTCCTCCGTCAACTGCTTGACTTCCTGGTACGACCCAACCTTAACCTACTCTTTTAACTGCTCATAGTAATTTCTTCTTCCTCTGCCTCTCTTTCCCTTTATCTTTTCGTCTATGATGTTTCTAAGGAAAAGGTCGTGTCGCAGCAGGTGTCCCATCATTATTCCTCTTCTATTTTCTATTGTTGCTAGTAAATTCCTACTTTCATTTATTCTATTCAGCACTCGGTCATTAGATATTTTCTCTGTCCAACTTGTCCTCTCCATTCTTCTCCAATACCACATTTCAAAAGCCTCCAATATTTCTTTGCTGAACCTAGAGACTTGAAATTCGTAGAAGCCGAAACCAGTGTCATAGGTACTATGCCGCAAGCGGACCTGCTAGAGGGGGTGTTCTTTTTATAGTGGTGATTATTATTTATACCTTAAAAATTTGAGTAGCTTAGTTTCATTTTAATTGTAATATGTTTAGTTTTAATTTTTAATTGTATTAATGTTAATTCGTTGTAAAGAAGTATCTTACGATTTGAATCATTAGGTACGTCACTTTGACATAGGTCAATAATGGACTATGATTCAAATTGGTTGAACCCTGACCCACCATAGAATGGTGTCACAGTGACATTATTAAAACAATTTGTTTGACACTTATATGGTGGGTCGAGGTTCATTTGGGCTGATAGTACGTTGCAAAATATCATATTAATGTAGAGATATTTTGATCCTTGGATATTTTTGATAAGTTAAAGTCTGTATATTTCGATAACGAGATCATAACATGGATGAAAGATTTGAATAAAAAGTAAAAAAAAAAACTTGTAATAAAAGTAATTGTAATAAACATAGGTAGTACAGGTACTAACCGGTAGAGTGAAACTGCAGCGCAGGCGCGTCCGCCCACTGCTGCGAGTGCGGCTCGTACAGCTGGCGGCTGTCGGCCGGCAGCTCCAGGTACATGTTCGATATCGACGACGATATGCCGCGGGTCAGAGGTCTGCCGATCATATAAAAAAAAACATTAAAATCAAGGGCCCTGAGTGTAAGCGGTTACCGTCAGCCATAGATGTCAGTAATACCAGATCAGTCATTTTGGATCGAGCCATCTGTACTATAGAGTACTATAGATCACAATAGAGTACGGTCGGCCAAGAAAGTGGTCTACCAGTTTTGACAAAAGTTTCTGTGAGATCTAGTTATCGCTAAGGTTGACACTTGTCACTGTCATAATATAATTGCAAGGGAAAATCAAACTCGTTATATCAAAACGTGTAAATGAATTTCAACTGTAGGGTGGTAGACCATATTTTTGGCCGACTGTTCCATGTTATCGACCAACGATCGCTCTGCTCTCGTTTAGATTTTAGTTAAGCTCATTCAAAAGATAAACAGTGGGATTAAATGAGGCGATGCCTTAGGGCGAGCCCACAGGGCAACCGCTATTGGGGAGGTACGATTTTACACTATAGAGGTCCCGTAGCCTCCTCTTGTAGCGATTAGCGGAATACCTCGGGGTTACAGTCCGTGCAAGACGGACGTAACACGCCCTGACCCGCGTCGGGGTCATGCCCATGCATAAGCACCGGTTATTCTCTGTTAGCCATGTGGTTGGCTGGTAGAGAATACCTTTAGGCATTAAGTCCGCCATTTCTACTATTTCCATTTGTATTGTGCAAAAAAATAAATAAATAAGCATTTCCCCCGGGTCGACAAAAAAGGTCCCATAGGTATGAGGTCTACCGCAGCCTGGCACGGCATTCATGATCAACTGTTAGGTTAGGTTAGGTTAGGTTACTTGTAGGCGAAGGCCGTGCAGTAGGCCGTGAGCGAGTTGCGCTGGTAGAAGTCGATGATCTTCTTGCGGTCGGACGCAGACACCGGCGTCAGCTCGCGTCCGTCCCAGTAGTCCACGCATGCGTCCAGGATGATGTCCGCCGTGCCCTGGGGACCGGTGTTCATCATAATATCAGTCATCTAGGGTTAGGACTTTTGGTGGCATATCGTGGTTCTAGAATCCATGGAGTCGCTATTTCCTAATTATTTTAATACATGACAGTTTGATTTTGACCTTCAGTATTGTCATATTTCAAAAAAAACTAAATACATGTTTAGTTCGGTTTATATATACCTACTAATATTTGCTTGTTTTAACGCTTTCACAGCAGGGATATCTTCCATACCACAGTTAATTTAAATTGTTTTAGCGGTTTAATTAATAAATGAATTTTGAAATATTAAAATACTGAAGGTCAAAATTAAAGTGGTATGTATTATAATAAATAGGAAGTAGCTACTCCATGGATTCTAGAACCACGATATGCCACCAAAAGTCCTAACCCTCATTACAGTACAAACCTTACACACAGGCAATTGTTTGAGCAATAACTGCCCGGCCAACTGTACGGAAATCTCTTTCTATTACAGCAAATTAGAGTAAAACGGCTATAGTTGATTTTAAAAATGCACTTTAATCCTGTATATATTTGTGTATTACCTCTTTAATACACTCAGCTGTAAGAATATGCAGGTTTTATTATGATCTTGTTTATTCACCATAAGAGCCTCGGTTAATGTACTCAGGTTATATGAAAAAAAAAACGAAGTAGTCTAGCCATTCCTCAAATACAAGCCTTTGTGTGGATAGAGACAATCTAAAGTTGGTGTCAATTTGACACAAGCGTTTGCGCACGCCTGGTATTCCTACAGCATAATTCTGTGCGGAAATAGCACAGATGCGTAATCCCTTTTTACACTACAGAAAAAGCTTATCCGTATCCTTGTTAATATTGATAACACAGACAGCTGCAAACCTCATTTCAAACGACTAAAGATACCCACCGTAGCGTATTATACGTAAGTGAAATTTTGCAAATTTGTACGTAAATACCCAAACTTCTTCAAACAACGACAAGACCTACCATCATCACTTACTTTAAGACACAAAAATAGACTAATTCTACCTTTATCAAGATTAAAACTTCACTCAGATAGCACGCATGTCATGTCCATTAAAATGTATAACAAATTGCTAAGTAAGTACATTACAAAATATAAAATAAAAATAGATTTGCAAACATAATTAAAAAGTTAATGCTTGAAAGATGCTATTACTTACTTAATAACCGAATACTTAGATAATAGGTCATTTTGTTAATAAATATGTACCTATAAGTACAGAATAAGCTACTATTAACAAATAAGCGCTCTCACTAGTTTATAAGTTGCTCTGCCTTACAGGGTCCATAATGATCTCTTAACCTTAAGTTAATTTAAGTACCACCTAATGTATACTTTATGGAATGCAATGAATAGGCAACGAGATTATGGAGGAGAAGAGGGGTGGCTTTAAGTATTGTTAACATGCTTGCCCATTTCAATTGACACCGACTTTACATTATAATATGACTTAACAGATGGCCTTCTCTAAATGGTCCATTATTAAGAACATCCACTGTAAGTAGACCCTCGGTACCTGCGTGAGCATCTGGAGCTGGCTGGCCTGGTCCTTGACGACGACGCACAGCATGTGCGGCAGGGGCACCTTCACGCGCGTGCTCAGGTGCAGCGAGCGCACGAAGCGCGTCTCGCGGCGGATCGTGTCCGCTTGCTAAATAAAGGGTTCAATAACATATTTTTCACTTCTCACGCTCGTAAAGTCCTTCTTTATGCTGGGTATAGGCTGCATAAAATCGCATTTTATGCACTAGTGCATAAATGGTTGTCGTCATCTAGACTAAGACAATTAAGCCCTACAGCCAGACAGACGAGGTGACTGCATTAAATAAACTTGTTATTTGAATAAATTTACGTTAATTTTATTTATTTTATTACATTTGCATCGTAGTATCTAACAAAAAAGAAATTTAAAACTATTAAAAACAAGCATTATTAACAAGAACATTAAAAAATCAACGTAGGTATAAACTTGGCAGTATTGCGTTCGACCTAAGTCAAAAATCGCAAAAAGAAAATAAAAAAAATTGACAGAAATACAGTGGCGGGAAAGAGGTTTTGGACTATTAATTAGTTATTTAGTTTATTTATTTAGTTTCTAGTTTACTCGGCAAACTTGTTGCGTTATGGAATTTAATTAAAATGTCGTCTAGTGAAGAGGAAAAAATGCAAAAGAACTTATTGAACAGACATTGCCGCCTAAATCCATACTGTAAATATACCCGGAAAAACCATAACATACTCGTATAATATACAGAATTGTTCAAATTTATATTTTAATTGAAGTTTTTTTACATTATCACTGTTTCATTTCCTCGTAATCGAAGTGAAAAGCAGAGTGTATAACTCGGTCTTAAAACCCATTTTATCCTCGACTTAATTATCCAACCTCGCCTACCGGCTCGGTTGGATACCATAAGTCTCGGAAAAAATGGCTTGTTTTATGCCCTTGTTGTACAATCTACTATTTTCTCAAACATGCTCGGAAAGGACGGTTTTCCGATTGAAACACAAAGACGGAAAGTGCCTCATTTTACTCCTAGGAGTAAAAAAATCATATGAAAAACACTTTCCGTCCATGTCCATATTGTTTATTAAAAGTGCTCTCTATTGCATACAAAATCGAAAGGAACGTGAAAAAAATCCCGCACACCCAACTTGTGGGTGCAGTGGGCCGGCGGCGGTGCGTTGCGCGTGAAACTAGCTTCACTAATACTCGGTAGTTTTCAAACAAACATTATTTCCGAATTTGTCATAGGTTTTTAAAAATACTTGTAATTATGTATTTGTGTTATTTCCTCACATGTTTGAGAAAAGCATTATGTATGCCGCGGCGGAAACGAGGATTTCCTTGCTCGGCCAGCTAACCACCTCGTCAGGAAAACCCTTACTTTCCGCGCCTAGGCAACAATGTACTATTTCTCAAACATGCAATGAAATGTTGGCGTTATGTTAGTTATTTTTCATCACACTTGCTCGTAAATAGTGTCCTAACATGCTAGAAAAATCGACCGTAAATCCAAAATAATACCCGCGGGCCTTTTTTTTTACCATTACGTTACTTAAGTGCGTAATAGCTTTTTTTTTAAATGTTATACGTGGACTCAAACTATCACAATACGTCAGGACCCCAATTCTTGTGCCATTCGATATGAAGTTTCATTCGAGATGAAATGTCAGTTGAATACTATTTCCTAACAATCTCGCATAATAAACTATTGATCTCATATGTCACTAGAATCGAACACGTTTGACATTATCTGTGGTAAGTCACAGACAATGATGTAGTCTGCCGCTAATAAGTTTAAAATATGATCTTTTGTCTGATTTTATTTCATTTCCTCGCAATTGTGATGAAAAACATTGTATGTTACACTACGGGTGGTAAAGGAAATACAAAGCTCGAGTCATTAAAGCCCTCAGCCTTCGGCTTCGGGCTTCTAACAGACTCTCGTTTGTAATTCTTTCTTTACCACCCTTAATACACAATGTACTATAAGGCTTCAAAGTATCACGTTGCGGGCGGAACAACTCGAGAGAACTGTAAAGAAACATACAATATTTAAGGCCTAGGCCGGAAAGCATTTTTTTTTTTAAATTAATGTAATCATGGATGAGGTGTTTATGAACAGGCTAAATAGCTAAATTTTATTTATATTATTTTTGAGCAAAAGTTATAACCTGAAATACTAGGAGTGCATAAACGTTTAGGAGATATCCACGCTGTGTCGTGTTTACTGGTAAAACTATTTTCGTAACTGTAAAAAGCCCAAATACAATTTTTACCCTGACGCGGCGAACTTACCAAATGCCTAAATATGGGCAGACACTCTTGGATAGTGTACGAGTCTTCCACAGCGTCCGTGAACCCGATCTGTTTCGCCAGCTCGCAGAGACAGCGGCGGTTCGTCACTGGCACCAAGTCCTCACTAAACATTAACAACAATTACTTATATATTCAACTTTGCGTCCCTTTACAAAGATATAGGACCCATAGACATTTGCATACACAAGACTGCAATGCAATCCTAAGATTGCAAATGCGTTGCCAACCCTGAGGACTAAGATGGAATGCCTCTATGCTAGTCATTTCAGCGGCTGTCTTATCCCCAAACCGGAAAACAACAATGCGAACATTGCTGTTTGGCGGTAGGTTAATGGATAAGATGGTGGTAGCGATCCGGACGGACCCCGCACAAGGCCCTACCACCAAACCGCAAATGTTTATTCAAGCCCCCAAAACAATATCGGAAAACAAGCGCAATGGAAGCCTCACTATCCTTGAAATGAAAAAAGTTAGTAAGTATTTTTTCAACAACCTTACTATACAGAGGCTGTATAGGTTTCTACTACTGCACATCATCATCATCAACATCATCATGTCAGCCGAAAGGCGTCCACTGCTGGACATAGGCCTCCCCCACGGCTCTCCACTCAGACCGGTCTTGTGCTTTTCGCATCCACTGCGTTCCCGCGATCTTCATAACGTCGTCACTCCATCTTGTTGGAGGCCTACCTACAGCTCGTCTCCCGATCCGCACGTCTACTGCACATGGCCTTAATTAATTGTCTATTATACACCTATTTCTTTTTTCAAATAACATTTCCTTCCCAGGGTTGACATGCATCACTTTCATCTCGCTTCTAAGATAAACAATGGCTTGTTTTCAGAGTAAGAGGCATGAAAAATATGCAGTGTCCCTGTTGACCAGTACCTGTACTGCGCCTCGCAAGTGAGATGCGCGCAGAAGTGCGCGTAGGTGTGGCGCGGCGCGGGCGCGCACGTGTTGAGCAGCGCGCACAGCCCCAGCGGCTTCAGCCGCGCCAGGTGCTGGCGCCAACGCTGGTCGTCGAACTCCACGCAGAACGGCGCATTCTGGTCGTGAGTTAGGTCGAGTACCTGAAATTATACGTCTTTTTAAAGCTTACAAGTTCTGTCACGTAGTTGTAATGCAGTTTACACCACTCTTAGGGCTCATGGGTACTAACAGAAAGGATTCAATCTGCATTTTACTTCACTGTCAAAGTCTAAAGGTTAAAAAGACATCAATATGGTCATGGTATATTGGAAATAGCATGGAATGAAACCGGGACTTTCCAAATGCTTTAAGAGTTTTTAAATAATTAGGACACCCATCCCATACAAGGTCAGAAAAAAAGGTAAAATGGAAAGGAAGCGCTTCTCGGCCTATCACTAACTCGAACACTTTGACATAGAATATAAGAATAATAGAATGATAAAAATTACAAGGCCATACAATCTAGATGGTACCTGACATTCGGTTAAGAATAATGTAACGTTAAAAGTGATGTTAATGTAGACCTCGTGGCAGCTTTTGGAAGAAGCTTACGTCCAACAGCGGAAGCGTTTTGATTACTACAATATCAAACATACCTCAACAATAGTGGACGGCTCGTTGTGTTTGACCTCCTGCTCCAGGTTGGACGAGCTCTGGCGCATGGACCCCACGAGACTGGTCTGACTGGACGCTTTGGACGCAGGGCTGGAGTTGCGCAGAAAGAACACTTTCTCCGCCGTCGGGTTGGGCCACGATAGGATACCCTTCTTGTCCACGCAGCACAGCGCCTTGGGAAAAAAATGAAACATGTTTAATTTAAGAGTCTACAGACGTTCACGTATTGTTTAATTAGCATAGTGATCATTATGTTTCAAATTCAAGAAGGCTAAATCCACAGGTGACTTTTTAATTCCATAGTATTGCATCAGTAGAATATTTCACTGTTTTCTAAACTCACTACGTGTTTTCGATAAATCTCAAAATTCCTAGACTGCGTCAGGTTAAATTGACACCGCAATCAAGGTTTATATCGATGAAAAACCAATCAAACCGTGAACTAGAAAACACCCTGAACCATCAGAATAACGTGTAGGTATTTTCATGCCTGTAGCTCATTGTATCTTTCATTAAAGACCAGATAAAGGGGAATTACCAAATAAGTCATCCAACAAATAAAACTCACCGACAAAGAGCCCAGCACATGCACGATATTGGCCGTCCTCACGACCATGTCCTCCCTGCCCAGCAGTATGTTGTAGAAGGTCCTCCACAGCGACTTGAGGCTCTCCGGGCGCAGGTTGGACTCGCTGAGGGCTTGGATGAGAGGGTCGCTCGCGTCTTCTGATATCGAGCAGGATTTCGTACGGACGAACTTTTGACGGGTTTCGGAGAGGAGTTTGAATCTGGAATACGGAAGTCATGAATCATGACTCATCAAAAAATTAATCAAATCAATCTCTGGAATCATGTCTGTAATTTAAATTTATGACAGTACACAACCTGCATCATGTAGGCTGGGTTGATAGTGTGGAAAGTATTGGTGGACACACAAAAGCGTCCAACGAAGGATATTTGCTTTACGTAACCACTTCCATCAACTCTCAACCTGAGTCTGTTTCTATACGCTGCGGTCTGTAGTAAATAGACCTGAGTACTGACGTTGTTAGAGTTGGAAAAATATTGCTGTTTATATAGGCATCAGAGCCCAGTGCGGCGGTCAATTTTTGACGACGCGCTGGCCTAGTGGGTAGTGACCCTGCCTACGAACCTAACGGTCCTGGGTTCGAATCCCGGTAAGAGCAGATATTTGTGTGATGAGCGCGAATATTTGTTAATGAGTCATGGATGTTTTCTAATGTATTTAAGTATATATTTCTCTATATAAGTATTTGTATCGTTGTCTAGTACCCATAGTACAAGCCTAGAGCTTAGTTTGGGACTAGGTCAATTGGTGTGAGATTGTCCCCATATATTTATTTATTAATTTATTTAATGTGCGCGTTCCTCCTCCAAGCCATAAAAACTCGGGTATACCAAATATAATTTTCTCGTTGGCACATGTAAACATACCCTGGGGATCTCTTCTACTCGGTAAAACCATATTGCGTTTCACATGTTATCGCATTGTCAACGTTATGATACTTACTTACTAGGACATGTCAAAAGCAATTTGGTTTGAGTAGATTAGAGCCCCAGTACTCACCGAGCCATGCCGTAGCAGTTGAGCACCACCCATGCGACCGGGAATATGATCTGCAGCAGCGGCAGCGATGCGGCGATGGTCTGCAGAAAGTACACCTCGGTCCAGTGCGTCACCCCGGGCAGGTGGTACACGTGGCGCACGAAACTGGCTACCACCACCAGAATGATTACCAGTGGGAGCGCAATGCCTTCCATTATCTTCACTGTACACTGAAATTAATTTATTTTGACGCTATCGTACTGCTTCTAACTCGGCCGCCATTACTGTCATGTATGAGCCCTCGCTATTAGCAGATGCTCTTATTGGATGGATTCTCAAATTAATGCGGAAGTTTCGCGGTTGTGAATATCTGAAACATTCCTGATATGAATGACTACATACTATTGAACATAACATTAAATAGACAAGGTAAGGTCACGGGCGTTAATTTGGGACCCATTTCAAGAAAAATGTGCTTGAAGTCGTCAATGTTATTAAACATGTCAAGTCATTTGTAACTTTTAGGAAACTCAACCTTATTGTTGTAGAATGTCAGATTGACTTTGGACCTAAGGTGGGTACTAAATTTAATCTCGAGACTGTCCTAAAGTGCATACATATTTATGAACTCAACTGTACAGACTGACGGGAATTACGCCACTTGCCACTCTTCTTAGTTTAATCGTGTACTACACTCGGGTAATATGTCAAGTCTGCTGTCAACCCAAAATGCATTACACAGTCAAATTAAAGAGTGGCAGACGGCTTAACATTCCCGGGTTGTGACTGTACATGTACTACACAACCCTACTTCCAACGGTTCCTTATAAAACCCATTCCCAAGCCTACCAGGTATCGTTGTTTCTCGAACACGGTGAGCGGGCGCACCGTAGCCTGGTCCAGCGCCAGCCGCAGGTTCTTAAGGTACGGAGTCTCGCACATAGTGTAGGGCCGGTTCTGGTGCGGGGCGCGCACGCGCGGCGTGCTGAAGTTCTCTTTGTACTGGAAAAAAAATTCAAAATCCGTTGCGTAATTTAAAAGACCTAAGCGAACTGACAGCGGAAGGTTCTTTGTTTTTTACTATGTAAAGACAAAGATACAAAATAAAAAACGAAAATTGAGTGGAGATCGCGAATCAGCAAAGTTTATCCAGTAAACGGTTCTGGTCACAAGGCAGCAGTGAGCGGCAGTACCTTCACCTTAGGCAGCGGACTAACGCTTAACGTTCAGCAACAACTGCGCTGTTCTAGCTGAAAGACTACACTAATAGACAATGACATAATGCATGCTTATTTGTTAAGACTATTAACAGATTTCAATTTAAATTAATATTTGCATGTCGTTAAATCACGGCAGAATACGATACTTTTTTATACAATAACATCCTGTAACTAGATTTAAGTATTCTTGCGAATAAACATTTCATTTCATTTCATTTCATTTCAAAGTTGTGTCCAGGTCCAGCTAAAAGTTCTGGGTCTCCAGGCAGCATCGGGCGGCCGTGCCCCCACTTTCGGCAGTAGGCTGAAGATGATATTCCGGAGTCAACACTAATGGTTTGTTCATATTTTTATGAAGCACCTTCCGTAGCGAGAGTCACCACGTCTGCCGCTCGACCACAACCGCTGGTGTCACTACTGGTTTGTATAGGTATATTTATATGAAGCATCTTCCGTAGCGAGCGTCACAACGCCTGCCACTCGACCGCAACGCAGACGGCACCGGCAGGCGTCACTACTGGTTTCTCTGTATTTCTATGAAATAATATCCGAAGCAGAGCATACCGCAGACGGCAACGGCATGAGTCGCTGAAGTCTGACCGCAGATCCAGTAGTTACGCCAACCACAGACAACAACGGGAGCAACGGTAGTCTGGAAGGTCTGTCCTGCAACCAGTTCTGAGTCTCCAGTCAGCAGCGAGCGGCCGTGCCCCCACTTTCGGCAGTGGACTAACGCTCACCAAGAACCACACTGCACTGACCTGCGAACTAGGCTGGAAGGTCTGTCCTGCAAACAGTTCTGAGTCTCCAGGCAGCAGCGGGAGGCAGTGCCCCGGGACCTCCTGCCCGGGCCGAAGCGCCACCACGTCGCCCTCTACCAGCAGCGCCCACGGAAGGTTCACGATCATACCTAAAAAAAAAAAAAAAAGTAAGTTTGTTTGTTTGTTTGTTGTTCTAAGTATTCATTTGTCAACTAGTGACGTGCTCGTTTATTTAGTCCGCGTGTTTATAGTGATTTCCCTGTGTTTTAAAACGGTACATGACTGGTTATGTGTTTCATTTTATTCATCAAAAATAATGTATTTCAACAGAAACTTATGTTATTTTATTAATTACCAAATTACAAACTTTATGATTAGAGTTTAAAGTAAGAAAAGTAACCTTGTTCAGCTTTTAATATTCTCTTCTAATAAGTATGTATTAACCCAACAAACAAACTAACCTTATAAAATTAAGTCTATAAGGTCTAAATTCTTATACTTGTTATAAAAGAGCATTCATTATGTCAATGTTCCTTATAATGGCACATTATAAGAAGATTTGGCTAATATTACCTATATTCTTATAATTTTGCTGGGTAAACGTTAATATAGCCAACTTATAAGGGTACAATAAGGGTTCGAAATCTGTTCTTCTTATAGAGGCTAGTTACATTGCTTTTTAGCCGTATAAAAGTCGAAGTTATATAAAGGCTTTTAATATGGCCAATGATTCTTATAAAAGTAATGCATAAGGTAACTATTGAGCTTTTAAACTTATAGAAGCATTTGATACGACGTCTATCCAACAAACAAATTCTAACATTTTATATGATCTTTACAAGGATGAAAGCAATCCATATTCCCTTATACAGAGATTATAAAGATATTATTCTCTATTCGGTTATATTACAATGTTTTATATGACTAGATTTGCCATTTTGAGAAAAACAGCAGATTGTGTGAATTTATTACGCAGCGGAATTTACATTTCAAAATGGATTCAAAAGACTGGAAGAAATTGAAAAGGAGCGGTAGTTACAGAAGAAAAGTGAAAAAGGTCTATGAAAACATGGTTGTGAGCACTACACCCACCACTTGTACTCCTATGATCTGAGTGCCTATGGTACTACAAAATGACCAAGCCGATACCAACGAATCAGCCTGTGGTTCCGTAGAATATTATTTCACAGAAAATGAAAATGACAAGGAATCCAGTGAGGAAGAATATAATTGTAGTGATAGTGATAGCGATATAGACGTATGTTTAAATAAAGAGTTTAAGAATATTGATATCCGTAGTGACCTCAGAGAATGGGCAGTGAAATTCAACATTTCCCATATCGCTTTAAGTGATTTATTAAAAATGTTACATCATGTAATACCAAACCAAATGCCATTGGATGCGCGTACATTGCTCAATACAAATTAAATAGAAATATGCATTACTGAAATTGGTACTGGACATTATTGGCATAATGGATTAGTTACACAATTACAAAAAACCTTACAAATTCCTTTCTTAGAATAAAATGTGTCCACTTCCATGGCCAGCGCATAATATTATGCAATTTAAGATCTTCTCTTTTCAAAAAATTGTCAATATCTGCCAATATGTACACAACCATTGTAATGTCTGCGGCCAAACATTAATAAACATTATTATTACATCGTTTATGGTGTACCTACTTACAATTAAAATTGTATGTCAATCTGAAAATTTTGTGCACAAACCGAGGCTATCCCTATATAGATCTCTTCCATCCAACTGAACTATAGAGAAAAGTGAAAAATAAATTTATATTATAAAAACAAGACTAAGGTACAAGACTAGCTAGGTAAATGATTTTGTTCGTGAGTTAAGGAACCCTAACGATGTATAAAATGGCGAAAGCATAAGTAATATAACGTTGCCATTATAAAGTCTTCAGTCTCATAGACTCCTTGTAGAGGATGTGCGAATCGTTTTGCCCTCATAATAGCAGTGTATATAACCTGACTAAATAATTAATAACGTTTGGAGCACAAAAACAGCTTAAACTCGAGGGCGGGTTGATATTATAACACACAGCGTACCACCTTTTATCATGCATTTGAATTCCCATGCACTTTTCACTATACACAAGCACATAAGTCAGGTAAATAAACTACATAAAATAATAACTTACCGTTCACTTTCCAATAAAATGGTTGACGTTTGTCTTTCTTCTTCAAACTGTTACGAAAATGTAAATCACTTTAAAAAAAGACTTATTGCAGAATCATAAACAGACGGCTATAAGGGCCAACGGATTTTTAAGAGACTTTGATTTGCCGCAATAAGTTGAACTCCCTTGTATCGGAACATAATAAAATATGTATAAGGGTGATCGCCCTTATTAACGTTTTATAAATGGCTCTTATAAGATGTATTGACTTTTACGAGATTTTTTCTTGCCATTATATGGAAGTTATCCTTGTTACTTGTCATAATATGAGACGTTTAAGAAAAAAAAGCAGACAATAAGGAAGCTATAAGCGGGGTATAAAGTTATTGTTCTTATAATTTGTGCCCAAACGCACCCTTATTAGCGGTAATGCGGCTCTTATAAGAATATTATTTTTAGCCGTTTAAGCCACTACAAGACCAATTTTTGTTTGTTGGGAATTACATACATTCGTTAAATTACGCCTGTTTTCCAGAGTAGGCAGAGACCACTTCTTTCCATCAGCAACGATCCTGATAAATCTCTCTTAACAAACCATCCCAACTTTCCACCCTGTAGATAGGGGAACTTGTGAAGACATGGATCTTACTGCCTGTTTCACAATTGACAAGTAAAGCATATTTGACACATAAATTTAGCCCTTTCTCTATCTTGCACTTGTAAAAAGACAATTTACTTGTTGCTTGTGTAACAGGCACTTAACATAATAAGATAAAAGGACAAAAAAGTTGTTATTTACCTCTATTCAACCAAACAACAACTCAGCTGATTCATCAGAATAAAATAAAATCCTGTTTGTATGTCTTATTGTGTTAAAGATTTGTTTTTAAAACACAATATGAAAAGCATGAAAATGTCAAAATAAGTCAGGTTTACCATCTCGGTAGGTCCACTGCAATATAACACAGGGTGAAAATGGGGCACACAGGTGTGGGTAATGCCCCTCCTTCCATGTTGATCTATCAATCGCATCATCTAACGTTTCTGTAAAATGAAGAAATCATTTTAATTTTTGTGATAAGTAAGCAATGAAGAAATGAAGAGAGATTAAGAGATGACCTAGAGTTGTTTGCGAGGGTTTTGCAAGAGTGCGCTCTGCATAGGGACAAGTGGCGAAAAAGAGGGGAGGCCTTTGCCCAACAGTGGGACACAAAAACAGGCTACCAAAAAAAAGTAGGCAATAAATGTAACTATGGCATGAAAAAAATACAATTAAAATCACAACACAATATTATCTCACACAATCAGAATTTTACCTTCATACTTTTTGATTTAAATCTTATCAAGGTAGAGATTAATTAAAAGCTAATGTGATTGTTATCATTAATCTTATGAAGTAACAATTACTGATACATATTGATTATCAATAATTACAACTTATTTAAGTAATTAAATATAATGTACAGTATAATAATTAGTTATTATGCTGAAGGCTTACCTAATACTTTCTTAACTCTATGAGGTATTTCATTTCTGTACAAGTACTCTTCATTCAGGGCAACCAAAAAGTTGATCACAAGTATCACAAATAGAAAAAGAGCTTCCCACAGTAAATAAACATCAGCTTTCACATAGTCGCCCAGCAGAAACGTCAAAACAAGGCAGATGATGTACACCAGCGTTATAGTGTAGGCTACTCCAGACAACAGCACTTTCTCAGACGAGAATGATATGATGCTTTTGACAAAACTATACCTGAAATAAAATAAAAATAATGTACCTATTCAAATAGAATGACAAAAATGTCATGAATGTCACGAAATTAGTGCATTTCCCTTTTTAAAATTTATGACCTTTGATTTTAGACAACTAATTTTAAAGTAACGTGTCCCGGCTGATAATTTCATTATTTATGATATCAATTGATCTGCTAAAGTTAAAGATACGCCTATAACAACACTGTTTAACATCTTGTTTATTTGCGTAATTGGTTTATAGTTTAATCGAAGAAATAAATAGAAGATTTTGATCGAAGGAATAACTAGAACATTTGACCGGTAGGTGTTATATAAATACGTACCCAGTTGGATCTTTCTGTTGGTGTTCCTCAATAACATTACGAATTCCATCGCGAAGTTGAACTAAAGCCGATTTCGTTGAGTACCCCAAAGGTTGGTGGCTATCCATATTATAAATAGCCAATGTTTTCACATATTTAAAATAGGTGTGTTAAGCGATATAAGTTTAACTCAATTATATATTTATTCACTTCAACATGTATGTTGATAGATTGTACAAATATGACGATAATTGTCAAATAAGACAGCACAGACAGCTGACTGATGACACATCGTTCTGAGGTCTCTAATGAGTTCTATTTCTCAAAATACTGTCATAGGTAACTTTACCTTAATCCCTATGGCTAATCCCAATAAAACTTGATCAAACCGTGTATATAAAACATAAAACAGTACTTTGAAGTAAAAATAACCTTATATATATTATTTTTATAATATAAATTACCAGATTATCAAACTTAAAGTGTTTGATTTGAACGAGTATTTTTCTAATGACTTTAGGCTAACTTCCGATCAGTATGCTCAGAAAATTCATTAATATTTTACGTAAAAGCCTAAGTAAAATAAGGATAAAAGTTAATAAACTAATAATTATATTAAGACTGTATCTATTTCTCAATTAGACATTAAAAATATTTTGTAAAGTAATTAAGATAAGGTTAAGGTCCGCCTTTCGTTATAGAATCCCCCAAATCGTAACTTTGGTAAATACATTCGTTGACTTTTTTTACAAGAGGCCACTCTAAGTTAAGAAAACGATGTTTCTTGTTAATAAAAACATCCACTTTTCGTAATAATCGGTGGAGCTCTTAATACCAAACATGAAAACCTTTTATAAAACATGTTTCTGAATCTTCATTCTTGAGGCATTTTCACCCTATGGCAACATTTTTATCTATTGATTTGTTTTTTGACACATGCTTTTGAAACTGGAGTGAAGTTGGCGTTTCTGAGAATACTGTTTCTTTCTATTTTATGTAAGTAGTACTTAAACTAATAGGCGTATTCAAATAACATCTTAAATCTGGTCTAGGTAGTGTAGGCCCATCGTCCGTGACGTGAAATCTGGAAGCAGTGATATTACGCGTGATAGTGTTGTGTTGTGCGTTCAGTCGAGTGTTCGGGTCAGTCAGTCTGTGTCATCACGCCGTGAGCGCAGGCAGTGCGCCATTTATTAGGCTCGCGAGATAAAAAACAAGGAATGCGTGCATCGCTCGGCTCGGTTTAGTACACACGGTTTGGTGCTGATATCGTAATGGTCTGACACGAACAATACATTCGTTATGGAAAGAAGAACTAAAGCCAGTGGTTTACGAAAGGGCCCACATTTAAACTCTTGGATATGGTGTGTGTTTATCAAAGTTTTCTGTTTACCGTGCATATTTTCGGAATGTGCCGGGGCAAACCTAACGTTAGCTGTGTACCCTAAAGGGGACCTTAGAATATTGTTTGGAAACTCGTTGGAGCTGTTTTGTATTGCTGAAGATGGATACGTCGCGGACGACCTGGAGTTCCGACTGGGGTCCGTGATACTACCCACCAAGAAAGTTAACGACACTGCTATAAGATATTATAATAGATTACCTGAAATAAGTTTGAATACATTTATTTGTAGAAATAAAAAAACAAGCCAGCATTGCACTAGTAGAGTGGTAGTGGACACTCTTCCATCAAATGTGGCACATTTCCAATGTTTATCAAAGAACCTTGATCAGTTAAACTGTACATGGAATGGCCCACAGACCAAACATGTAATCAACTATACTTTAGCTTTTGTAGTTAATTCAAACTTTATGGACCCATGTTTGACCATGAACACTTGGTGCGCATTTTACTCTGACAAAGGTAGACCACTCTACCGGCAGCAACTTGAACGCTATGACTTCATGTTAACCTCTTGCAATGCCTTTGGTTGTACTAATCAGAACTTTAGTATTGACCATTTCTCCATAGTAAAGCCTAACAAGCCAACTAAGCTTGAAGCCTTGCACATCGGACCCCACAGTGTGAACCTCAAGTGGAGCATCCCCAACAATGTTGTAGACCTATTAGTGGGTGGAGTGGAGCACCGCATTGAGTATCAAATAGCTGAGATTGATGATGATTCACATTTTCGTAAGGTTGATGCAACAGACTTGCCTACTAAGAACAGTACATACAAGTTTGAGCTGCATTTGCCATATGCGTACAAGCAATATGAGGTAAGGGTATACATAAGACCTAGAAAAGCCAGAGGTGAAGAATTCTGGTCTGACTATGCATTTACAATCATCAACACTACCAGTGAGAGGCCGCAGCGAGCACCTGATATAGCCGCTGGCTCTTTTCATCAAATGGCTTATGAATCTTACCGTATTATAAATGTTTACTGGTCCCAGCTGTGGGAATTTGAGGAAGCAGGTGCAAATTTCACATACAAAGTGGTTGTCTTGCAAGGCAATAAAACAGAAACATTATTTCCTGAAAATAAAAGTTTAAGCTACATAAGGTTGGTAAATGCTTCGTCGGATGCTTTGCAAGTATTAGTCTGGTCGCAGAATGCAGTTGGGACTTCAGATAAAAGTAGCCTTCTATACATACCATCCAAGGTGGATACAGAATCCCTGACTTTAAAGTCCTTCACAAAACTCTCCCATGAAAATGGAACTTATGAATTATCTTGGAACAAAATTGACCACATTGACAATTATACACTTTTCTGGTGTGATCTCAAAACGTTCAAGACTTGTACAGGGCACATGAACTTCATCACTCTGCCATCCAATGTCAGTAAACATTCTATAGATTTTCAAAGGGCTAATGCATATCAGTTTGCAATTTCAGCCAATAGTGGCACCAAGTCCAGTGGGATGACATGGGCAAACTGCGATATACCCAGGGGCCAGGTGGCGTTGCTTCCATTTCCTATGAGTTTGCATCATGAAGGTGAAGGACCTACTTTTGTGACACTGAAATGGGACATAGAGTGTAAATTCCCAGATGGATATTTGAAAGGATATGTCATAATTTATTGCCCAGTTATTGATACCACTACTGTATGTGATAGTCACAAAAATCAATCTGTTACTATTCATGACCCAACTCAAAAAAGTGTAAAAATAGAAAACCTACTCCCTTACAGAACTTATCAATTTACTATTGCTGTGATCAATTCTATTGGAACAATCAAACAGAACATCACAGACATTGTGCCTACATTGGAGGACACTCCGTCACAACCAGTTAACGTCAGGATTAATCATATCACAGATGACTCTCTTAACATATCATGGGAGCCTCCTCTTCACAAAAATGGTAAAATAAGTAACTATAATGTAATAAAGTGGTTCAGTAATGGATTGAATCAAACCTTTGATGTCGATGGAAGTGTGACACACAAACAGATAACTGGACTACAGGAATCATCAAATTATACATTTGCTGTGCGTGCTTGTAACTTCAATGCTAATGAGAAATGCTCCAGACTTACTTCAAATGACAAGATTTTTGTTAGGACAAGAATTGGACCACCTGGTAAGATTAGTACTCCTTCGTACAATAACACCATGGGAACGATTGAATGGGTGCCCCCAGGGCGCGTTGAGCTTTATCAAGTTAAGATTCTCAGAGATGGTAGAGAAGACGAAGCAGAGGTCATTAATACCACAAACTTGGCAATTAATATCAAACGATGTGAAGGCACTGTTGAAGTTTATCAAGTAAGGGGAGTCAATTTTGATTCTGAACTCCATCACGGAGCACAAGGAGATCAGGAACATGTTATACTTCCGGTGAGGGTAGAGGATGGTGAAGATGAGCTAGTGGGCAACTGGAGCGAAAAATATACAATGCCTTGCGGTCAACCCGGAGGGTGGACGTTGGTTCTTATAATAGTGGCAGTCTTTACCGTAGTGGCCGTAGCTTACGGCTCATTAAAACTCTATAAAAAGTTAAAACAAATGGAAGATATAAAACCAGTTTTTCCTAACGGTTTAAGTGTCCCTGAAAAGGATCTCACAAAATATGGTTTTGGTGGATGGAATCAAATAAACAAAGACGAAAAGCCATCATCAGATGAAATGCTATTGCTTCCAAATAGCAAATCTACAGTTTCGCCTGTATCTCCCGGTATAAAACAAAGCAATATTGATAAATGCGATGCAAGCGACCATACGGACAGTACTGGATTATCTAATAATTCCCAAGGACCAATGGATAGGCAATCTTCGGTGTCAGACAACGGCTCCGAATCCTCGTTGCGTTTAGAGTTGGAACAAGTCGTGAGTGATGAAAACTCCATTCACAAAGATGAAGAAGCGTCTATATCCGAGTTGGAAAGTTCGCGTGAGAATTCTCCATACTTGAACGATCCGGCTTTTAAAAAGAACCCTGTTAGCGGTTACGTGCAATCCGTTTTAAATCCGGCCGCCATTCAGGCGGAGCCGTCGCCGTTGAAGAGTCCACTGCACCAGACCAAGCCGGCCGCGCCGCCCGCCGGCACGAGCTACGTCATGGCGGGGTTGTCGCCGTCGATCTTCACGACGGGGCTCACGCCGCCCAGCGTCAGCTCGCATCTGCCGGCGTCTGGCTACGTGCGGGCGGAAGACGCCCAGGCGAGGTCGATGAACTTCCCCAAGCTGGGCCCGTCGCCGACAAAGTTGTTCGGACCGGAGAGCCTGCCGACCATTACCAACTCGGCTCCGCCGTCGAAGCTGGGCGTGGACAGCAGCTACATCCAGCTGCAGAGCCTGGGCTCGCTGCCCAACCTGAAGGGCTGCGCGCGCGCGGCGAGCGAGGCGCCGCGGCCGGCGGGCGGGTACGTGAGCCCCGAGGACGCCGTCATCTCGAAGCACCTGAGCCACATGATGGCGGCGCGCGCGCCCGACCCGCCCGCCATGGTCGACCCCGCCATGAGCCCCGACGCCTACTGCCGATTCTCCTGGAGCACCGATCCCGCCATTGACAATTTCAATTCGATACTCGTCGACTCCTCCGCATTAAATTCACCCAAAAACTGAGCCCATCATCGCATATCGATAGTGTCATAGTACTGATTTAATAAAAATGAACCGAGTGAATGAGTTGTGAATATTGAACTTGAAAGTGCTATAGGATTATTTAACATTATCCGTCGAAAGAATCTAGTTGTGTTATTTTAGTGATAATTGTTGTGCCTTATTAATTTATTTTAGAAGTTTTAGAAAGGAGATTACTTAGTCGGTAAGACCATATTTACTAGTTATTTTAATGTAATGCTAATTGAACACCTAAATATTTTAGGTATTAAAGATTGCTTTTATACTTTTAACAGATCAGAGTTTATTAACGCTAAACAAGTTTTTTATATTACAATTAAAGATGTATACAGTTTTCGGAATTGAAACGTTGCGTATGTATTGTTTCAGGGAAAGCTTAGTTGACTTTTTCCATTAAAATGGAGGGATTGTATAAAATCAATTTGGTACCCTGTGATCTCAGTACCGAAGAAACCATCATGCAAATCGCTGACACCCTTGACAATCTGAACGGGATAGTCGAGGACGTGTTCGCGCGTCTGGGCCGGAGGGTCGAGCTGAACCAGGAGAGGGCCCGCCAGCTCTCGCAGCGCGTGGAGTGCTCCCGGGCCAAGGTAGAGAAACTGGGCGGCATACAAACGGCGATCAAAGTGTTTTCGAGCGCCAAGTACCCTTCCTCGATAACCCATGAGCATTACCAGTCGATATTCGACCTAAACGGATATAAACACAAACCTGCAAAGGTTACCTTGAGAAGGAAACCTCAAGGGATGGCCAATGACAAGCACATCCAGGTAACCTTGCGATACTTTATGGATATTATAAAAATCGTTACTTTTACGCAGTTCAACTAACTAACGTAACGTAACTTTCTGCATAACCTTTTATTAAACTATGTTTCCGATTGTAATTAACTGATAAATTTCAGGAAAGACTCCACTTCTTCCATGTTAAGGTGGGTAAACCGAAAAATCCTACACCAAAACAAGACTTCGATCTGAACTTAGTCGTCAATTCGATATCAACTGTCGGCGAACTATTGGTGTTTAATACCGACGAGAGTCCGTATTTCGGCAGCAAGGTTAAGACTCCGGCGTACGTGCCTGCCGTCGCCAATGTTGAAACCAGGAGTTTACTGGAAGAAGCGCCGTCGTCCATAATGAAAAGAGAAGTGTTGAAAAGAGAGATCGATGAATATATGTACGCTCCCGGTATGGGAATGGTAAGTTCTTTACTAGACTCTAAACCAACAAAAAAATGTTGAATGTTAAAGCTACATGAAAGATTTACAACAGTTTATACCAGACTTGTGATTACATATAAGGTTTTATTGTAGGTGCCGGAATTGGAGATGCCATTAGATCTACCGGATTTACCGGGTATCGCCGGGGACGTTCAGTTCTTGTTCGCAAACGACGGCTCAATAGCACCTTCAGCCGTTACGTCTCCCGTGGCTCCATCCAAAGAGCTGGTGGAAGAATCCGTTGTGTACCCTGATTTGCCGGAAATACCTAATCTGCCGGATCTGACGGACCTGCCGGATGTGACACCGGACACCCCGGATGTTCCGGACGCGCCCCCGATGCCAGCCGGGATGAGCGCGCTGGATCTCCCCCCGCCCCCTCCACCGCCACCGCCGCCACCACCGATGGAGGCCCCGCCCACACCGAAATTGACTGAAAGGTAAGTCTTTATACATAGTGTTTGGTAATCTTTTATTCGTTGAACGGCTTCGGTTTCAATAAATCTAAATTGCATAATGCCTTATTCTCTAATTTCACGAAATTTTTAAATGCCATGGTCCCTGTAAAACTTTAATATCAAAATGGCTCACTCTTAAAATGATGGAAAGTCATAATGACTTTGACCTAAAAACTTTAATTCCTTAAATGCCTAAATATTGAAATGTACATTTCTTTCGAATACCGAATCATAGATACGTCAAACTTTCAAAATAACTGAAGCCGAAAGTAGTATAGTCTCAAAATGCCTAAATTCGTTTTCACTTCTTTCAAGTGGCCAGTACTTAAGAAAGATAGTATATTATATGCATGAAGGTTAGGTAAAACTCTTTCAATTTTAGGTATTTTGGTATTTGGTTGTTTTGAAATTATAATGTTTTGAGATAAAGGTGTTGTGAAGTTTGGTCGTTATGAGCCTAAGACATTTTAAAATTCAGCCATATTGAGAATCCGGTGTTATGTGAAAAAAAATTAGGTATTATGGGATTTAGGTATTTTGACACTTAGTCCTTTTGAGATCAAGGAGTAAAGGTAAAAGGGTAAAACGAAATTAAGCCGTAATGAAACCAAAGCGTTGAACGTACCTATACTATCACTTGTTTTGGTGTAAGATATCGTTGGTCACGGTTAAGGTTAGTTCCTCTCAAGTGTACAAGCGACACATATTAATATTCAGTAGTTCTTTATTTTAATTAGGAAATCAAAACTTTTTCGTATTTTTTCATCTATTACATAGTGTGGAGATTTTTTATTACATTAATATTTCAAGACATACACTTTTATTGCTTATCTTTAATATTCGAAGAAATCTCGCGAATTCCATATGTATAAAGTGTCTTGGGGTCGGTTTCTTGATTTATTTCTTACCGTTTAACTACGAGTATAGCGACCCACCCTCGCTTCCTGTAACGCCCGTAGGTACATTAACCAGAATTTATAATACATTTATGTATTCTTGAAAACTGCATTAAAATCCGTTGCGTAGTTACAAAGATCTAAGCGTACATACAGAGGGACAGACGGCGGACAACAACTTTGTTTTAAACTATGTAGAGATTATACGTGACGTCATTTCAAAAAAATACGTAGTTTAAAATTTAACTGACTAACCATTAGTCCGCATTTTGCACTGTTTTTGCCGGTTAAAATGAATATGATGAATGGAACGTGTAGTTCATTTTTTCTACCTGTCGGCACCACATATTACTTAGCGATACTACGACGGTATTAGGTACACCAACGGCGATTGGTGAATAAAATTGACATTTAAATTCTTATACTTATTTGTTCGAGGTATAAAAAAAGAATGCCTTATAAAGTTATAATCACCAAAATATTAAAATAATAATCTTAACAAAGAGAATTATATTATATTAGCCGTTGTTTTTCAAACAAACAGACTGACAGATTATAAGTTTATAATAGTTCCCGGCCAGCTGAAGTCAATCATGACAGCTATCATCGCAGTACAATTTGTAACCTATTCTTGGGTTTGAGGTGATAATTTGTACGGGAATGACAGGTGTCAGGATTTACTTCTTATCGGCAGGGCACTATATAGTTATTTATTAGTATCATCACTACATAGTATAAAACAAAGTCGCTTCCCGCTGTCTGTCCCTATGTTCTTTAAAACTACGCAACGGATTTTGATGCGGTTTTTTTTAGTAGATAGAGTGATTCAAGAGGAAGGTTTTTATGTATAATAAATTTTGTTTTATGTACGTGTGTTATAGAAAACTCAAATAAACCGAAGCGAAGCGAGGGCGGGTCGCTAGTAGGAGTATAAATTGCAGCCAAGTACCTAATAATCATAATCATATTTATTCATACATTTTGTATTACACGTCAGCTTATTTGTTTAATCGTAAATAAGAAATTCTTACTTACTTAAAAGAGATAGATTATAAATAATGAAGAAAAAAAACACATAATTTTGTATACTTAATAATAATATACTTAGTCAACATGAGCCTTCTAAAAAAATTATGATAATTTAATGAACATAATTATAATAATAATATGGGTCATTAGCTACAACCGCCATTATAAATGTTTAAATGTAAGGAACTCGTTGAAATTGTAAAAAGTATGCTCAAGGAGCCAAACTTTGAGTTTTCTCTTAAAAATGTTCAGAGAGGGTCGTAAAGTTCCGACATGCTATGGACGCATTGTCAAATAAGCCAATAATGTTTCTGTCCAAATAGAAAACACGAACATTGGTAGAATCCTAATTTAGAACTTTCATCGGTCGTGACAGTGAATGGTTTCCGTGAAAAGCGCCATTTTCCACGGGATCAGAGCCGCGACCGTCGCCGCGGGAATATTAATCAGGATGAACGACAAATAAATCGCCTTAACTGCGACTTAAATCGCCGCTGCTTCCCTATAGAAAACCATTGAGCGCCCACAACGCCAATTACTATGGATCTACGGTGCATCGTCAGAGTCAGGGGCGGTCATTGCATTAAGGCTGTTGACCTGGAGGATTGGCTTAAGTTATTGCTGTTCTTAGTAGATAGAAGGCTGCTGACAGACTTGATTTAATAGGAATACTTTGTAAGAGGTAACTGGTTTATTTGTGGGTTTCAAGTCTTATGGGAAGACATTCTAGACAGAGGATTTTGTTTATGGCATGAAAGCAAACGAGCATAAAGGCCACCTGTTGGTTAGTAGGATCTTAGACCCATAGACATTCACATTCTCAAGACTACAATCTACTTTGTAATGATGTTTTAATTCGCATATATTTGCACTAAAAATATTAACCAGACGGCAATTCCTAAGCTGTTGTTGCCATCGCCGCCTATGGACACCCCCATGCGGGCCGCGGTGATTACTTTCCACCAGATGATTCGCTAGCTAGCTTGCCTCTATAGCACGTAATGAATGTCAAGCGAGGTGCAACGCAACTTACAAAACAATCAAAATTTAACTCTCTAAGTCCACAACTAAAGAGATACAAAAAACAACAGTTTTGTACATTGTATTTATAACGTATCATAATATTTATAACGTTTCGAACTGAATCAATACCAATCCGGGCAAAGTTGCAAGCAAAAATATCCATGTGTATGTAAAGAAATACGCGGCTGCCTTGTTTGCGAAGTCGAGAACAGATGTTTACAAAACCTCTCAGTTCTCCTTACTTGGTTAACCAGAAAGGAGCCGTTTTGAAAACAAAATGCGTAACGCGTTCCGCAGAAGGCACGGACATCGGTGAAGGCTTTATGTGCCGGGCCCTACTTGACTAGAAACGGGAACTTTAGATTGACTATGTATACAAATAATACGAGATGGGGGATGCAATGTTTTTTTTTTTTCAAAAGCTTTACAGCCGTCTTATAGCTGTTTTTTATGGGTCGTGGGGACGCACTAGCTTAGGCTACCTGCGGGTAAGAAGGTTATATGTAAGACACTAGTCTTGAATTCTAATATGTCTAAATATTAAGGACTGGAAGGGAATGCCTCTATAATTATTATTTCACTGAATTGGTCCTCTATATCGCGGAAATATAATTCATTTATTGCAAAGTTTGAAGAATGATACTTTGGGGGACCTGTGCAGAAATTTATTTTATTACTAACTTTAGTTAGTCAGTCTTTATGTAACTAGTGGTTTTTTATACCGGGTTGGATGGAATATGCAAATCGTCGTCTCGCGTATGTTTTTCGTTTGCAATTGTTACGTTGCTGGGAACTGATAAATACTCTATTTGAAATGACATGGTAATACATATCTCCAAAGTAAGCCATGTACAAATATAAAAAAGCCTTCAATTTAGTGACCTTTATGATCATGACATGTAAAAATTAAGTAATCGCGCGTGACTTGAGGTACTTATCATTATTACTTTTATAGAAACAATTAACACAACCATTAATTATAATACGTAATTAAAACATTAGCGCAATTCATAACGATTTAAAAGTAATTTGTGTATATTCTCCGTAGTTATTTAATTGAAATTTCAGAAAAAAAAATTATAAGTTGTACATGGGAAGCGTTAGCGTGAGTTCTCGGTATCATAAACCTACCATTATGTACTGCCCTGTAATTATTTCCTTCTTCGTCGGATTTCCAAGTGCCAAAGTATCATTAAAATCTATCTTCTTGAAAGCGATTATCATGTCATCAGCGGAAACGAGGAAACGCCTTCACCTCTCAACCTTGGATTACAACGCCTCAGCATTCCTTCCACGTCCTAGAAGTTTCGACGGTACTCCATTACAAGTATGTTCTACAAGCGCCGGCCGCTTCAGTCCCATTGTTCCTTAGTAATAACTCTCCGAATAAGGCACGACACGCAACACAAAAGGCACCAGCACAATATTCGACAAGTTTCCTTTTAATTGAAGCAGTAGCCTTTCAAAAATCGAAAGTTCGCAGGTGATTTACCTCTGTCCTTTTCTTACAATCCACTCAAGACTGTACACGAGATCGACAGAGCATTCGAAGTTGCGAATTCAGTGCGTCGGAGTAACCCCCTCGGTTGAAATTTCGGACGCGCTAACCTCGCTAGCCTTATTCGTCGAAGAGATTAATCGTTTTTCCTTCAAAACTTGAATTTCCTCGAATGGCCATTATTTTTGTAACATTATTGTCATACTTTGCCTTATAAGAATTTGCTAATCGAAATTAAATTAGACTGGTGTAGTGGCGTGCTTATGGTTGTTTTACCAATTAGTACTACTTATACGTGATTCTTGGAAGGGTCTATTTTGACGCGTGTCAGTGGCGCCGCGTACCGCGTATCGATCTTATTCTCTAGATCGATACACCGGTGATCAACAATCGCGATGGATCGTAAATCAGAATCAGAGAACTGCTCACGCGCATATTATAATTATCGCGCGCATGCAAATTATCGTATTGTGCTGTGCAGGTACGTTTTAGGTAGTGCTCTGTCTGTATGCATGTCAAATGAACAGACACACAATTCAAATGAGTCTTAAATTCGTAATTTTTCAGGTTCTTAATTTTGAAACGTGATCTAAAAACTAGAATTTAAAGAATGTCTTCTGAATTATAGTTTACCTATGAATTAAATAATATAAATAGGTACTACACAAAATATTCGTTCGTATATTATATAATTTTTAGAATAGTAACCCAGTTCCCGATAATTTAAACCAGGTTTTTAGCGTATGGTACCGCATTTTTTTCCAAAGACGGTTATTGTGTCCCCTTAAGTATTACGGACGTTTCTGTAACAAAAGGGAGCCAATTCCACATGCCAAGGCAATTAAAAAGCTTACAAATGCCACAGAAACCTTTTAAACTTGGCGCCTTTCTAACAACTTCTTTTAACCTCGTAAGGTATGGCCACTCTGTAGCGACTTAACCCTTAATTTGACAGTGTTCACCACAGTGTACATACCATAAAGTAAACTTTTTGTTTTTTTTGGTTGTTCATTTTTTAATGCTGATTTTAATTCAAAAAGTGTTTGAAATCACGACCTTCTGTAGTTTTGCCAAATTAAGGGTTAAGTTTGGAACCAGGGATGTGAATGTATTAGGCGTTTAATAACTCGACGCTGCTAATTAACCGACGAGTTTATGTTGTCCCATCAGAGCGTACAAAACATTTTAGCGCGTGCATTCTCAATTGGGCAGCTTTTTTTTGTGATCAAATTGTCAATCAGAAAATATGAGGTGTTCACAAATGACACAAGCAACTCCAAATGACGTTCATGCTAAGAGTCGACGTTGAATTTGACGTTTTTTGTGTCTCTGACAGTTAAAGAAGACAAACAGCCTGGTTTTTTGTTTCCTTTCATCTTAAGAAACACGTTTTCTAAAAAGTAGAGAAGAGTAGTTGTTGCAAAGTTCTTCAGATAGTCTGGTTTCTATTCTATACTAGTAGGTATTTGTTTTGTGATTAGGACTTTCGAGTCTGTGAATTTCTTACCGCATATGCCGCTTGCGAGCCTGCCGCGCTAAAATCCCTGTGATTCATACATATATTTTCCCACGACTGATACGAGTAATTAACAGATAAAATGGGTTCCCCACTATGCATATTTTATGACATAGTTGTCACGTTAAATATGTAGGTATGCATAGTTAATAGTTAGGTAGGTTGGCTGTTGCATAAGTCTTATACAACTTTAAACATTTCGTATTAGGTTATTATTATTATTATTACCACGTTTTGGAAGTTTGTGTTAAATTTACCTCGCAGATAGTCAATGTCAAAATTAATAATTTTCAACATTAAGGCCACCTGTCTATAATAAAGTCTGTAGTGTTCCGCGATTTTGTTCTCAATAACCATATCGCCTTTGTATCTGTTCTTTGGATATATTAAACTTGATCATATTTACTTCAGACTGGCAAACGTGAAAACACAGAAATAAAATCCTCGACGGTCTTCTTTTTCAAACAGGCCACATTTTTTGCATGTTTTGGGTTTCGCCAGGGTCAAGTTAGTAGAGTAAATCAGTAAACAATAAATCAAAAGTAAAAGCCGGACATCTTTCAATCGGCCATCTTCCCTCCCCGAAGTTTACCGGAACGGCTGATTCTAGAGTTTAGTATATATGTAACTTCTTTATCCTGGCCTTTGTATGAAGAAAGTGAATTTTCCCCCGAGTTACCAGGTTTTTTCGAAGATTAAAAAACATTTGAGGTGTTTAACGTGTGAGGTCCATAAATTTGGTGGTCTGATTTTAATATTCATACATTATTAACCATAAGTCACCACGAAAGTTTTAATACCGCAAAAGAAAAGGAGATTGAATTTGACGCTAACGCTGCCTGCTGATAAAAAATATGTGAATATATTTATATGCACGCACAATAAACTTCTTTCAGTCAAATGCGCCACAATGCGAGATCAGGCCACAGCACATTTTAACGGTGCTTTAGCTATTGTGCTATATTGAAGACAATCTTCTACTCAACAACCCAGGCTAAAGTTCGCGCAGGTTCGTAACAAGAAAAGAATGGCCGAGCCACTTCGACGAAACGCCCCCGCTCACTATACTTGAGCTTGTTTTGCTTTTCACCCGACATTACAAGGACTCTCGTCGGCGACAAATCGAAACCGCGTGGTGGGCAAAAGTTGCAGAAGTGTTTTATATAATACAAATTCGTTTTAATATACACGTTTTAAGAAACAGTGCAATATCTAAACTATATTCTGTTTTAACATTAAATTCCGTATGTACTTTAATTTTTTTACAAACAGGAAAATAATGAAGAATAATATTAAGATCTAAAAATATTAAGATTTTGAAAAATACAAAATGGAGTTATTTTTAGGGTTCCGTAAAGGGTGCCCACGCGGCGTAATTGCTTAGCCTCCGCTGTCCGTCTGTCCGTCCGCATGTCTGTCAGCGGGATGTACCTATTTAATAAAAATACCCGTAGGTAGCCGTTATAATAAAAATTAAATAAACGTAAAAATTTAATGGCGTGGTACGGAAACCTTTGTATACGAGTCCGACTTGCACTTGATCGATTTTTTTACCACGTCGGTTAGCACTAAGTAACCGAGTAGCGTTCTGATTCCGAGGCTACCAGTCAACGCCCATGAGCGTCATTTGGACCTATTCATGAGGACCACATGCGTCATAGCATAGGCTGGAAGGACGCTTATATCGGAGGCGAACGTGTCAAAAACACATACTGGCGACTTAAAAAGGCGTTTTGTACTAATTTTGCGGCATCATTTAACTAGTACAATGTAAATTTAGAATGCTGCGGTTATTGGAATCCTGGTTTTCCAGAACGTAATTAAATCCGTTTGCTTTGTACTTTACATTCGTTGTTGCTGAGGACTCGATGTGGAGTCAAATTTATACTAAACTCGGGGAGTTTGGCCGTGATTGTGTTAAACAGGCGCAGTTGGCACCTTCACTTTTAGAATGTTTATCAACATTTACATTGTAAATCATGCTAATATTGCTGTTTTCATCACTGGAAAGTGGAAGTATTGTACGAAGTAGTAAGATTGGACATGACGTATAAATTTATATTGAACCATTTCCCGTTATCGTAATTAAGGAAACCCAGTAGTACAATACCTATTTTGGCACGCAATAACTAAAAAGAAGATAAAGATAAAAGACATTTATTCAGTAACTAAGGTGGAGTCGGGATATTGCAACAGGATTTTCGGTCTAGGTATTTGACATTAAACCACCAAATTGGGATTTGTTAGTTTATCGGCACTTGCTTATCGACAGTCAGCAAGCATCCAAAGCTTGTCTCAAAAATGTTTTTTGACAGAAACTTGGATTAGGTATAGTCGCCCCGTTCCCCCCGAGGCCCGATTTGACAGCTGTCAACGCAGTACAAAATATAACCTCTATTATTTTTTTCATTTTATTTGATGGCTTTATTTAATCTTCTTAAACGGCATAGAAATACATAGATCCAATGTCGAGCTATTTATAGACACTTCCATGGATTTATTAGAGAAATGACTCCATGGATATATCACGCGAAGACAATTTTTTGTATAAGAATATTTACCCTAATGCACTAAACACCTGGGGTTAACTCCAAGCGCTTCTGTCGAATCCCATAACCTCAAGTATGCTTCAAACATTTTGTACTGAGTTGACATCTGTCAAATCGGGTCTTTTAGAACGGCGCGACTATAATTAACACATCCTAGACTTATGATCGGCATTTGTTTGTCTGTGGGACACACCCAGAACGTCTCAAACGCGGTGGTGGGGCGTTGCGTTATAAGTGTTATAAACTTATAACGGTTGTCTGGTGTTATGTTATGATTAGAGTTCGGATAATCGGGAAGTAATTTACTTTAAGTTCCGTGTTGGCGTTCATGTTCAGTGGTATAGAAGCGGATTGCATTGGATTTAGACGATGCAGCCGTATAAAATACATGCTTAAAATAAATATTCACTTTGTAGCTATATTTACGAAATTGTACATTTATGTGCTTTTTAAAATACTTACTAGTTCGTCATAACATTACAGCATAACATCTTAATAACTTAGGCTTAAAAACATGAACTTTACTTACATTTTTATTAAGAGTAATGAAATTCCAGGTTGATAAATACATCACTAAAATATATTTTTTGAAACCGCACCTCCATTCACTTAGCTTTTATCGAGATTACTCTTCACTTTTGTCAATATATTGTTTTGCAACAAAAAAACATAACGAAAAGTCCATCCATGAATGCCATGCCGTGTAAATAATAAATTATTATACTGTAGAAGCATTTAATAAATTATAAGTAGGCAGGTACAGTCGAAGCCATAAATATGTTTACATTTTAGTACCTACCTTGTCACTTTAATCGCTGTGTCAATTTCATATGACAGTTTAAGCATGACGTTAAAGAGACAAGGCACTAAAGTGTAAACATATTTTTGACTTCGACTGTACCTACTTATAATTTATTAAATGCTTAATTCAAAAACATTATCCAATGCAGGTTCGTCATCTTACATTAATAAAAAAAATATAATTAAACCAATTCAAAGAAGCAAACGTAAGTGTTTCATGAAATCCAGTTTCGGGGTAATTTGTCCTCATTCCCAAGATGCTGCTCGTATATGGGCACGTCCCTCCACCGGTTCGCAATGACGCATCCTAAACGACTCTTTACTCTTATACGTAATACTGCAAGACCGAAAAGGAAAGTAAATATTAAATACTGCGTCTTCAAAATTTTCAGTAGGGATTTTCCATAGAATTAAGTTGATAGGCAGTTTGGAACCTCACCGAACTTCTCAACGCCAACGATCTTCGTCTAATGATCTTGAAAACTATTTTAGTATTTTTCTACAACTGGCGCTTTGCTTATAATTAGTTTGCGACTTGGCACAGGATTTTGAACTGTTTATAGGTCATTGAATGAATGGAGATGATTCAGTGACGTTTGAAAACGATTCTAAGCGTTTTGTTCGTTCTGTGCGGCCTCAGCCACATTACTTTCCCCTTAAAGTCACTTTTACGATGCATGCTAAGGGATAAAGGCCAACAATGCGCTTGCGATTCCTGTTTTATGGGTAGGAGTAATGGTTTACCATCATGCACCTTTCATCGCTTGTTTTTTAAATAAAGAACACATTCACTATCGCGGCCCCTCTACATGGAAGCTCTGAATGTGTAATGCTGTTAGGTTATCTTGAAGGCCCCGCAGTTTATCTGCTGCTCCTTGAACTGCAAGGTCTAACTATCAATTTGAACTGGCGTCAAATTTATTAGTGACATAACTGAAGTAACAATTTTACAAGACTTCAATATTATGCGCTTAGGGCGTCTGTATTTCCGAATCTGAACCTCTTTAAAGCTATGGGATATAGGCATAACAAAATCTTCGTCCTCCAAAGACAGGTTAGTCAAGAGCAACACCAAGATTTATTTAAAAAAAAAAAGTGGGGACTTGTTACTAGCATAGAGGGATCCCATCTTAATCTTCATAGTTGGCAACGAAATGCGGAGTCTTAGGATTTCAGTCTTGAGATTGTAGCCTTGAGAATTCAAAAGTCTATGGGTATCAGATCCCAATCACTGTTAGGTGGCTTGTTTGTTCGTGTGCCTTCTCATTGTTACACAAAAAATACAAACAAACATCAGCATTCAGTAGATCAGCCGCTGTTTTAACCCGTCTATTCGAACATGCCTCCCAGCCGACTTTTGCTGTCTTGTAACTGATTATGATTAATAATGTTCAAAGCGGCATCAAAACCCGTGCACCCAGCTTACAGGTGGGTGTAGCCGTTTTCGATGCCACTAACCTTTTAAGGCTAGGCTTACACCAAGCTACCACGCGATCTGCGACTCACATCGTAGTTATGACTATGCCGTCAACAAATCAATATAATAGCAGACAAGAAGTTTTCAAAATGATGTCTGCTTAGGTACGCCCTTTTGATCCATTGACAATAGAAACGTGGACATTTCTGTGACGAGCCTTGCCAATAGTTTTGTCCTATACTCTTCAAGTCGACGGTGTATCAGGTTTAATCTTGGGAATGTAGTTACTTGTGCAATAAGAGAGCAGTTGGTTTTTGCTGTGTGTTGATTTTGAATTCCGAGCATACGAAGAATTCAAAGACTAGAGATAAAAATAACTTTGGTCTCGCGTTGCACATACAACTTTTCACCTCAGCAGCGAGAACATAATTCCTACAGGTATAAATACGTGGTCAAAATTAAACCACATTTATATTTAACCGTAGAATATATTTACCCACCCAGCCACCCACCCATTTATAATGACAAAGCACTGTCCTCAGTTTTTTTTTAAATTCAAATGTTGGTTTGTGTCACGCTCGAAGCCAAATAGAATTTTGCTCACTGTCTTTCCCTTGCAGCAAGATCGATTTTTGTCCGGTCTTTAAACAACATGCCTTTTTGAGGTGCTGAGGTGAAAACTCTTATGGGAGAGGCTTGATCTGTTGAATCGCAGATGCTGTGGATATAATTACTGCAGGGCCGTAGTGATTGAATGCTGATGCTACTTTTACCGAGAATTTTGATCATAACTCGTCATGCGCGAACAAAACATATTTTGGCGCGTGCATTTTCAATTAAGCAGCCTTATTCCGATTCATCGGCAGAAACCATGCCGCTAAATTGAAAATGCACGCGCTAAAATATGTTTTGTTCGCACTGACGGGACTACTTAAACTCGCGGCTTGGACATTCACTCGTCCGTCCGGTCGACCGTCGTTGTTGAGAGAATCACTACCCAGGATATTCATATGCATTATCGGGTAGAACTGGTAGTAGCGATGTCTTCCTCTATTTTAGTACTAGGGCTTCATAATTAGAAAATGCCTTATTCTAGTATTAAAATCAGCCAGCTTGTTACTTAATTCAGAATTTCAGGTGTCTTAAGTATTTCTCTAACTCTGTCATATGGGAGATAATGTAAGACTCGATCAGTACTCGTCTAATTTCGTCGAAATCCTTAAGGTGGACTTCCGACCAGCGCGGCTCCGGCGTCACTAACGCAGCGACAGTGACGCGGCGACAGAGCGATAGTATTATACAGTACGGAAATGTATGAGGGAACGTTCGGCCGCTACGGCCGCGCGTCACTGACGCGGCGCCAATGTCGCTGCGACTAGGGTTTGCAATATTCGTTGGTTTTGAATATTCGAATTTTTCGGATAATTTGAATATTTATTGAAACAAAACGAATTAATGGTATAATGTTGTAAAATCAAATAAATAGGCCTTAAATATTTAAAAAAAATAGCATTCCGTGGTCAAATTAAATATTATTAGTTATTAATATAGCAAGTAGCAGGAAGCGAGCGACCCAACTACGTCACTCAACTCACTCACTGCTCGTTATTGTAATATATTTTTATGAGCTAAATTTGTTTTTTTTGGGAATGTTAACTTGTAGATACGATTAACTTTAATTAAGTAAAACAACATAAAATAATATAACAACCATAACACAATAACTGAAAAAGAAAACTAAAATTAAATAAAACTAACTCTAAATATATAAATTACCTAACTAAAACATTAAATCTAAGAATGGCCCCTGCGGCATTGTACCAAAGATGCTGGCAGCATTTCCTCGCTGGATGGTTAAACTTATACGTTGAGCGAGGAAACTGCCAGCTCTTCGGTCTCCCGTGACGTCAATGAGCCTCTTCGAAACTTCTTTGAAGAGGCTTCGAGCGCTAGGACTCCACGGACCAAGGGTCTCGACACCGAATGGAATAAACATATATTCTGGGCCGAGACCACTATATTTTACTACCTTCATGCTTTCGGCCGCTTCAGCTGCCGCACCAGCCCTATTAGAGGTCCGGTGGAGATGTGATGGGGCTAGCGTGTCTACACAGGTTGCATCCCACACTAGCACCCGTCCCATATTCCACGGGACCAAGGTCATTCCGTCAGGTCTCTTGCCATCATTTCTAGAAATGCCTGTCGGCTCTAAAAGAGCCGGGACCTTTATTGAGGCAAGAGACCGACGAATGATGTCGTTGAGTGCGGCGTGTCTGGAAAAGCGGCCAGCACTTCTCTGGCAAGATAGTCCGTGATGTCCTAGCCGATCTACGTCACCTCCGCAGGGGCAGCGATGTGGAGCGCAGACCGGGACCACAAGGCGAAGGCAAACTGAAAGTCGGAGTGTGTTAGGGTCTAGGAAAGTTCCAGTGCTTGGCGAGGGATGAGCTTGAACCAGTATCCAGCCTCCCTTGTACCGACTGCTAAAATTCTAGCACGATCCGCTGCGCAGCACTGGCTAAGAAGGGAATCAACAGTCAATTTGGGAATTAGTTTTAAAAGTCATGTTGTCTCATGTTATATTTGCATTCCAGTTTAATATTTGCTTGCATTTCTCAGTAGGTATGAAAAAAAGCTGATTCGTTCGTTCGTGAAGCGTTCTATTAAAAGTGGGAAACTATTTCAATCCTTTTTAGTACTATTCAAAATATCCGAATTATTCGAATAAGTAACACTGCCGTATTCGAATTTAATTTGTGTCGGATATTCGAATAATATGAATATTCGAATAAGTATTCGAATTGCAAACCCTAGCTGCGACAGTGTCGCTGCGCTCGAACGTTCCCTCATACATTTCCGTACTGTATAATACTATCGCTCTGTCGCCGCGTCACTGTCGCTGCGTTAGTGACGCCGGAGCCGCGCTGGTCGGAAGTCCACCTTTAAACTTAAGAACTACATCAGTTGATTTGGAATGACGAAAATGATGAAATGAGCCCTAATTTCCATAATTAATTTATTTATTTATTTATTCATCTTACAAACAGTCACATCACAATTATAGAGTGGATGGGAATGAGCACAAAATACCTAAAGAACCATAAAAGGAAATGCAATGAATTTTAGCCACAATCGATACAAAATAAAAATAAATAATAATTTAATTTATAATGTAGGGTGACTGCTATAGTAATTGGCCACTTAAGCTGAAAAGTATCTTCAAACCTCGATATAAAAAAACTTAATAATGATACGTACACGTCTGTGATTTCAATTAAAGACAAATTTAATGAGGTTATAGGAAATAAAACAGATTATAAATCAGATCACATATATATTTGAAAAAAGAAAAAATAAAGTCTAACCTCTCTAAAATTAGTAATTGGCCATCAATTTACAGTAATTAGCCCCCTAAGACACAGTAATTAGCCACACAATTTAAACGAATAATTACATGAAATAAAATAATAATTTGACATAGCCCAGATCTAATATTATCTCGCTGCCATAATTATTATTTAAAAAAAATATCCATGGAGGTCAAACAATCAGAAACATAAAAGTATATTAAGGTCTATGACTAATAACTAAAGTCACTCTGGCTAATTACAGTGAGTAATTGGCCGCCTTACTTTTTAGCTATTGGCCACCCCCGGCTAATAACTGATCCACTATACATATTTATAACTGTAGATTTTTTCTACAGATTTTATTACACCATTGTAGTTTTGAAACTGCTTTGAAAACACATTTAAGGGAAAATGAGTTATTGGCCGGCCATGGCTAATAACTAAATCCCACAGCCACTCAGATTCAGTTATTAGCCGTTGAAATATTTTGAGGTTATTGTTGCTTTGTGATCTTTAAAATAACAAAGAATTAATATTTCTTTAATCCGGCAACAAAATAGTACAACACGCAAGCATTAGCTACGTAGCTTTCATGAAAAATTAAGTTCTTCTAAAACTCTTACCTTAACTTTTTCTTAACGAACGACCTACATTTGTCAACACTTTTAGTAACTGAGATTCTACCGCGTTAGAACGTCGTCTAGACAAAAACATATGAACTAAAACGAAAGCTGGAGAAATACAGGTTTTTTTTTGGTCCCATTCATTCGAATTCATGCTTCTATTGCCTTGTTTCTTTTTAATTTCGTAATAGTGGCCAATTACTACGGAGGGGCCAATAACTATAGCAGTCACCCTATTATTGAATTTTTGAGCTCCTGCTATAATTATACTAAATTGTCCTACGTAAACTGTAGGTAATCTTCCTGCTAGACTATTTCTCCTTATCCATGACGCGCGTTTTCATTGAATAAGTCTCGACGCACACAGACTGTTTACTTTAACCACCACAAACGTAAACATTTCCTTAGTCCGATACTGTCTTTAGTACTGTTTTTAGTTATTTATAATTGTGTTATTCTTTAAATTGATCACGTGTTAACTAAATATAGGCGTTACGTAATATTTACTACACATTATAGACTAAATGGACTGGTTAATTAAAATTATATTAGCTTTTAATGTATAAAAAAATATAGCACGAATTCTAACCACGTCTTAAGGTGCTATACGGCATTGCTAGGCTAAAATGGGTTGTAAACGCATTCAAACTCCTTCATTTTATTGTGATTTGTATGGTTTTACTTTTATGGCACCACGTATTCGTGCAGGCTGAACATATCTGTGTTTAACCATCGTCTCCTCCTCTTATATAATCAATGAAGGCAACGCACAACTTGCGTGTAACTGTGTTGGTAGTATTGTGTTGTTATAAATTACGCAAATTCATTCATACACAGTGGATCCAGACACATAATGGGGTCCTCATATATTCTGATATGCTCACCTCACGCAGAGTTAGATATAAGTAATTGTGAATGGGTTACTCATCTGGGTTTATCTATGTCTCGGAGTCGGGAAGCATCGTGTCGATAGTTACGTAAACATGATATCAATTAGCTTAGATAAAATAATTAAATAGTTATACAAATACGTTAAATACATGTAATAATACATGTGCGTTATTTATTTGTTGTCTACAACTCGTGTTTGTTGAGGAACTAATAAACCGTACACTAATATTGTAAAGGCGAGGTTACTTAAAAACGATTAAATTGATAGTTATTAAGTTGAAAAAATATTTAAATCTATTTAAACCGAGTTTTAATTTTATCTCCCAAAAATTTACAACGCTGTTGGCATATAAAACCCCTACTTATAGTCTGTACTTTTAGGTATTTAAAAAGATGTAAACAAATCTACCACGTGTAGTTCGTCAGCCAATAGACGCAGAACACTGATACGTCAAAGTGCAGTAAAACAGTTTTGATTGGCTGTTTAACAATGTCACATGGTTTGGATTGTTATTTTTTTAAATAAGTACCTAAAAGTATAGACTAATGATGAGTTTGAGTAAATGTAATAACTTTCCCGTTTTTAGTTCTCATTAGTACGAGTATAATTAATAAGGATAATTATTGTACTAGCTTCAAAAATGTATCTACCTATACTTGTTTGCTTACTTAGTTATAACAACTCCACATAAATTTTTGTATTTCTTGTGGTCATCTGTTATTGGCTTACCAAATGTATCCATATTTTAAGTGTTTGGTTTAACGTATCGCTGTTGGTGTCCCAAATAAAATAAAATAAATAAATAAATAATATAGCTTTGTCCCTGTGTTAATATGTAATATACATACGATATTTAATATGCAATAACAAACTGACTTAGTAAGTGAAAGAGGTAAAGTCATAAAATGGCACGTCAGTACGAACCGTATCGTACTAGTAGCAGATTACCTGCACACGTTAAGTACATATTCCGTGTTCGCGTGTTGTTTGCCCGCCGGCGATCAATACTCAAAGGTCAACCAATATGGTATAAACAACTTTGTATATGTACTACATTTTCTAATTGCACCGGGCGTGCCTTGATTACATAACTCGTCGCCCGGGCAACCTGCAGCACTATCGATCGCCATGCCCACGGGATGAATAATTTACCTGTGCTTTCAGCGCCACGATAGTCAATTGTAGGTAGGGTTGCCAACCGTACTATATTATATAGTATTGTACTATATTTTGACTCTCTGTACTATATACTGTTGAAGAAATATATAGTACGCAAAAATACTATATTTTGGGGGATTTTACAAAGTACTTCAATTTACACACATAACTGACGTAACACACGTTCCAAGTTAATTTTATTTAAAAAGTTCTAAATTACCTGAAAGCTGTTCAAGTTAAAAGAAGTGTTATTTAAAAGGAGTTCACAGAATGCTAGTAAGTATAGTTTACCCCAAAATAAAGAGTTGTCTTAAAGTACTATATTTTTTTACTGTGTACTATATTTTTCACACTTTTTTTTGGAAAATACTATAAATCCCCCAAAAATAGTTGGCAACCCTAATTGTAGGTATAAAGCTATGACGCACCGTGTGTGTCGTGGGCGGGGAACGTGTTAACGCGAATAAAACTATGTAGACACACATAGGGGTATGTTTTATACGACTTGCAGGGAATCAAGCATTGAAAGCGTAGGCACTAGTGAATTATTTAGCTGTTTTGCAAACACGCGTAAATTGAAATGTGTTTCTCGGTATCCAGAAGCGCTTTCGAGCGTTTCCTGTTTTGAGTTAGAATTGGTTTGTTCGTTGTTAATTAAACAGTGCTATGTTATCACCCATTTGACCTCGTGAACTTACAGGACAATCGTCAAAGGAATGGTTCGGTACTAGAATAGTTGGACGAAGTCATTCATTACGATTGTATATATTGTTATACTTAATTACGTGTTAAACGGAGCAACAAAGGAAAAAACATTTTTGATCGATCTTGTAAACTTCTCGGTTAGAGGTTATTTCAAAGTGAATTGATGTCAGAAAACGCAAAAAAATATTAAGTAAATAAACTGAATTTATGTACTCGTATAACCGCGTGGTAGTTATTTGCTGATTGCAACACGAATACACCTGTAGGCGCCACTCGCTCGATTCTTAAAAGTTTCGGCGTAAAGTAGTACTACAATTTGAATATGGCTAGTGAGTGTCTAAGGTTCAAAATTTCTTACCAAACGAATGACACTAAACTCGATGTCTACGTTAAGTACAGCTAAGATCCTGTTACCTTATCACCGGCCTACATCACCAAATCAGCTCTGAGACATGATATTGGAATCGCGTTGAGTTTTTGACAACAAGATTAACTAAACAAACTTACTAATGAACAAATGCCTTCCTAATACGGCGATATATTGCGGTTTATTAACACGGGCCTGAAACTGGAACAGGAAGAGATTGTAAAGTACCCGTTTTCTTACAGGCGCGGCCGGTCTACATCCATTTCTTGCCGTGCCTCTATCTCTGCCTTTAATTGGCGATAAACTGGTTTTTGTACATATTTGATTCTGACATTCCATCCGTGCAAAGAAAGTTAGAAAAAAAACTGCTCGTATAAACCCACCCGAGCTACGTCCGTTCTTCGGGGATTTGATAGCGGCACCGTCTTAAGACTCAGCACCCATGAGATTAGTGTATGGATTTGTTGAGTTACGTTACGACGCACCGTATGAGTCATGGGCGGTCAATGTGTTAACTATCGCTTTCCTTACACCTTTATTTCGTTCGTACTTTGTACCTTATTTCGACAAACGTCATAGGTAAAGTCAACAGGAGAAGTAGATGGGCAGAAAATCTCAAAATTATCTATTCATCTCCCTTTTTTGTAAGGAGCGTGCATAGATAATTTTGAGCTCTTCAACTGTCCACCTAATTGCTGATTGTACGTAGGGTAGATATAACCCTGCATAAAGTCTGGGTTTAGTTATGAAATGATAGTCAGTCGAAACCAACCAAGTACTTACATCGTTTTTTAAGCAAATATCAAAGTTATGAGGGTTCGTGCAGAAACATTACAGAAAAAAAAAACCGAAATGAACGTGAATTAGCTAGCCTCCCTAACTTTCATATTAAACCAATTAGTAAGGGTGGTTCTTGACTTTGAAGTCTCCTTGGCTCACCTCCAAATTTAATTAGTGCGTAATTCTCTCCTCCAAAACACCCAGCAATTAGCACGAGCTCGAATTAATTTTACAACTCTATTAAAGCTGACTAATGAAGCGACGCTCGTATTCTCTTATACTCGTACCAATAAACTGTTTATTGATTAATCATTCACTTTATGAACCGGTTGGTTTAGAAACTAAAATCCTGCCCACGCTAAGATAGCAACTTAAGCTTGGATAATCAGTAAATATATAGCGAAAAATTGCTTGATTACATAACTAGTGACCCGCCCTGCTTCACTTCGGCTTATGTGAATTTCCATCCGCACATTATACCAGAATTAATATACATAAAAACCTTCCTCTTGAATCATTCTATACATTACAATCCATTTCGTAGTTTGAAAAATCTAAGCGTACATACAGAGGACAGACGGCGGGAAGCGACTTTGTTTTATACTATGTAGAGATTTTAGTAAGGATACCATACAAATGACGGCTAAGACAACTCGAGACTGGTAAGAGATTACTGTTAGGCGCCAGTCTTATAATTACAATCCGTCGTTATCGTGATCTTATTGGCATAAACACCATTGGTGACAATGGTGTCATTGGATGCTCATGGCCAGCCGGTTGACCATTTTTTTTCGTTTGAATAACCTTCCTACTACCTATACCGATAAGAACCCGTGTTTTTTTGGTTCCCTATTGGATGGCATAAAATTATTTGTAATATTATTGTTTCGCATAATTGCTTTTAGCCGAATTAGCGATGGGCATACTCATCTTTACGCATATTTTTTTACGCATAAAATTTAAAAGCATAAATACAGAAAGCATATTCGTCATGAAGACTAACGTCAAATAGCATAAATACGAAAAGTCATAATAATAAATTAGCATCATTACAAAGCGCATAACAATATTTGTCCTAAAAAATAGTCATGGGCAAATGGCAAGTTTTGTGTTAATATATATTTAGGAAGTAAGGCGAGGTCGACGGAGGTCCGCTTGGCGGACCTCCTATTTTTGCGTTGCTTGGGCGCTTCGCGCCTGGATATCATACTAACCTAACCTAACCTAATGTACTTAACGTGATCTAACGTAACCTCATATTTTGTTGTTCATTTTGTAGGTTCATTCATTTAGGGAACTAAAATTATGGTTAATGACATACACTCGGCGTCAAAAATATCGCACCTTCGGGAAAAATATGTTCAACCGACATTATACCCTATTTAATCAAGGGTAAAGGTATGACTGTTAGGTATTATTTGAAAGGTAATAAAATATACTTTTTAAAAAAGCTAAAAGAAATATAATTATTGTAACCAGGTTTTAAAAAAAAAAAGTTTAATGCGAAGACAAGAAAAATGTTTATTAAATTTTAAATTAACATCAATGAAATGGTTAACAAACAAACAAAAAAGACACTTAAAAGTAACCTAAAACCTAGTGTTACCCCCCCTTGCCCTAATTACTGCTTCCATGCGGTCTCTCATTGACCGAACCAACTTCACATACGTCCGACTGAGGAATGAGGTCCCATTCTTCAATCACGGCGTCCTGGAGTTCTTGGAGAGTGGTAGGGATGGCATCACGTGACCGAACACGTCGCTTTAGCTCGTCCCAAAGGTGTTCGATTGGGTTCAAGTCGGGACTTCTCGCTGGCCACTGCATAACGGGATCCCAACCTCTCCCAGGTAATCACGAACGAGCAATGCAGTGTGGCTGCGGGCGTTGTCGTGCATTAAAGTGAATCCAGTGCCGACAAAACCCGCATATGGGACCACATGCTCTTCCAGGATCTCCGTGACGTCCCGGTGAGCAGTCAGAGACCCCTGCCCGCGAGTGCCCCCCGTCCGGGAGACGCACAGAAGGTCGGTCTTGCCATCTGTGGACATACCGCCCCAGAACATGCACGAACCACCTCCGTAGGCCACCGTTTCTTCAATGCAGGCTTGAGCAAATCGTTCTCCCGACCTTCTGTAGACTCTTCTACGCCTGTCGTTGCAATAGAGGCAGACCCTCGTCTCATCGGAGAAGAGAACCTGCCTCCACTGGTCGAATGTCCAATCGACGTGGGCACGAGCAAACTGCAGGCAGTCTCTGCGATGCTGTGCGGTCAGTTGGGGACCTGTAGCAGCCCTGCGGGCCACAATCTTTTTCTCCCTCAACCTTCTCCTAATGGTGGAGGTGCTAACAGAGGTCGTCCGAGCTTCTCGGAGACGCTGTTGCACCTCAACAGCATTGGAGAAGCGATTGCGTAGAGACGACGACACAATAAAGCGGTCGTCTCTTTCAGATGTGCAGCGTCAGCGGCCAGCTCCATGCCTCCTAATGAAGCCTCCAGTCTCCTGGAACCGCAGGTATAATCGGCGGACAGCAAACCGGCTTAAATTCAGTTGCCGAGCGACATCACATTGCCGAACTCCTGCTTGGAGCAGTGCGACCACCTGGGTTGATTCAGCAGCAGTGGTTTCCATTTTTGAGGGTCGTTTTTTTGCTTAAGCTCCTTAGGTGTGTTCTCTTTAACGTCTGGATAGCGAATGATTGACATTTGACCTTTACTAGACTTTTTATACACCTGGAACACGGCACAACTCGCGACCCTTCAAACGCGTAATTTGGCACTTTTTTTTCGAAACTCTCAGTTTGCGAAAACACTTTTTTCTTTTAATTAAATATTGTTAATTTAAAACACATTAAACGTGCTTTCGATTGATACTAATATTTACGAGGTGGGATAATTTTACTAAGGGCTAGATGTGCTTGAATCTGATTTTCGACGAGGTGCGATATTTTTGACGCCGAGTGTATATAACAAATAATTAATAGCCCAAACAATAATATGCATAATGTAATGTGTATTAGTCTAATAGAAATTAGTCCAACTGAAATTATTCTAATAGCTTAATATGCCAAAAAAGTAGTAGGCCAAAGTATTGCTATGCGACAGTACTATTATGCCAACACAAATTATGCCTAAGGAATTATGCGAAACAATTATAGTCTAAAAAAATTATGCGATTTAAGGGGGTCCCGTTTTTTTATATTATGACATACGAAACAACAATTTAACGGCAATTGCGTATAAGGATGTCTTTCTTTCTACACATTTTTCAACACATATACTGTTTAGCTTCTCGATGACACCTATCAAAATATTTACCGAACTATCGAAACCGGGACTGCTAGCTTCAAAGACCAATACCAACTACAGTAACCTCGTCGTCTATTTTTCTATTTTCTAGAAAGAGACAGGAACAAATCTTTGTTGGCTTGTATCTTTGTTCTTTTTATAGCTATTCAAAAAAAATGTTTCCCAACTAGTCCCAGGTATTTCCTGTTTGAAACAAAAAATGCTTTGCGCTGAATTGTCTTTAAATAAAATTCATAATTATTTTCGTTGTCCTAACAGACAGCCGGCCCCCCAGCCCGCCGGGGACGCCCACTCCTCGCTGATGGCGGCGATCCGGCAGGCCGGCGGCGCGGGCCGCGCCAAGCTGCGCCCCGCCGCCTCCTCCACCCCTGCCAAGGTAAGGTCATCACATTATGCCCGTTGTTTATGTTTTAAACAGGAGCAGTATTATAATTTATTAAAATCAACCAAGTGCCAATCAGTAAAAGGGAGAGTTATAGGATAACTATACCAATAAATAAAATTGGAGTGCATGTCTGCGATTTCAAAATGAATGCAGAAATTTTAGTGAAATCTGTTATTTATATGATGCCTATATGAAACTGAAGTGGCAATGGGCTGGTCACGTTGCCCGAAAGTCAGACTCATGGTGGAAGACCCTATTGGAATGGAGACCGTGGGAGCAAAAAAGACCGGTTGGAAGACCCCAGATGCGTTGGAAGGACGATATCAGAAAGGTTGCGGGAAATAACTGGATGCAAACAGCCCAAAACAGAACAACATGGAGAAAGCTGAAGGAGGCCTACACCAAACTGGTTGAGAATGGCTTGAGATGATGAGATGATATGATGCCTAATTAATAATCTTAAATGACCGATTTTAGAACTTTTGTCTGTTTCTTTGGAACAGGGTTCAAAACGGCACAACACTTGAAAAAATATTAGGATTTAAACTAAGTTTCGTGTATGTTTTATATCGATATCTCGCAGAGGTCAGAAGATATGAATATAAATATTTGTAAAGTTATTACTGCAAAGGGAAGGCTTCTGTGCCTGGAACTTATCATTTTTTAGAATTTGTAGTAACGCCTCGTCTGTGTATAAGGTGCTAACAGAAGGCAACATAGTTTAATGAGGTAAAAAATGCCCTTGCAATAGTTGCAAGGTCGTTGAAGGCTGTTAGCATTTTAAGTTGATATTATAGTGCAGTAACAATAATCGACTGGCGTCACTTGAAGGGAGTTTTATTAGTTTGTACAGTTTAGCTACAGTTATTTGTAGACAATGATCAGTTGGATATGAAAGTAAAGAAAACTAATCGTTTGAAGTGCCTGGACTTTAACGCTACGAAACATGAATGCATATTGGCATAAATGGCAAATTGTGCCACTAACCTAACCTAACCTAACTACAAAAATTCCTAATTCGATATACGTGTTTGTGGACTTTAAAAAATTCTCAGTAGTAAATTTCTAACATTTGGTAGCGTAAGAATATGGTTGTATAAAACGCTTGACGACCTGACCAAAAAACTAAACAAAAACCTGACCAAGTTTTCGCCGAATAATTAGCCAAATACTGGTCGTGGAGTTCAAACTCAGTGTACACTAAGCGAAATTTAAAATTGAAATCCAGTTCTGCTTATCGATATTTCAAGAAGCTTACTCGCATTAAAGTAGATAAAGAAGCGTCGCCATTAAAAGGCTGGCAAATAAAACGTTGCGAAACTTAAACACGTTGCGGAATACTCGGAAGTCTCGGAACCAACATTTTCTGCAAACGCGTCCACCTTATATTGTGGTATCTAATGAGGTGTTTACACAGGCGACATTGTGCCACGATGTGGCATGCCACATACCGTTCTTGTACAGGAATTGCGGCAACGCCTATGTCAAGTCGTTTGCTTTGAAAATGGCCTCCGAAAAATGTAATTGCTCCGAAGAATGCTCTGTACTTCATTATTATTCCGTCAATATGTTTCTCATTACTGTTTATGACAAACACGAAGCCAATTGATAGCTAGTAATAAACAACGAGCAACAAAACTTGATTTAAATGATTTACTGTCATTAAGTACAAAAAGAAATTCGTCCACAGAGAATTAGTCGTCAAATCGGAAAAAATGCCAAATTGAAATATACCTATTAGGATAGTTTTCCATCCAGAATATTGTCCAAAATAGAATCATGTCCTCTGGTAAAATTGTCCAAAATTAATATAGGCCGACAGGAATAATAACCATTTGTATTTATGTTCACTTGGAAGTATTACCATTTGAAATATGTACAAATGGAAATACGTCCATTTGTATTTACGTCCATATTTATTATTATTTGCAAATACCTTCCCCGTAAACCATGTACGTACATTGACAATCATACTCGTAGATATTACGTCCATTTGTATTTAGGGCCAGTCGGAAATATAACTACATCTCTTTTTGAGGGTAAAACAGCCGGAGTAACTACCGTTACGAGAGACAGTCCGTCTGGCAACTTGGACATAATTCGTTTTGTACTTAAATTTACATTACGGTCTCAAATAAAATTAGACAATATTCACTTTGTGCGTATTAAACTTTGCACATTTTTTATAATGGACATAATTCATTTCAGACTTAATTAATTTTTGACGAAAATAAATTTGGTCATAATTACATTTTATCAGATTTACACTTTGGTCAAAATTCCAAATGGTCAATTCAAGTGGACGAATTTATTTTTGTGCTTAATGACAGTAAATCATTTAAATTAGCTTTCTTTCTATCGAACCAGATTCTTACGCCATATAAATTTTAAATAAATTCCCGAGACTATAACAGTCGCCTCAAGTTCTATTGCCTCGATAAGGCGTACAGTCGTAAATACTGATTTCTTGCGTCTGCCGCACGTTGTCTCGGCTCTAACAGGTTTAAACTCAATAAATTAGAGCCATGCAAAAAAGAAATGGATGAATCGTAATCCCAAAGGTCTCGGGTTTCGAAGAAGGGATTAATGTCAGTCCGGGGCAATTAGCGTTTTATAGAGGGCTAATGATGGCGCGAATTAGCCGCTAACTGCTGGTATTGTATGGCTACGATTACAATACGTAGCTTTACCATTAATTAATTCACTGGTAGAACTAGCACGGCTCTGCTGCAGGATTTAGTATTGATTCCGATACGTTTACGAGACTTATAAACCACTAGAGGATCCTGCTGCTACACTCCCTATTTCTTCCCGTTGGGGGTCGATTTTCTGAAATACTTTTCGCAGTGTACACCTAGGATACCCAAGGAATACTCCCTCCAAGTCCCTCGGTCTGGTAATTTTGACAGTATAATACTTATATTATACTAAAATGGATGGCAGGTAGGAAATACTTTTGTAATTAATTGGTTATTCTTCCGGTTTCTTTAGGTAAAGTATCTTATCTAAGTATCTTCATCATTTAGCGCTATAAACCCTTGACGGATACGTGTCTTCTCAAATGCAAAATATAATCGTGAGCGGTGAATATGTTTTGAAAATATTTTGTACCTTTCCTCAACAATATACCCAATAATATAGACTTCTAGACACCGAAAGTATCTTACGTTGCTTGGTTGGTAATTTACTTAATTTACGCTTAGCACGTTCACTGCCAGTGACACACTTGGCGTGTTCATGTTATATTCAGTTCCTATTTGATGGCACGGAATCAACGTACAAGTATCTCATTACTCTCATTAGCTGCAATGAGACACTACGACTGCCACTTGAATAAAGCAATTTGAAATTTAATTAATGTTTTAATGACACAAGCGTCTTACTCAACTCAAAAGAACCTGTTCGCCCTTTGTTGTTTTTAAATAATAAAGACGTTTTCGGTTTAAACCAAATTAATTAAGAAGATTTAATTTGAGGCAGTATTTTTTATAAGCGCCTAATGCCTCTATACGTATATCTTGACTCATATTTTACTGTCTATTTAACGGCGTTGGGCAACATTTTTATGGCAATTTATGACCAGCGTCTCTGGGTGGCTTGCTCTACCATAGATTACCGTGAAAAGTGATCTACTCATTACATAAACCGTTTTTAACTACGTATCCCCAAATCGAACGACAGCAATTCCCACGAATATTTCTCAGCTCCTTTTCCTCCTTTCACGGTGTAATGACCGTGTTATATGTTAAAGAGTTTCTATTTTTATTAAAGACTGATTTATTATGACTAAAAATGCCGTAGCTCCGGCAAGTCCCCAAATGCACAGTATAAACAACTATCAAAATTGCCAAATCGTATTGTAATGCAAACATGGTTCATGTGACGGGCATAACAAGGTGAGACTGCCTCTAATATTTGCCACCGCTGTAATCACTTCTGCCTTTGTTTAACAATACAGTTTGCCTTTGACTTGACACCTAGTTTGTCAGCGGCCGAGAGAAGTCTCCATCTCGTAAAAGATAGGAATTCAAGATTAAATCTCAAATTTCCAAGGAAATGCTAATCTAACTGTAATTAAATAAAATAACGAAGAACCGGTGATTATTTGAAATTTGATAACGACGCAATCTCGAGACGCTTTTATAAATTCGTAGAACATCACAAACTGGAAATGGTTTTGGACAAACATGTTTTTGTAAGATGATTTATTTACTTAATTATTTGATAAGTTAGGCAAATAGATTCATGATTTTTGGAAAAAGATTACATGAGATACTTATTTAAAAACAATACGTTTTTGCGTCATTTGATAAGAACAGACTTGAATGTTGTAGAGATCCGTACCCTTTTGCGGTCGCTAGTAAATGGTCGCGGATGTTGTTATCTTGTCGATAAGTAAGGACATAAAACGTAGTCTTTGGCACATTATAATAAGTGAATAATCATGGCCCTTTTTAATTACCACGAAAAAACGTTACAGCATGCAATAAAGAGATAACTGCTTTTTATCTGCCCCACTAATGTTCTGGAACTCATGGGCTCTACTTTAAAAATTAAAGTTTGAAGTTCGATTATCTCCCATCTTTCTTCCTATTTAGTCTCGAAAAGTGAGTGAAAGGTAAAGAGCACTTGAAATTTATAATTTCGTGTGTGGTATTAACCAACTCTATGCATGACCCTAACGTGATGCATAACCTGACAAAATCTATGATATTGGCATAAAACAACCGCTGTGACGATCTATATCGTCAGCTTACGTCAATCCTATACATTCTGTTAGTTTTCGAAAATCACTTTTCTATTATCTACGCATCTTATCTAGGACCCCAGGTATGCCATCCCGACGGTATAAAATGGTGATAGCGTGCCCGGGTCGCTGACACATTTAATGGATGAGACCTTTTAATAGCCCGGAAACTATTAGTGCTAAATAGGAGATTATCTCCCGAATGGTACCGGTTTCTTACCTGCGAGGGTCTGACGCGGCAGGTGGCATACGCAACCTTTTAGGGTTCTATGCCTGACAGGATTGCATAATGTGTTTGGTTTAACGTTCGATCGAATGTTATCTATGTATGTAAAAAAAGAAACTGACAGGTAGATAGATCAACGCACAGCCGAAACCGCTGGACATTGGGACTTGAAATTCGGAGGGAAAATTCCTTGATATCCTAAGGCTAAGAAGGGATTTTTGGAAATTCATTCCCTTAATGGATTAAAATAGAGGAGTAGCGGGACACTGCGATTCTACGCGAACGAATTCGCGGGCGTCCTCTAATTTCATATGTCGGTGGCGTCTAGATAAAAGGTTTCTCGTCTATAATAGGTTACTTAAGCTAAAGAGCTTGGATTAGTCTAAAATATCGTAATAGCACAGGACCGAACCGGTGGAGATCTTTGGAAAAGGCGTATGATATTGATGATAGGGTAGAGGTAAATAATAGACTTTTGTCTTTTCTTATTGTTTGTCCTTACAGTCTGATGAACGTTAATAATTTTGTAGTTGTTATGTAATGGGATGAAGGTTTTTCATTATTCATTCAGAATAAGCAGATTATGCTATCGATTACTTACGCAGAATAATCTCTAATAATCCTTATCAGGGGTTATCAATGCAAAGATAAACACGAATAATTATTATCTAAATCGCACGCTCTATACATAAACACGCGAGACCCTACGAAATGTTAGGGTTTACGAAAAAACTGCATAAACTGTTATAGTAATATACCACCTGCTATTAACATATTTAACGTGCTCGTTCACTCGTTCGTCGCCGATTCTTAGAAAGTTGCGTATCAGGACTATCGTGACGTCAAGGTATCAAGTGCGAGGCCTAAGATAACTTACAAACTAAGGCCAGGGAATGAACGTGCTTTTGGTACGGTACGGCTAGAGCACCCAAAACCATAAAAGGGAACTATAGCCACTAAAGGTGACAAAAAGGATTTGACGAGTACCCAGTACCCACTGGCGTATTCATAAATTCTACACAAAAAGCATAATAAGTATTCTATAAAAAATCAATGAGGATTTCCTGTTCTAAGCAATAAAATGCAAAGCCCAGTGCTTTTTATGCACTGTCGCGTCGCTCCAGACACTGTTCCAAATGGGTCAAGACACGGCCGGATTTAGGGGGACTTACTGATGCACCAAAAAAGGATAACCAGTCATCCTTCGAATACAACCGTTCTAAAGGGTCTTACGACGCATTTTACCCGCTGTTGTACACTGTATACTTATCGCAGATGATCTCGTTCAGGCACGGAACCTCAGAGTGTCTGTAATTACAACCTTTTCAAAGGAAATTACGCTAATTGTACAGCGGCTTCTAGGAAGGGATAATGGCCCTCGATAACGTAACAATGATAAATGGTATCAGCATATCCCATTGTGTCTTCTTTGTCCACGTGTTACGCATAAACAACGCTATTTTTGTGAGATTTTCCTTATTTGCGCGCGTGTAGAATGTTTTAAGTAGAAAGTCGATAGCGATCAAAAGCGCGCGAGTCTTATAATTTATAATAAAAAGCTTCGCTCTAAAAGTGGCTTCCACTTGAAAGTGTTTGCCGGCTTATTGACGAGACTTCCCTAGAATAGGTATCCCAACTAAAGATCTGACAAGAATTTTTGAAACCGGCAAATTTCTACTTTTTCGCCATTTTTTTTATAAATAAATTGTTGTTTTGTTATAACTGTTTTGAAATGAATTTACGGCTCGTGATCGTAAATATAAAATTCCGTGGTAATATCTGAGCTGTTAAGCTAACCTGAACTTTCAAATTACGAAATTATGTACAAATGGCACCGCTAATACAGCAAATGTGCGAGTTATGCGGCCTTAAGTCAAGGCTATTAGTGCCATCGTTTCATAACATTTAAATAAATAATCAGAATTTACCTTATGACTTTATTTAACACAGAAGTGTCAAACCGAATGATTAAAAATCTACCAGTTCCACAAACATCCTATAGCGTACCCAACTGCATACACATGCAAGCCATTAATAGACGCCATATCAGCTTTCGACGGAAACCGCATTTATTTTCGATATTTCTCATCAACCGGCCAGTAATAGGAATCGATAATTCCGTTAAAGATAAAATTCCGGCAACAGCGACCGCTCGAATCGTCTTTCCGATGTACACAAACACAACCTCCTTTGTTCCTCTGGGTTCCTCGGAAGCTGGCTGGGGTGTTATGTTATAGTATAAGTCGCTCGCTTGATGTTTAGCTCGAGGGCAATCATAACTGGATCTGTCTGGCCATAATTATTACGTACGGATAGGGTAAGGTAGGCGGATCAACTTATGATTGCCGCGCCGAAGAGCTCAGCCTCGATCAAGAGAATTATAAGGTTAACACCGCTGTTCTGGGCTTCGGGGATATTGCTTCGTAACGCGGTAACAGACAAATTATAAAGCGATCATCGCTCATTATGCTTTTACTAATGCTGTTCCTGTAACTAGTCGTTAGTTGTAGGCACTTAAAATTGTATCGTTGCCCGGAGCCAGGCACGCGTCCTCTCGGTAGAGATTACAAAGAAACGTAAACGATTACATATCTTTTTTGGTTTTGTTGTACAGTTTTACTATTATTATAATTTCAAATTGTAAAAGTTTTAAAGGATGTTTGGATTTTGGTGATTCAATCACGCATGTGGACCAAATTTTACGCACACGGATATTTATAGCTTCCGAAGGATCCATGAGTTCTACGCGGACAAAGTAACCATGAAAAAGACAGTTATATTGCACGTCCTTGCGTTCGTAGGTTCCCAATATTATACCTATTCGTTATTTTTTCCTAAATCTTTAAAGAACCGGCGGACTCAGCAACGTTATTTTAGTACGTTACCTCACAATAATTGTTTCAAAACGTAAATCTATTTACAAGTGAAGCGCCCACACAGCGGGCAATATACCCAACTGCTTTCAAAATCTGTTTTCTTTCCATTTAAATAATGGGCGGTGGGTACGTCATTCCTTACACGTGACGCGGATTACTCAGGACGGGAGTCTTTGGGTCCGTATCGAATCCTACTTTGTCACGAACCGATCGAAATTCTCAGAGTTTTAGAGAAACTCAACATCTGTTTTTATTTCACATATCCAACCTTGCTTGCCACAAATAAGGCATGAATTTGTCCGTTGTCCCCGAATATGTCGTATCAAAGAAAACACGAAGCGTGTCTAATTATAGGCCCGAGTTTTACGCCCTCGGTGTCGCCTTCATTGTGTGTTTTGACCGATAATATTGTTTCTTATCACGTACAGGGCCGTATATTTTCGTGTTACTTCTACGTAAAAAGCTACATTATAAATGTGCGTTACATACATACATTATGTGCGTTAAAAAAGACATAGTTTTAGGGGTAATGTAAGAAGCAATATGTTTTGTGTAACACCTGCGGTTTTGGGTGTTGTTCGTTTGCGGAATACATTATTGATATTGATTTTTATGGAAAGTTCATATAAATCACAGCAATAACCAACTCTTCAAAAGTAACAATGAATATTTAATGTTATTATGGCGTTATATATGTAGTTATCTTGCTTGTACACAAACTCAGTGTAGGTGTAGGTCTTTAACCTGCCTGCCCTGCTAAATAAATGTATTGTTTGTAAGACGCCCACTAAGCTTTATAATAACATGAGTCCCATTCATCACACGCGGGCGTAGTGCGGGGACTTCAAATGAAAGACAAATCTATATTATAGGGGTGTAGTTTGTGTTCTTCAACAATCCTCTTAATTCGTTGACGAATGCGCGCTCGTAGGTACTTAAGGTAGGTTTTAAAATAACATACTGCATATTTCTTGTCAATTTCAAAATCTATGTAACAGCAACAAGGAAGCTTTATCTTTTATCTTAATTATTATTCTCACGTCTCTAGTTCTCGATGGTATGTATTACACTGTTCGTGCATGGTGTAACAGGAGTAAGCTTTGTCGGGTATAAAGTGATATACGAGTGTAGAGGTGAAAAGAACGTGTAAGCGTTTATTATTTAACGAATAAAACTGTTTCGTTTGATGAAAAATAATATTAACATCATGTGAACTGTTACAGTTCTCATAGGCCTACCCCAAAAATCACCACGATCGCTCCGGTTTCCTGTGCTACTCGCTACCAGCGACCGTTTCCCACAACATTTGTCTTTATATTATGCCTAATTTATAAGTTCCAGTGATTTGATGAGTCGACGAATTTCCTTAGTTTATCGTTAAGGAGGAGGAAGCATTCATTGACTACTCGAGGGTGGGCTAAGACAGGCGTTCGAGATCACTCAAACTTCCGCCCGGGATTGGATAATGACCCCTAAGAGACGTGGTATTAATTCATTCAGGGCCAACAAGTAGATATCGAGTCAATTTAGTATGGAAATTCAGAGTGCGGGCATTGGGTATTAAAAGTGTAGTCACTTTACGATGTACTTTCTGTTGTCAACGTCGTAAACAAATTGATCACTTTGTGTATGACAGCGATTGGTATCCATTTTGGTTTGAACGATTAGACGAATTTACATTTAGAGTAGATTTTTATAGTTGGACAAAAAATTTACAACAACAGTCAAATTGCTTTTACACAAAAAGCTAATGGTGTTCGTGTATCGGCCCATGAGCTAACGGCTTCCTTAATTGGTAATATTGCTTCATATCGTTGTTATTAACGGTTTGGGAATGTGTTAGAAAGTTATTTAGTGCCGTGAACATAACGTTGCTTAAATACTAAAGGGCCACAAATCAAAATGTGTTTGTGTTGTGCATTTAAACTCGGAATGCTATATACTTTAAGTTTTAAATCAAACTATATCTGTTTTTGTTTTGTGCCGCTTTTCCATTTAAGCAGCGATAATTTCAAGTCAATTTTGCAGGAAATTAGAAGAACTTGGCACTGACGACCATGTTGCGCTAGGTTTTGAAGTGAAAGAGACACTTAAGCACTTCCGCGTAAAATTCATTTGAGGGCGGCGATCTTCGGGTGTTAGATAAATCACATCATAACACCAAAATAGAATTGTGTGGGGAGACACCCCGCGGTGCTAGTGTGAGGGTGAGTGTCAGTTGTGGTTCTCATCTTGTACAGAGCTAGTAAATAATCCTTTTCCATCGTTTTTTGTCGAGTAAGTACGTATTCATCTCGCTTTCTCAGTTAGCTTCAGCACTCATCAATAAGGACAATAAGCGAACTGAGAAAGCAAGATAAATACGAACTTATCCGACAAAAAACGATGGGAAAGGATTATTCACTACAACTGTCTGTACAAGCTTAGAGCTCAGGGGTGTGATTCTGTAAATAAGCAAAGGTGAACGAATGCACGAGTGATACCAAGCGGCGAGATTAAGTAGTCCCGTCAGTGCAAACAAAATACATTGTAGCGCGTGCATTTTCAATTAAGCAGCCTTATACGTTCGACCTATCGTGCTGCTAAATTGAAAATGCACGCGCTACAAAGTGTTTTGTTCGCACTGACGGGACTACTTAATCTCGCCGCTTGGTATCACTCGTGCATTCGTTCACCTTTGCTTATTTACAGAATCACACCCCTGCTCACACACGCATACAAACTTATGCAATCGTTGAAGTGCACCAATAGTCACATAGTCAAGATCTGGTTGGTGATTCTCTTAAAGAACTCGCTCGTGAACTCGACGGACTTATTATTAACCGGTGAGTTTAAGTTGTCTCGTCAGTGCGTAGGTTTTTTTTTTTAAGATCGAGCATTTTTAATTTAGGTGGTTGACCCATCCATGGAATGAGCCTGCTAGTATGACTTCGCTCACTCGATCGGCCGTTTAAGGCCGTTAAAGCCGTTTTTATGAGGATAACACCTCTGTCATATACTACAACGCCACGGACTTACGTGCTTTTCTTCTTCCCTCTCCTTTCAAATAAGTTGAATTTTTCATAACTATTGAAACATGCTTGGCGTTTGAGTAACACGTTTGAATTTGATACGGGGCTTTGAACAGGTTATTTTTTTCTAGTATTCTGTCACATTGTGGAGTAAAATAAGTTTTGAAAGTTTTTGTCAGCTTTGTAGAGCTCAGTCGGTTCGGTTTCTAAGATAGTTAAAAGTAACTAGATCCTCCGGCGCATCGAACTTTCGACGATAAGGGCACGTAAAGTCAGCTCATGCCAATGATCTCTGACTTCCCGATAACGTTGTCTTCGTAAATTTATGAATACCTCGTGCCAGCCGCGATAGTTAAGATTAGCCTCGGAGATGACCTCAAAACTTCTCTATCGTTAGCTTTTCGTACAATTCTCTGAAATCGACATAACTTATATTTCCAAGTTTACCCAACAAATGTCACACCGTTAATCAGTTATATATTTACATATTTTTAATTAACTGATAACAAGTTTTCGGCGAAAATGACAAGATACGTCTTAATTACTTGCTTGACCTTAGAGGTTACGGATACTTGATTATTCTTTGAAATTCACACCGAAGTGTTATTTTTCTGCATAATGGAAATTCCTATTTATCGTGTAGTAACGACTCTTGACCTACGAGTAAACAAAGGCGGAGAGATGTTAACAGTATTGACTTCGAACGGTCGTAAATAACTTTTTATTATTGGCAAGAACTCGAGATAAGCTTCTTTGAGGGAATTACAGAGTTACTTACTCCTGCGCCGGGGCAATCTGGGTAGTGATTCTGTAAACAACGCCGGTCGTGCGGACTGTCGAGTGATATCCAAGCGGCGAGATTAAATAGTCCCGTCAGTGCGGACAAAACACATTGTAGCGCGTGCATTTTCAATTTAGCAGCACGATGGGTCGAACGTATAAGGCTGCTTAATTGAAAATGCACGCGCAAAAAATGCATTTTTAGGGTTCCGTACCAAAATGGTAAAAAAGTAACCCTTATGGTGAAACTTCCTTGTCTGCCTGTCTGTCTGTCTGTATGTCACAGCAGGTTTTCTCAGTAACTATAAATGCTATCAATTCGAAATTTAACACAGTTGTACAACTTGCTTGCACGCATGTGTTTTTAGTTAAAAAATATATGATTTCTTTTTTATTAACAGTTTAAAAATTGGGTTAAAATCTTAAAGTGGTTTGATTATTGCAAATGGGGTGTCATATGAAAGGGCTCAATTTGCAGATTTCAAAACTATTTCATTTCAAATTTTTTGGTATGTATTTTTTTTATAGCAAAAAAAATACGTTTCTGTCCAAATTAACCATTGTCTGTCTGTTTTTAAATCTAAATAATTAATAATGTTAATTGAGTTTGGGACGGTTGAGTAGAAACGTTTTTTATTTACGCTTTACAATCCATCCTTTATTTATTCAAGTTAGGATGAAATCAAGCAGCCCAATCCGTTTAAGGGTGACGCATTAATTAAATTATCATGTAGCTAATGATTGATCGCTTATGACGTTAATCGATATTGCGAGATTTTTATGGACCACAATATATTTGGATCGGAACCTGACCCTCATAAACCCTAAGTTTTAAAGTTTTTTTATGTGATTCTCGCGGGCCTGTTTTTTCCAAGTTTCGTATCGCCATATGTTTTGCACTGCACATGTTCTTACCTACCACTAACACGTTTGGCTAACTTTTCGTCTAATAGTTACAAATACGAATAATTTATTTTCAAAAATTACAAATTACAGTTGAATCTGACCCCCACGCTATAGTCCATACTTTTAGGTAAAAAATCCAAACCACGTGACATTGTTAAACAGCCAATCAAAACTGTTTCATTGCGTTTTGACGTATCAGTGTTCTATTGGCTGACAAACTATATCACGTGGTAGTTTTGTTAACATTTTTTTAAATACCTAAAAGTATAGACTATAGACATTGCCTGTCCCATGGTCCCGGTGGTACGGTTAACAACAAGATTAGCGGTTAACGACAACAATGTTTACTATTTAAGTGGATTATTTTATTCTATATCAATACTTTATAAGAAAAATAGTAATGTGAATGCATATTCCAAATTCCAAATTGTATATTTGGGTACACAATCAATAAATTAATAATAATTACAATGGTGGTAGGACTTTGTGCAGCATTGATTCGGATCGCCATCTTACACTTTTGAACCTGCCGTTAAGCAACCGTTGTTGCTGTGCTCCGATGTGAGGCTAAGACTACCGGTGAATGACTAGCATAAACCTTTATGTCTTCTTAGTCCCAAGGGTTCCCGACGCCCCTTAAGACTCCAAATGTCTGGGCTTTAAATATAGAATTATAGCTATTAATTCAGTAAGTGCAACTTTAACACGTGAAAATTCTGCAAGCGCGTCCTAATCGGAGACCACTTACAAATGACTACGAGTCTGGCAAGGTTCAAAGCCTTTACTTACGATGTATTTTGTCAATAGGAAAACGCATCCGGGGGTGATTTGATGGCAGACCTGCACGCGAAGCTGTCAATGCGCCGCCGCGGCATCTCAGGCGCCGAGCGGGGCTCCGTGCTCCACACGCTCGCCGGCGTCATCCCGGAGCCCGGGGAGTCCTCGCCGCAGCCCTCCTCCAGCGGGGACGAGTGGGAGTAACAAGTGTCAAACACTACTGAACAACGACATTACGCTCATTGAATACAAAACGGACACATTCCAAAATAATTTGCTCTTCCATTAAAAATCGTATTGCAACCGCTTCTAATTTTATAATGCAATACTGACTCATTTCGGATTGTGTCCGTTTTGTATTCAATGAACGATTAGTGAATGCTTACTTACTGCAGGACCGTCAAGACTGTCACTTTTATCTCATCTTGCTTGTATATGGTAATTGTTAGCTCACTCTGTCAAGTGAAAAAATCTAGGTACCATAAATTCAACAATGTGATAACGATATAGAAGCAAGATAGACTAAAAAAGTGGAATAGAGGTTCGGATTTGGATCAGCGGTCTAAATGTTTGTGCTTTGCCGTTTAAATAAAGTACCTATCGTCGGTGCTCTTGCAATACCGCGTAAGTAAAAAAATCATGTAGTTGCAAAATGTACCTTACTGACTTAGGTGCTAAGGTGTACTTTGCAACTTATTTAATTGGTTAGTTACGCGGTATTGCAGGCGCACTGACGCTATGGTGCTTGTTTTAAACCAGGGACCTATTGCAAAAAAGTACAAGCCCATTGTTAGTAAAAATCCATACAAAACCACTAATACTATTAGCTTGTACTTTATTATGCAATCCGTCCCAGGTTCGAGGCCTACCGGTCTGAGTGGGTGCCAGGTTAGGTTTGGTTGAGCTTTTTAATATTAATTATTAATGGTCATTTACATGCTCGGTCCGCCATCTTTAGACCGCTATAGAAATACTCCGGTGGAACCGACCGCGGGATCCACGGGAGTCTACCTTAAGGTATGTGAGTAATAATGAGAGCAATAACGTTTATATTAAGCCTTCTTTCGTTGGAGTGTGTTGTCAACTATTTGTTATCACTTATGACTTGTAGAAATTAACATCGAAATGTCTAAAAGATAAAATTATGTCCTTAGGACGTGTAAAAAGTGTTGTTATTCTCGCTTTATATAACTATAGAATAATTATAGCTTCAAGAAACGCAAACGCCGCTATTAAAGGCGTAGTCTTTAGATTTACAAACGGTATAATACCTACGGTCTAACACTATACCGGTTTTAAAATAAAATCACACGTTGCGTGACCTCTATGTTTACCAATGTATAAAAAATGCAAAGTATAATCGAACTCAATCGATTTATATTGATTACCAGTTCTGATAGGGCAAAGCACTCCGTATATAACTTATATAATAACGCGTTTTAAAATTGATCAGTATCGATTCATGTTTTTTTAAGGATTGGGGTTAACCTGGGGATTGCCTACACCATGTTTTTATTAAATGTGCACGTCACTTATGATTCATTATGCATTTGACCAGAATTACAAATAAACTACACGGCGTTATGACTAAAGAGAACCGCAATGTGTCATTTATGTCAATGTAATTGTATAAAAACCACATCATAGGAGGGTTCACGGATGTCCACCTAGTAAGTAATACAAATGTGTTAAATACTTAATCATCCTGGAAAATTTCAAAGTCACGTAAAGTAAGGGTCGTCATGTACAATAGAAAATCCAATACGTATTTTAGACGGCTTTCCAAATATAAATTGTACTATATGGCTCCTCGTTTATTTAAAAAAAAACTTAAATACGTCACTTATAGCCTCCCCCAGACTTAAACGGCCAGTGATGTCTGACGCGAACGAATTAATATGCAATGTCCCCCCTCGCCGTCGCAGCGGCAACGACCACTGTCAGTTATTAATGCGTGTGTGAATAGCGAAAGTTTGCGACACGTGTTAATTGGAAGAGTGTTGTAGACTTGCGCCAATGTCTTGAATGTTACTTAAAAGTTTACCAAACGTTGTATTATACCCAGAATTAATGCGCTATGTTATATTATATCGTTCGTAGCAATTCATCCATTGAACATATTGTGGAGTACGGTTTGAGGTAAAACCATTTATAAAGTCTACGGTAAATGTTATAAAATAATACTAAGTTGGTTAGGACATTTTAGAATGTATAAGGGGATATCTAGATTTTTGCACCGGGTTTACACAGTGACGCTTGCAAATACATAATTTAATTTTAACCTACGTGTTATTTGAAACAGATCAATGCACGTTCAAGGAAAAGAAACATAGTAACATTTGCCTCATCTTACAGAATACAATATTAATAAACCTTCGTAGTCAGGTACCCTGACCGCAGGTTACTTTAAATTGTCTTATTATTACGACATGTAACAAATTATATTTATATTATTTAAGTCACAGCTGGTTCTTGGAAGCGTTTATTTTATGTATGGCGTTAGGTTTTTATGTGTATTTACAATGGTTTACTACGAATAATACGGAGATGCACGCGCGACTTATCGGCGATAACGTGTCTCGAGTAAACCTGAGCTCGTGCTCGACACTCATTTTTATCATGCGGCTGATTATGTGTTTACAGTTTTCTAACTAGCTTGGTCCGCGGCTTGGTTTATAAATATAGATACGTTTTTTACCAAAACCATGTTGAGCCAACTTACCGGTTTGTAATATCTGTATTCAAATCTATCAAGTTTTTCAAAGCCTTAGGACAGGTATAGAGATGGACAGGCTGCAGGCGACATCGTTTTCAACTATTAAAAGGCAACAGTAGCGCTATAATGCATTTGTGGAGAGTCCTCCGAGAACCACACGACCTGAGACTCGCGGCTAAATACAAATTATGTATAATAAAACATTAACGATAATTTAAAACGTGAAAGTCATTATCTAGCACAGTTGGCTGTTAGTTTTTATCCCCGATCGCCCCACAAATTGGAGCTGAGGGCTCGCCGCCCAGCTGGGCAGTAATGGCTTTTATTTCCCGGAACCCCGTCGTGGAAACAAGAGGTTGCACTTTACAAACAGATATCGGAAAGGGCTTTCTGGGAGATATTACAATAATCACATTTCCTGCAAGCGCTCTAGCGAGGTTATCTCCCTTTCGGTTCCGGGAAGGGCTCAGCCACCGCCAACTATCGCGCCATTAGCGTTTCCAGAACCGTGATAAAACCTTATTAGCCTGTGCAATATCTCTTTTTTTATATTTATTTTATCTACAATTATAGTTTACACTAAAGTTTTCAAGTGCTTTAAGTTCCTCGTATTGGTTAATGAGCGACGAGATCCGAGAAGTGTTGATTGATTACAATAATCAATCATGATCGCATTGAGTGCGCCGGCGCGGACGGCTCGCGCCCGCGGGTATCGCCGGTTGCTATGACGCTTGTTATTGTTTTCACACTTTGTAGTGAGCGTGATAAGGCATGTATTGGAAATCGTTCAAGGAGTTTTACTGCAGGTCGCGTCACAGTTCTCGGTCTGCAGATTGTAACAAAGCGGCAGGAGCAAAAGGGCTATTATGTAGGATATTTTCAGATCGGTTTACAACTTATGACGCGTTGTGTAAAAAAATAAAGTCAACGGGCCTAAAACTAAGTAAAGTCTAACCCTAGCTTAGATAATTTAAACAAAAAAAAATATAAAAAATCTTAGGTTATTCGAACATAGATCTGTTGAAGTGCTTAACTGTAAACAAAAGCAATGTCCATAATTCAGCGGCTTGATACAGCGCGCGGAAATTGAATAGGTCGTTAAGGGAAAATGCGATGCGCGTGCGCCGGGTAACTTTGGTCGTGGAGTTCGTTCTAACACGTTCGCTGCCCGCGACACGCCAGGCGTATCCAAGTTACGTACAGTTCCTAGTTGGAGGCAGTGAGTGTATGTCGCGGTGCTAGTAGGTACATCAAACGCGGAGATGGCGTGATGAATTGACACGACACTAAAATGAATTTATGTATGAGATATTAAATAATTACCCATAATAACGGCACTAGCAAAAACTTGCATTTTTTTATTGTTTATTTGGCGCTTCACCTTGCTTTTTAAAATGTGCTACCAAGGGAAACCAGTTAAATAACAGTTTTATATACATCCTGTTGAAATACCAAGAAGTCATTTGCGTAAGATTCGCTCGATTGCTGACAATTCTTTGCTCGTAACTTATATCGTCTAGTTTATGTTATATGGAAGCCGCAACCGTGTAGTAATGTGTCAAATATACGTAAAATCTTAATTTATTACCATTATTACAAAGGTTACTTACTAGTTAGTATAAAAACCAGTTATCTCAAAAGATTAGGTATATATAAAATCACATATTAATGCTGATTGGTCAAATTATACTTTAAATGTTGAGTAGGTATATACATCTGAGTAAATATCGTTGTACGTTTTCTCGTAATTAATTAAGACGCTTGTAGTTGCAAATTACCGGATGAGTTACGAAACAAAACGTCTTAATTAACACGCACGTTTGAAAACTAATGAAGTAAACCGGTTCGAATGCGAAGCCTTACGTATGTTATTCGTGCGATAGGAAAAATAACTCAAAAGTACATTAACACTCTTGACATGGGGTAGCAAAATTAGTTCCAGCAACGATGGGTTCGGGTAAAAAGTAGTTTTACGACTGAGACCATATGCCGAGCAGCCCGGGCAGACCCCGCACACGTGTCCGGCCAAACAATGTAACTTAACACCGAATAGAAACGTGCATCGATCCCAAATAACCAAAGATTGACTATATGTCGTGCATACTGCTTAACCGCCTAACTAACAAATTTAATAAGGAGCAAAATGCACCTTGTTGTCCTTATGAGTGGAGGCGTATTTTGCTCCTTATTAAGTGAGTAAGTTACGCAGTATCATCGACGTATAGATTTAAAATCATTATGACTAAATTGGATTGGTATACACCATGCAATGCACAGTTCTAATAATAGAACATGCATTTAGCAGTTTTGTTGTTATTTGATTCTTAGTCAATATTTTGCCAGGTTCCGATGCGTTTATGTCTCTGTCCATTGTAAAACTTAATAATTTGTCGATAAAATTATATTAAGAAAATCACATTATTAAAGATAAGTTAGTAGAAGGACTAATTCCTTCCTCTAAACGGTTTTTATATGACCATACACTGTAAAAATGTGGTGTATCCTAATAAGCATGTATTCAAATGGTTAACTATGTTTGAATAACTTCAATGAATAGTCAAACGGCCAATTAGAGACGGGTTAGCTTAAAGTATTGTCCCCCCGCGTCCGAGCGGAGACGTGACGGGGCTGAGATATGGCGGTATTAGGCAAAGTGGCGGTGACTTGTTTCAGTTAGTTCGGAGGCATTTGTATTCAGCCCGCTGGACGCGCGCAGTTACGTTCCGACAAATAGCTGTATGCGTTAACTCTAAAACGGATACGTAACGTGCGACTTTTACCCACAACTAACACGAATTCCATCGGCTCTACTACGTGCCACATTTTTTTTAAATAATGTACACGAGAACATTAAAATTGACATCGAAAAACCACGGTCCAAAAGTATATCTATTCGCCCGCATGTTTAACGGCTTATTGTTATGCAAATTAGGTAATTTACGGCCGTTGTTAGCAGGCTAGATAAAGTATGTTAACATATTTGTGCGGTAGGTGCTCTTGTTTACTAGTGCAACGTACGTACAATTTTCCTTAAATGAATCAAATTTGTCCATGTATTAAATATAGTTAATGTTGTCCATTCGATTTATCAGAGTGTAATTAATTAATTATTAAGTGACGTAATAAATGTAATAATACAGGCAGTGTAAAAATGAGCGTTGTTTTTGCTAAATCATGAAATGAGCCTCGCGCGAAATAATCTCCTTCCGCCATCTCGGTTTTATTTGATACTCGGCAACAAGCCAAGTCTTGCCTCAACTGTAGAACCTCAATGTTCCCTCGTAGCTACTTTTTACTACTTATAAATATTAAGCACTTTGTAGTTAGGAGCCTCTGTTTTAATAAGAGGCTATTAAATAATACTGTACAGGTCGTCGTTTGTTAATGCACATTATAGCACGTCGCTTAGACATTATGCAGCTGTTAACTTATAACTTATGCCATTGATTTATATTAGTAAATAAAAATGTGTAGGAACAGATTTTAAATTATATTGTAATACATGTTTGTAACTATTTACTCCAATATTAGTGGAATAACACTTGTTTTATAGAATACATTTAAAATTTGCTCGCTAAATTTAAAATGAATGAAATAAATTTAAAAAATTGTTTCAGTATCATTTAAAATTTAGCAAACATTTTTCATCCGGCAGCTATCAAAGCCCCGTACGTATTGTGTTTTTGGATTATGCTCCTATGAATTCCAAATATTTTCCGAGTGTTTGTTGAACTTAAGATGAGTCTTATATGAAGTGTTGGACCGTTTCGATGTGTTGGCTTTATCGTGTTCTCTCGTTCTATCGTCTGTGACTAGAAAAAGAAAACTCGAAACTCATGGAAACGCTGCAGCATTTGTTGTTAAGGTAGAAGTAGGTTGTGTTTCTATAAGAGTTAGCGCGTGGACAGAGCTTATCGATGCAGGGTGCAGTGATAAAAATATTTGGAGTTTTTAGACTTGTTGATATTATATTGAATTTAATACTATACTATGTATATAGCCTAGCCATAATTATAATGTTTGATTTGTAAAATATATTTTGTACGTATAGTTAAGTTCGATTATTTAGGGATACTTGCCTTCGTAGATTTATATTGAGTTTTGACTGATTGATTTTATATGATCTACACTAATAGATTTTATATCCATGCATTTGTAAGTTGGTGTAATGTTTTCACGTGATGTCGTCGACGTAGTCAGCCGCGCTTCTTGTGTGCTTGTTGGGGAGCCGACCCTATATTGGAATAAACGGAACAGTAACCTACTTATCTCATAAATGTTATTCCTAATATTAATTATGTTGCAGTAATCCGTCTGATAGTTTTATTTAAATTTTGTAAATAATTGCCCATTTTAACGTTTAATCATGTTATAAGTCTTGTATACAAACTTGTTGTATGGTCGGATTTTAAATGTTATTTTATGATGTATGTATTGTATGTCATTAATTAAAACATTTAAATTAATATTCGTTTCCTTTCCTCGTTTTATATATAATTAAGGAAAAGGTTTAATTAGCACATGAAAACAATAACCCTTCCGGATCTGACCGGGCCGGGTGGGGTGGGTCACCGGCGATGACGGCAGCGTGGGCCAAGGCGAAGGTAACATGGCGAATAAATTATTTTCCTGATATTCAAGCAGCGGATGGATTAGGTTACTTCGGGATAATATGTGAAAGTGTCAAATCTATTCGCGGTTTTGATTTGGAATGAACATTAAATGTGTTTCAAAACGACCGGTGAGAGATTGAGTCTGTATTGTTAAAAAGTCTAATCAGGCGTCTGGGGCCTAGTCTGGAACGGGCAACGCTAAGTTAGCGATTTTCGACAGTTGTTAATGGCTCGCCAAGACTTGACCCGAGAAACGAGAAGGTATCTACACTCACGCGACCTTTCTCACTTGCGTTCTCGTTCCCTTTGAAGCGGGTATAAAACCGTCAGCAAACGGAGAACACACGCAGAGAACGAGAAGGCGAGAACCATCAAATTCACGGTTCTCGGAGATTCTCGGCGTGAGTCTGTAGTGTCTATTAAATGTATAGGATTTACGTAAGAATGGGTTCCCACTTAACGCCGCACCCACAGGACACACGGGTCCCAGGGATAGATGTGATCAGCCTCGTATAAAATGTATTGCTACCCGATATTTTATCGGAACCGATAAGTGGGAACCCGCTCTAAGCTGATGACGAGTACATTCATATCGCATCGAACGCTTATGTCAACTGCATATATTTCGAGGCGATATAAAACTTGAATCATTTATATATTCTACTTATCTACGTGAACAAAATGCTAACGATACGGTTCAAGAAAAGTAGTTTTCTATTGTTCAACAATTACGTGAATTTTGGGAAACTTGTCCGCTTCCAAGGACAAAAATTATGATACGGGACACATTTATTTTAAAAAGTACGCGTTTACTGCCGTCTCTTTTTCTTGCCGCATCTTTGTCTTATACGAAGCTCGCATACCTACTATAAAATAAATATGTTTACGCACATTTGCGTTCAACCCGCTGAGTGAGTCAGAAAACACTTAGGGGTATGCTGAAAGCCTTCAGCTCTTGACAATGGAGTCGGATAAACATGTTTCTGAGGCCGTGACCTGTACCATATTTATGCCCTTGACTGTACCTGAAGATACTTCTGTGGAAAAACATAATGGTCCCTTAAAGCAGATATAAGCGTTTCCCGGTAGAATAAATACGGATTGTGTCGTAATTGGGGGTCACTGCCTTCTCTTTACGCATTCTGATTATTTATAACGGCGGGGCACCCGACGCTAGCTCACTCGCACCCAGATTAACGCGCTCCAGCCGGCGACTCGCCTGGCGTCTCCACATCACGTACAGCACCTAGTTCGCGGCAGTGAATGTGTTAACGCCTCACTTCTCGGTATCACAGCGTCGGGCATTTCGGAATCGGAAATAAGGATTCCGGGAAACCGTCTCTCGGCGGGCGGGAAAGAGACAAAAGACCCGTTTTTGTGGTCGAATGATAAATGGGTTTTGCGCGGATCGCCGTAAGGTGGATCGGCCGAGAAGTTTAATGCGACCTTTGACATGGGTTTTATTGGAACTGGTTTCTTGGTATTTGTTTACAAGCAGATTTTTCCGATAGGCACTTGTCAATTACATTTGCGCTTTAGGATTCTGGTATGGGTTCCGCAGAGGAATTAAGAATTACCTAAGAATTTAAAGGTTGGACCACTGTAGTATGTAGTAAGTATCACGTAATGTTACTATTTAATCACGTTCAGAATTGTGGAGCACGATATGATGTCAAAATAACACGGGTCCATCAGTGATAAAAAAATCCTTAACGCCCTAAAGCAGCCAACAATAGTGTTGGGAGGCACTCGTTGGAGATACCTACAAATCTATCAATTCAATTAAAAATACATGGACGACACTGACACCGCTCTGTGCCGAGCGGACCCGTCGTAACATTTTTTTATAGGCATTAAAGGCAAACGGGCAGACGGGCCACCGATGTTAAGCGGTCACCGTCGCCCATAAACGACAGCTATGCTAGGGGCACAGCAAAGTCACCAAGCCTGCATGCTTGTAGCAATCCATTGACGGGTTGATTTAACATTTTTGAGCCGAGAGCTATTGAAGCGACGCAAGTATCACAAAAAGCAGGCGGGCTCTCGCGCAATGAAATTGCCTTTAGTCTGATCGTTCATGCGAACGACGTTAACTAAAACGACCACATTGCGGTAAGTAATGTTTTAAGGAAAAGTAGGCACACGTGTTACATACCCTCATACATATTAGCGAGTAGGTATCCTAAATTTATGAATGAAGATACCGAAACGAAATGTCAGTCACCGCTCACTGCTCAGATATACGATTCGACTTACGACTTACCATTGGCTAAGTGCCCTGCAGCAAGAGCCGTACCACAAGAAAAAAAAGAGTGGGTAGGTACCTGCAACACCAGAGGAATCATGTCACGGGAGGAAACAGGAGGGGTTAGGGGTAGTCGAAATATCACTGAAACATTACAGCTTGAGTAACATTATTTTCTCTAACATGCTCGGAAAGTATTTTTATCTTTTAAGAAACAAAAACACAATAAAATATAATACACACAAATCAAATAAACACGTAAAAAAAACTTAAAAAAAACCCTGTCTGCAGCGAAATTTTCTTCAAACATTATTTTCACTTCTCATGCTCGCAAAGTCCTATTTTATACTGGATATAGGCGGCATAAAATCGCATTTTATGCACTAGTGCATATAAGTGTTGTCGTCTAAGGTGACAGCAGTCAATAGAATTAGTTATTATTTATAATATTACATTTAAATAGTTTTAATTTGACGACGCACTGGCCTAGTGGGTAGTGCCCTGCCTACGAAGCAAGGGGTCCTGGGTTCGAATCCCGGTAAGGGCAGATATTTATGTGATGAGCGCGAATATTTGTTCCTGGGTCCTGGATGTTTTCTATATATTTATGTATTTATTTCTCTATATAAGTATTTATATTGTTGTCTAGTACTAGTACCCATACTCGTAGTACAAGCGGCCCACACAAAAGTTTACTATTTAGCTTAGATATGTAACATTCTCAATCACCTCACCAGGCTGTAGAAATATCCTAGCGAAATAATCCGTTTGAGAATAGGTATTTTTTCCGTTACCTACCCAATAATGCTCTGTTAATATTTCAACGGCCCTCGAACACATTATTTCGGTTTTTTTTTAATACTTTTCTATGATTACTTTGATGACCGCCCAGTTTCAGGCCCGACTCAAGGATGTGGCTCTTTTATTTTTTAACTCCTTATTATGTATATTCAATTTAACGTTGTAAAACGTTTCAAAATGCCTCAAGTAATGTTTTTACAAAAAAATACTTTAGAAAATCATAACTCTGTTTAACCCTAATACCCTCAGGTCAGCCTGTACTCTATGTACAAATTTCCACGGTGCCCCAAACACCTAAGTACCTACTCTGAAAATATTGTGAACTCGCCCCCTTACTTATAAACGCTGAATAAGCTTGGAATAGTTTATGCCATGCTTTGTCCTTATCTGTAATTGTGACATTTGCATCTGTCAGAAAGTGACAAAGCTTGGCATAAACAATTCCAACCATATTTCACGATTATAAGGTTGCCCCCAATCTTCCCAGAGAAGATTGGATTGTATTTTATTGCTATATTGATTTATACTTATATACACTTGTCACTGGCGAAATCACTGATTCGTGGAAACGCCATAGCCCGGCGGTAGTAGCTGTTGAAGTCGCCGCGGGGCAAAAAAAAAAGTAAGGGGGTTGGAATATATTGTCTGTTCCCAACATTTAAAGATAGATTAGCTTCTTCATGTTTAGCACAATTATTTGGAGATTATAGGTAAGTGACGAATACATTTTTAGGGTTCCGTTCCCAAAGGGTAAAAACAGGACCCTATTACTAAGACTCCGCTGTCCGTCTGTCTGTCTGTCACCAGGCGTATCTCATGAACTGTGATAGCTAGACAGTTGAAACCTTGATAGATGATGTAGGAGGTAGATTATTTCTTTTGCCGCTATAACAACAAATACTAAAAACAGAATAAAATAAATATTTAAGTGGGCTCCCATACAACAAAAGTGATTTTTTTGCCATTTCATGCTCTAAATTAATAACGGCCACGTGTAAGTATACTCCCTTTAAAAATAAATTATCCATACAACAAACGTGATTTTTATAGATAATTGTAAGGAGCCCTTAGTACGCGAGTTCGACAAATTTGGCCCCGGGCGATAACGTTTCTCACCCCCTATATCAAGTCCGATTTCCACAATTTTTGAATATGTTGTAGTTTTTATAAAGAACTAGTTCTGTACGTTTAGGTTATTTTGTTTTTAAATCTGTTTCATTGTATGCATTTTATCTGGAAAGAAAAACGTACAGACAGTTTTTCATAATGTCTGCAACATATTAAAAAATCGTAAATATCGGACTAGGTATAAGGGGAGAGAAACGTTATAGCATTTTATATGGAAATTTTTAGCTTCACAATCCTCTTAAATATTGAGAACGTGGCCCGTAAATATGTAAAGGCCCTAAAATCTCAATACATCTGTCCCTAGAGGCTCGCCCTACCTTGAAAATCGAAGTTCGAAGTTACGTTAGCTTCATCCCTTTCTACAACTAACTCGAGGCTAAATCGAGAAAAAGGGATCGAGTTAACATAATTTTGAATTTTGGTTTTTAAGGGCCTCTAGGGATAGATATTTTGATATTAATTTAGGGTCTTAACATATTTACGGGCCACATTCTCAATATTTAAGAGGAGTATGTTCGAGACAGTTATAAAAACGTTTCTTTAGTGCTCCTCTAACATCTGACGTTTCACCACCAGCCTACTGTCACTGTCACGTATCAGCATATCCTAAAATCTGTGGTATCAGCTCAAACAAAATGTCATAACATTACGTGAAGTTCTGCAAGCCTCGATTTGTTATTGATTTACTTGTGTTTTACTTATTTTATACGAACAGTATTGAAAACTTTCCTTTGTTTTGTATTAGTCATATTTAGTGGTTACATGAGGTGTACTGGTGCAATGAAATGAGAGAAAGTGATTAAAATTAGAAAGATGGCTGCAGCATTTCAGCAACAAATATTCGCTTTGGATGCCCGTTTCAACGCGTATAGGGCTCCAAATAATCCCAACTTTAGTAAGAAAACATTCCATTCGCCTGCTTGTCAATTTGTACATAATAACACAACATTTTCATTTGATAAGTACTTGATACTTTTAGTTTGACAAACTCTTTTGTTTTCAATTTGCTAATATTCTCGTTTTCAGAGACCCTTTATATTCGTCGTCGTAGCCAACTACTTAGAGAAAATGCCAAGTTTAAGGTGAGATGTGTACTATTTTGGAACAAAGCTACTTTGACTTTATGTAATTGAGATGGTAAAGTCAAAACTGTAAACTAAACATTTTGTGAAATGTAAATTTTGTAATGTTATTTTAAATGGCAACATGTTACACAAATTAAAATGAATGGTGCTTGTATAAGGTAGTATCTATCAGGTTAAGATTCTAATCTTCTTCTAGGACATAGAGACCATAAAGAAGTACATCCACGTCAGAAGTCAGCTGTTGCAGCGCCGGTATGGAGTACAGGACAACATCTCCATCAGCTCTGCTTCCTCTCGACCTCGCTCCAGTAGCAAGGTACATGCTCCACTTTTTAAAAGTTAATTAATTTCAATATTAAATTGACTTTATTCAATGCCTAGTTCTCTATTTCATACATTTTAATTTGAATCCATAGTGTAATTACTTTTTCATCGCTTATTTTTTAGGACATTGTAATAATTGTTTAACCTTATACATATTTGTCTGCAGTTAATCTGTTCAATATCACTTGATTGATTGATTTGATTCTAATGCCCCTTATTATTTATTTCATGGGCAGCTGTTGCAATAACAGTTGAGGTATTGTAAATGGACCCAGATACATTTTCACCATCGAGCCATCGCACATGACATTCAATACCGTATTAACTCAAAAATAAATTGTAATGCATACCTATTTGTACTAGTTTGTAAATAGAATTAAATTTTCAACACTGTCACATTTCGAGTTAAGACGGTATTGATTGTCATGTGCGCCATGGTCTGCATGCTTATTTTCTAACATGGTATTACCAAGGGTTACCTGGTCAAACCTTATAAGTTGATATAAATTGTTGTGTCAAAACGAATACATAATGACAATTAAGATTTGATTAAACATAACTTTTTTTAACAGTTTCAATAAAAGCTTATTCATGTAACAAAGATTTGTTCCTATCTCTTTCTAGCAAAACCGAATTTAACTTGGAGTTTATATCGCCGACCTTTTACATGACGTCATAGTGCATATCGGATCTCTCCGTCTAATTAGCAGTTTAAAATGCTTGTATCATCCGTATTTCTATTACGGTATTTTCATATTTTGTTGACAAATACGATTTAAAAAATCTAAGCATACATACATACATAAACTCACGCCTTTATTCCCAGAGTGGGGTAGGCAGAGCTACAGAATTACCAACAACTCTAAAAACTTTTTGATAATTCTGTAACCACATTTTGCACTTTTAGGCTAAGATGTTTACCAGTGTATTAGTGACAGGTTGCAAGCCCATCGCCTAACAGTACTATACGCCTTTATTCCCTCAGCCGTCTCTTACGACATCCACGGGAAGATATGGATTGGCACTATTCTAACCCGGCAACCACACGGGTACAATCCAAGCATATTTTCTATTATTTAGATTAATCGTGTTGGAGCACGCAACCCGCATTATATTATATTACCGGAGATCGGAATAGGTAGAGCTAATTTGCCTAAACTTGTCGCATATTCATTCATGCGTGAGCGAAATGGGAATACATTATTGAATGAAGGTGCATCAAGTTTAGGCAAATTAGCTCTACCTATTCCGATCATTGTATATTACCTATAGTAACTTTGTGTTTGTTTCAATTTCAGGCAAGTCTGGCGTTAGATGATTTTCCGCCTGGCTCTAACAACAAGAAAAAGAATGATATGTCAATATCAGAAAATTATGCATTTACAGGGGTGCATCACATCTTTGACCAGGTAGGTCCTACTATTGTGTAATTGATATTGATATGTATATAATGATTTAACTTACAATCCGAACTTAAACACAAAAGAAGTGAAATGTTTGATTGTTTACATCAATTTGCCAAATTGTTTTTGTACTGGTATAGCACACACTTTTTATTTAAATTATAGCACTCAGAGCAAGTAAGTGTGGTGAAGTTTGCAAACAATGACCGGTCGAAGCTGGCCTGCGCGTCCCACGACGGTTCCGTGTCCATCTGCGACGTGACGGCCACGCCGCCGCGCGTCTCTTTTGTCCTGGAGGGACATACGCAACCTGTCACAGGTGAGTGGACTGGAGATTAGAGACACCATTTTATTGTCTCGTCACGATGTGAGCAGGCTTGCGCGTCGCAAGATGGTTTTCTGACCATCTGCGAAGGGACGACCACGCCGTCGCGCTTCTCTTTTGTCTAGGAGGGACATACGCAGCCTGTCATAGGTGAGTGGACTGTAGAGATAGAGATGCCACGTGGTTTTCTCGTCACGGTGTGAGTAGGCTTGTGCGACACTATCCATCTGCGACCTGACGGCCACGTGGAGGGACATACGCAGCCTGTCACTGGTTAGTGGACTGACTCGTAAAGTCGGTCGGAAATCGTCAGATTTACTCGTATTGATGTTTGAAGAACCGCTTTCTTATCAGGCGGTGTGATACTCTTATTAGAGACGTTGGTGGTTAGGGTGCTAAAAGTTAGCCAGGGAGAATTGTGAGAATAGTGGTATTTTTCTAAGATGTCCGAATGGTCATAAAGAGTTTATGTTTAGCAGTTCAGAACAAAAGGAAATATAATAATCCAATCAAATGGCTACCTTTCGTTCTCAGGTATAAGGTTCAAGCGGTCGGAGCTAACGCAGGCAAAGGCCGCTACTATTTTGAATGTCAAACCTTTTTTTACATATTTCCTTTCATTCTGGACTACTAAACATAAGCGCTTAATGACCATACGGACATCTTAAAAAAATACAACTATAGCAGTCGTCTCGCCTCCCTTTTCGCCTGTCCCCCGAACGGTACGCAAGCCGGTACCTGTCCGACTACAGTAAGAAATATGGGCTTAGAGTTTCTGGAACTTGAGTGTAGCTGTGTGTTTGTGTGGGGTGCAGGCT
>OZ014445.1:16057307-16301358 GCA_963966035.1 Acleris laterana
TAGATCAGTGTTAAACACTATCCGATAACTAAGCATTTTATTTTAAATGAGCATACCGACAGTTAGCCAATTATACGCATTGTGATTATAGTTAGTGTTGCTATGTTATCGTCTTGAGCTAGCGCCGCGTCGGATAAGCAGACAATTATTCCCCATCATTATGAATACTTTTTATGGAAAATGTTAGAAAGAGTTAGGATGACTGATTAGAAAATTCTTCAATTCTAATGCCGATAGGAATTCGAACTTTTTGTCTGCATAATTTTGCCAGATAATTTCATTAAAAAATTACAATTACAATTTTTAGATTCAGCCAATTCAAATTCATTCTTAATTAGGTACTATATTGTAATCTGTTATTGAATTTCGTAGCTGCCATTTATTTACTGAGTTTTAATTATATTGTAATGACTAAATGAAAGGTACACGGAAAGGACATGTTTAGTCACTTTAACTCGAGTTAAAATGACAGTTTTCGTATGAATCTGACGTCTACTAACTCGAGTTAGTGCCTTAACGGTTGACTTCAAATTGGTAATACAAAATCAATGTTTGTCACACATCTTTCTTAAAGTTAACCCCTCTAATAAGTCTCATGTAGCTATTTAACAAGAAAAAAAAAACTGAGTTTTAAATTATCCCATTTATTTGGCTTTATTCGGTTACCCTACCACTATGTTTAAATTAGATATATATCGTCGAGGGGTAGGGGTCGGGTTGCATAAAGTTTAAAGTCATATTTTTGATGGGCATACAAGGATTCGTCATACTCATCATTGCGCATAACTGTAAATTGTCATACATTTATGCGCATAAAGTTTTTAATCATAATGTTTAAGAACATATTGTGTAACGCGCATAAATTTGATGCGCATAATTTTTTTTAAGCATACTTTATAATGGACATAAAATGGATGCTCATAAAAGTAGTTAACCATCCGCTCTTTTACAAAAAAATAAACCTCGAAGACGAAAGCTCTAACCTATCCGCGATCCGAGTCGGTTTCGCCACTAAGTACCTATTCCCTACTATGACATTTATATTTATTACTAAAAATAATTATAATTATCAATATTATGACTAAATAAATGTATGCCTTTCTACATTATGATTAAACCAATTATGACTCCGTACAATTATGACAAGGAACAATTATGCCTAGTATAATTTATGCCAAAAAAAAATATGAGCATCAACTTTATGCGTAAAGTGTTATGACAATCGATATTATGACAATAGTTGTTATGCGACCAGACCGCCACCCAAAGTTATAACAACATTTTATCTGTAACTGTATGGTACGTTCCTAATTTAGTCAATTACATTGCAAACTCTACATTTGAGATTAAAATATATTATTAAAGAATATTGCCACTGTAACCCATTGTTGTTTATAATCCGCAACAATTGCCGCAATCCATCTAATCCGTGTTTCCCAATCAGCAATTTGCCTTTTCCTGCATTCGTGTGAAAGGTTAATCTAACCATTAGATTTATTCACAAATACCCGCATTTAAATAGAAATAGATAGAATCGTTGAAACAATTTATCACGATAGCACTTACCTCAATAAATGCCCGACTCTCTAATTTTCCTCTAAATCTGGCTCGATTTAGTGCCCGTGGTAGTAAACGTTCAGCTGTGCTGTATCGGGTTCCGCATATCGTGAAATACTGGGCTATTGTAGGCAGCCCTAAATCTCGGAGTATGCCAAATGAAGTGATAATGCCGCGACAATGGTGCTAGTTGCTAGGCGTGAGTGGATAGGGTTGGCAGTTATCGATAGGTTTAAATCGATTGATTATAATAAAATATAATACTGCCTAATTGCTTATTTTATTAAACTTATGATATAAATTTTCCTCAATTATCCACTTTCTTTATTTTGAATTAGGAGTTTTCCCGTTCTGAATACGAGTGTAGCATTAAATAATGAGGTATTTTAATTTGGTCTGACAGTGCCAAAGTTTCGTCATGCAGTTGACCTGTATTTACTTACTGGAATCTCTAAAGCAGGGTGACACCTATGTCAAGGCTGTCAGAAATAAATAAATCAATTCCGGTGACCATCCCACACAAATTGACCCACCATTTCATTACAACCCGATCATAATGGATCTCAATTAACTACTGGACTCATCGTCATTACTAGTTTTCTTTTAACTTTTAATGATATGTTATGAATAGTACAAATAAAGTAGTAATTACATTAAAAAGCAAAATACATTTTCTTTACTCTCATCTCACATGGCTATGTCGCTGTCAAACAACTTTAGATCTAATAATTATGTATTACAAGGTTTTATAAATATTTTGCTGTGTACAAGTGGTAAGTTTGTGTCAGTGGAGATCTTCTATTTCCGTTTATATTATTAATCTGCAACTGGTTATTTAAGTAATTCTATCTTATTATAAAGAAATAGTACAATGCAGTAACTAGAGCAAAAATTAAAAATGTACATTCTTCTCCTCAAACTACGCAACGTTTGTTTGACGAATTTGAAAAAAAAGTTGCGGTTTGAATTTTATTACATTTTAAAGTTAATTCGAACACGCAATGTACTATGAAATTGATTATGTCTGTAGAGTGACTAGACTGACAGGCGAAGTCAATTAGACGGAGTTTTAAGTACATTCAAAATACTATTTACTTTGTTTGAAAAAAGAACAATCTAAAAACTTTATGATTTTAAAAAGTTGCTAAACAAAATTTGTCTAGTTTGAGGAGTGGAATCTACGTTTTAATTTTTTGCTTTAGTTACAGGCCCCACCCTGTATATATATAATTAATATACATAATATGCAATTAATATACATGAATAAATCTATAGAACTCTATATATCGATTGTTTTTTATTATTCCATTTATTATTTATTTTGTTTGTTTCTATTTAATTTGTTTTTGTTTATCTTTTAACTTCTCCCCTCTGTAAGGTTATCGAGAAGAAGAATCTATTTAGCGATAATACTGCCTTTTGACTGACCTTGATTCTTACATACAGAAACACAAAATAAAATTAAATTCAACGTTGAGTGATGTGGCATTTAATTAAGTCACCTGGCTGCGACATAGTTCTACCGTGGAACATGAATACATTTTCAGACAATCTACGGCTAGACACAGGCATTCTCAGATTATAAAATCTATCTAAATTACCTAATAAAAATAACGAACTATGTAGCTAATTAAACCATAAAAATCCACTGTACATTCTTAAAATCCAAACTTTTTCTCCACACGAGCATATAATTAAACTGTTCGCCATAAATAACGCTAGATTGTTATTTGCACGCCAATCGTTTAAATGGTAATTGAATATGAACTGAGCAATTTATTCTATAGAAATTCTAACAAGCCATTATATGCTAAACATCTTATTATCCATGTTTACGAGGAAAATATTTAAATTTATCGTGTTTTTTATCGATATGGTCGCGTCACTATTCGATGCGTTTGACATGTGGCTGTTTACGGTGCGATAAGTCTTGATACTTGTAACGGTGACAGTTACAACACTAGCGCGGTCATTAAGAGTTGTTCGATGACGTTAATGGAGTAATATTGATGTCGACGTGTGTTTACGAAGGCTTTGGCAACGCCGATGACAATAGAATTCGATGCAATGTAACGGGGCTGTCACGACCAAGTTAAATATGGCATAACTAGTCTTGATCCGAAATTACGTAATCCTAAACTTAATGAATTGAATATGTTCAGACATATTTATTGAGGTTAAAGAACACTAGAATGTACATGCTTAGCAGCTATCAACGTATCTCGTTTAAAGTTTTAATATGGTAGTAACTTTAAGAACATAAAATATTGGTCGGAATTATTAAGGTAAAAATAAGTAAAAATATATTAAACACAACGAATATATTACGTAGAACGTAACATGATAGACCAAGTAAAAATGGATTGCGAATTTTGGGCATTTGGATCTTTCAAATAGGTAATATACCTATTTCACTACGTATTTAAAAGGTGTAATATATTATTTCGAGTGAAAATGCTATTTTTTATTTGTTTAAACCAGAGCTTAGCAAGGGCAGGGCGCTATATAATTAAACACAAAATAATTTCTTAATTCATAGCTCTGAATATGCATAAGTGTATGTTTTGAAATGTAAGTATAAAGATAGTTATCGCAATTGACATTTAATACCAAACAAATTCCGTATTAAAGTGCGCCAATTGGATTACAAATCATGTTTGTGCTAGGTATCTCTTTACTCTCTATCATCTAATCAAAATAGGCCCAATATTGAAAAAGTTTTTAGCTATACATATAGCTTATAATATAATAATAAGTTCGCTCTACAATCTTGCTTCGCATGTGCCAAATTGATTTCCTCCTGTAATCAGTAAGTAAATATAAAGTTCCTAATCCAAGCCTATGGTTAGCTCGTAAAATATTGCTTTCTAGTCGCACGAATAGCTCTTATTTAGTGCACGGCCAGGTTCCGGAGACGACACAAATTGCAACTTCTCAACTTACGCACTTTTCCGTGCAATTTCCGTGTCAATCGTTCGGAAACCTGTTGCCGCAGATAGAAGAAAACAGCGTCGCCGTTGTCCGCTGACGTCCTGTAAACTTCTGTTGCCTTTGTACCTTTTTGTATGTACACACTTTGTTTTACAAACAAAAGAGAAAAAAATTATGTATAAAAAAGAAAAAAGGATAGATGTACAAAAAGTAAAAGGTGAAGAAGGCTTTGTATGGCCTTGTTGAATATTTTTTTTTATACGTTTAGGGTCGAATATAAAAACAACCATAAAAATAAACGATATAATATGTATAAAAAACATATGTTTGGGTTAGCCATTACATTAACACGGTCTTCCATTGACACTTCGGCGAAATTAAGAAGAACCTTCCTGACCTTTTCTAATTCTTTAAAACTATCATGTGCGTTCTGTTTGATTCATTTCAAATAAGTTTACTTTGAACGTTCAAAGTTATGTATATTAAGTAGGTAAGAGCCGCGCGTTTGTAAATCTGCTCGAATGTAAACTGTGGCAACAGCCCGGAGCTACCGTTTCGTCTCAGCCCGTCGGATAATGGGCGATAAATAACGCGCGATGAGTTATCGCTGCGCGTATCGATACTCGATATCGGTGGTAACGGTGCCGCACTAGCGGAATTTTGGAAAGTAATTTACCTAGGACAGTTTTTTTTAATTTTATAACACACGTAAATGATTGTTATTTATAACTGATCGTTAATTCCAAAACTTTCTCCTAAATGAACCGATTCAATAAAACCTAAATTAACTTTTGCCTGCGACTCCTTCTGCTTAGAATTTGTTTGTTGGCTATTCTTCTGGGAAATGTACTAGTTTTTCATTTGTAATAAGTACCTTACAATTATGTCCACCTACGAGGCATAAACTCTCTCTTGATAACAACAAGTTAAGACGTTGAACCGCAAAAACGAAAATTTTCGAAACTACAAATATAATAAGCACATAATACTCGTATGAGTAAGGATACCTGAAGGCGCATGGCCAGGCAGGCGGCATAGTCTCTTCATCAATTATTTATTGATTGTGGCTATTATAGACCGGGCTCACGTTTTCATACATTATTTGACGCATACCTTAGGTAACTACTCGATAACGATACGAAAGTCAACGTCAATCTCAACTTGCTATAAAATTTAAGTACTAAATACATACTAGAGGGCGCTAATATCAATCGCCATACACATTTTCTCAATGTCGACACATTAACGTTAGGTAAAACTTCCGTAAAAAAATAAACGCACTTACACGTTTACATTAATGACAACTAGTAACATGACATCGAAAGTAACTTAATTTGTTCCATGAGTTCCGTCAGTGTTACAGTCGGACAGCTCGCCTTAAAGACGTAGACTAAATTATTTATAGGTTGTTTTTTGTTTCATGTTTATTACATTTTGTGTTTTATGTTATAGCCGCTCTTCTATGAAACCGAGTGACTCGGTTCTTGTTTTATTATGTATCCCGAGGGACCCGGTCTCATATCAAACCATCTTCCCAGAGGTCGGGTACTCTCCAAAAGTAGGAGAGGGTTCCAATCAGGAATAAATTGGGATCCCTTCGGGGTCCTACTACCGCCAAAGTAGGAATATGTCGACGGTAGGACATACGAGTATGTCCACAGACGGGCGGCAACCCAAGGATCATTTTCCACCCTTCCATAGAAGGATCGGTTGGAAAATACGAAAAATGGTAAAATGGAAATGTAAATATTATAAGGAATTCAGTACGCCAAAAAGGGCAAATTGGTGCCGTGTGCAAAGGGCTCTCCTCATGGCCATGAGGCATTAGGTCCGCCATTTGTACTTATTTTTGAGCAATAAAGATTAAATAAATAACGGTTGAGGATTGAAATACCGTGACGGAGCGTCATTCGTTGGTGAGACTTCGCGTGAACTACTAGAGGGCAACAAGCCAAATCAATAAGTCAACGTGTAGTACGAATCCTCAACTACCTAAAGGGTGAACCAAAGCCCTTTGCGATAAACGACCTTTTCACCCTGCGCGCGCGCCGCGTGACCTACGCACGACGCCTGCGCGCTCCAGACAGTAGTGTTGATCACTCAACTACATGTTAATTAGGACCAGTCGGAATATATTGGTTATACGTAATATTCATAGTGCGTTTCATTTGCTGCCCTATCATCGCTCACTCACCCCCCGCCCCGCAAATCACCCCGAAGATCCCGGGTCAGGTTGGCGGCGGCGCCAGCGCCCATAGTCAGTTTAATAACAGAACATTTGAGGGCTCGTCCATTACATAGGTACATAATGTTTTAAGCAACTTCTTAAACCTACCCTAGTGATAAGTGGTAAAGTTTTAGATTACCCCCTACTCCTCACCCCACATGTTTGTTTTAATACGAAATATCTTAATAATTATACTCATGTATTTAGCGAGAATCAGACTTGACCTGCGCGGGGAGGATAATCGTAGCTTGGTAACGGCGGGTCACGTGATTAATAGACGAGCTCTAAACCGATGGAATAACGTTGAAATGAGTTCGACACTCGATAAAGATCCAACCCGTAATATTTAAAACTGCCACATTCCACACTCACTCCCATCCACTTGCTAAAGCGTGTAAACACGGCGCAGATAACCATCAGCATTGTTGTGCGAGGTTGTAACTCATCCGCGATATTTATGGTCCGCGGCCATAGACCAGACTTGAACGATCCGCGGCGCCTGCGCATCGAGTACTCTATTTACATGACGATCCTAAAATGGACCATTTTAATACAGTTATTCGAACAGTGGGACCTTTAGCAGCTGTGTGTGTTTTCAAGTATTTTTTAATTACTGTATTATGTTTGTTTCATTTAATTTTTTTCGCAAATGTATTAATGAACGTCGAGCTGTAATTTTTTTACTCGTTCCGATTAGTGTTATTTACAACATATTCTAAAATCGTTAAAATCAGACTAGATTGAGGAAGACAAAAGTTATCGCAATTTGTATGGAAAGTTTCCTCCTTTTACTGTCAATTGGAACGAAGGAAGAGGGGGAGACAATATGATAACGACATGAACTATGAACATGGTGAAGCTAAACATTTCTGTGCTAAATTCGATAACGCTTCTCTTCCCTTAAACCTAATCCGATATTTACGATTTTTGGATATGTTATAGATAATATAAAGAACTAGGTCTGTACGTTTTTCTATATAACCATAACATATTAAAAAATCTTGAAAATCGGACTTTATTGAGCGGTGAGAAACGTTATGGCCTGGAGTTAAATAAATATGTTTTTTGTGACAGCTCTGCTACGTTATTTATGCATCGGTTCACAGATACCTTAAGATACGAGTAAAATGCAATAAAAGCGAATTAATGATGGAAATGTGATGGTGAAATTGAATTGAGTATCAACTACAAAATAAATCAATCGAGATATCATTTCCTTTATATTATTATTAACGTTTTATTGCTTAGAACCACTCAACTAACTTGAGTGTCGATTTTACCATTATACGTTTTATTTCATGTATTCAATTTATATGATTAATGGAGTTTTCAGATGAAAGGTATTCATTAGGTTGTAAATAAAATATATTACAGGCTCAGTATGAATATATTTATATGAATAGTCGTAATAAACATAATGTCGTCATTCATCTAACTCGGAGTTTCTCAAACTTTATAGCCCCACGAATCCCTATTAACATTTCCAAACGATTGTGAACCGATAAAAATTAGATATTATTCGACATATACAATAATAATAGTTACAAAAAAAACTGTTCTTAACACGACGTTACGCCTAGTTTGTGATCGTAAATTGAGTCGATTTTGAAGCCATTTTGGTCAATTTCAATGTTTATTCTGATTTAAAATATCGTGTTGCAAGCCCTCTACGATCACTGGCGAACCCCTGAACAGCTGAGAAGATTTGGATTAAATTCAACAGAAATGCAGAACATAAAAAAAATATCAAGATAAAAAAAAGTAGTACCTAAGTATTTTTTTTGTATCCCATCTCAGCAGACTGCAGCTAGTCTTGGATAAAATCCAGAGTATTCTAAAGCAATATACACATAAGCCGATAAGTGGCCTCGTGACTTCATAAATTGACGTATTTCAAGTAAATGGTCTATGGTCCTCCACCAAACATACTAGTGCTAACAACCCAACGCTTTTGCAACAACGCTAGACCACATAAACCGTGCCACTGTAACCCCAACCAATTTCGGTTCATATTTGTGATCCCGCCAGTATCTAGATAATAATCTCTATTGTACCAGCCCGTCGGTATAACTCATCTTAGGTCTTATTTATGGCGGTATTATCACGTCCTGGGACGATAAATTTAAGGAAACCTTTACGTAAGCGTGGTTTTACTGGTACGTGTGTGTATAGCTTTATTGAATCGTTGTTGTGTTCTATTTATGAAATAGCAAATAGAAGGTTTCATACAAGTACCCTTTATTTGACGATGTGCATTTATGAGATACATATTATGTATCAAATCAAAATGAGATACATAGTATGTATCATATTATTAACATAACATTCACTAGATTTGTTTTGCCAAGAAAGGGGCTAACATAGGTATGTTTTTAAAAACCTGACCGCATGTTTTTAGATGATTTTGTGCAACTTATAAAGCCCGTGCTCTGTATATTTTTCGAATCGTTGTTTTATAACTATATTTGGCAATATCCCTGACTCGACTTTTCTATGATATTATAACATGGATGGCGAAATTAGTGTGATACCTCACGCAACAGGGTTGGATTCTTTCAGACAAATTGTTAAGTTCTAAAGATCCGCCATGTTGTTTTTTTTTTTGAAACGGCACTCCGTTAAAGAGTCATTAGAGCGAGCCAAGTCATACAAGCGGGCTCACTCAACGGGTATAACTACCTAATTGAGAATGTTGGTACAGTAGCTACTTCCGTTCCCTAAATAGACATATAAAAAACGTCCAAGGATCAAAACAATATTATAATTAGGATTATAATATTGTTTTGATCCTTGGACGTTTTTGATGCGTGTAATACACATCAACCACGACCATCATCATCTTTCTATGAAACACAAGGGATAAATAAACTGTAATTTTCGAGTGCAAGTGGGATGTGACAAGCTAGCTATTAATAAGCAGGTAGTACCTACCGCAGTAGTTTGTACGTCTCGGTAATAAAAAGTCCTAATTAAGGATCAATTTATTGATGGTTATTTAATATCTCAATCATGCGCAGGTATTTTTAGGGTTCCGTACCCAAAGGGTAGTCCAATGGGACCCTATTAACATGCCTAAGCTGTCTATCCTAATTCAAACTTTAAAGAGTTTATTTTGAACCGTAATAGATAATGGTTATTTTTTTCAAAATACTTGATATTACGGCGGATTTAATATCAAACAATAATAAATAATGAAAGTGAGGTGAGGTATTTATTTTTGTTGTATTGTACAAAAGGTAAAACACACAAGCGTCAAATTAGATATGATTATATAAAACAAACGCTGAAGAAAAACTACAAAATACTACATTATCCTCAATTGTGAGTTGAGCTCGCGCTGATTCAAATTGGAATACCTATTGGTACATAACAGAACCCTTGGTGCACTTGACCGGTTTTTTCAACATGATTTTAAATTAAGTCTCAACCACTTACAACCTATTATTGGCTGGTCTTCATATTATTTCTTTTAAACAGATGTCATATGCATTCGATAATATTGCAAGTCAATTAATATACCCACTCATTACTATTGCGCCGGCATTTCCGTATCTTTATTATTATTGGATAAAAACCAGTCCGTAATAATTATTTTACATAATATGTGTATGAACATATTTACGAGAGCAACTTTGAAAAAAAGTTCGGTTAATTTCCCTGATCTACGCAGGGCCAGTGAATGGTGTTGACACATAGAACAGCTCTGTTCTGAATGCAGTCAAGTGGAAGAAGTTGATATTGGGGTGCTTCGGCCTAAATAAAGGAGCAGCATTCCATGCGAGTTAAAAACAATACGATAAATATATGTCAATAGCAAAAGTTTCAGTATCATTTATAGTTTCTGAGAAAAAGTGAGTGCGCCCTACAGACAGGCGGTACATGGCAAAACTATAAGGGTTTCTTGTTTGACTTCGGAACCAGAACACATTTTACACATATTTTCTCCTTTGTATACATAAAGTACCTATACAAAGTAAGTTTAATCATTTAATCTCATGTTTTTTAGAGATTAGAATTCCGGAGCCTGTTGCGGGACGAGTAGAGTTATTGTGGCCGAGACGCACTCGAGGCCGCGCTATATACGAGTCTAGCAACCGCCGTTCCCGACGGAGGCTTGTATAGTACTTTTCTCCAACAATGCGAGAACATTTAACACAATTGTTAAAAATATTCATCACATTCCCAAAATTTCGTTGAAAAAACAGAGCATTGGTGCCATCATCGTCAACGTTACTCATAGTTTTATTTACGTTCGAAACAGGTACGATGTAGTATGAAACTGAAATAAAGCATTAAATGAAATATTTACCGTTGATAAATATGACTTTTTTAATTTTGCCTGGACCTGGGAACCTCGCGGATTGATGAACATTTCCGAGCATGTGGGAGAAAAATATTGTATCGCTTTATTATTTTAAAAAGTACCTTAGGCTGAGCAATTATGTTGTGCAATTTTTTGTTCGGGTTAAATTGATTAACTAACAATTTATTTAAAATACATAATGAGCAAATGAAACAACTTAACAACGCGTCGTTGGAACGATTAATAAAAATGTCATTGCAAACGATACAAGAAGTTAACAACTTAATGATAAACAACGTAACACCACCATTTCCTATACGTTTTATACCAATTTAAAAAATAAAAGTACGTGTTGATTGGATGCTTTACTAACGCGACATTTGAACATTGCAAAACGTTGAGTTCCGGCGATAAAGTCTTACCCAGACAAGCTGCTCGCGTATACCCTTTGAGACAGCTATACGGACAACCCGACCAAAACATATATCACCTTTAGTAGACAAAGCTTCTTTCATTGAGTGCCCACCTTATTAAGCCGGTTTATGACGAGAAATTATTACCTGTGAAAGGTTGTTTTCCCCTTAGTTTTCGAGCCTAAAATACAACAATTCAGATCACAGATGTCTACAAAACCTACGAAAAAAAACATAAACACAAACAACACATAATAAAATAGATAAAAGTATTCATTCTCTCACTTGTTTGGCACTAGTTCTGGTGACAAACCATATCGGTCTCGAAAAAACGTATACGCGGAGTGAGATACAAAGTAAAGATGCAGTCTTTTTTGTTTATATAAAAATGCTTCTCTTTTACGTATTTTCGTGTCCCAACTAAGTAAACACTCCGTCTATGCTCGGTTCAAGAACCATAGAAAACTTTGGTGAACTATATAATTATAATTCCACGTTTAAAGTAATTGTTAGGTGGTAGTGTGTAATTTCACCTGCCAGTGTCAATGCCAGATAATTATGTACGTACGTGTAAATTTAACTTTAACGAAAATCGAACGAAACCTTTTGCGTTAACCATAGACCATAGTGCGTTCACCTAAAGACCTTTTTATTTTTGTTTAACGCTCGTTGAAAGCAAACTATTTAATTCGTGGTATAATTGTCTCTTTTGTGGTGACATTTTTTCCGAAGCGACAAAAACACATTTTATAATAAAGTGGGATTAATTGTGGTCAAACAAGACAGTTGAACACCTGTCATGTTCAAAGCGAGACAAAAAGTCGAAAAAGGGTTCAGTGTCATTCGCAAGACAGGAGATGATTTTGACATATGCCAGAGCAAGAATTGACATCATATCAAAATTAACCGTTTCATGAATCACCAAACCTATTGCTTTATTACACTTATTAATTGATTGACAACAGGTTTTCTTTTAAAATGTGTTCTGAAGTAACATGGTTTATTAGATAGGTTTTTCTCAAAAGCAAACAATTTCTTTTGGTTAATTTTTACTAAAAAAAAACTAATCTGCTAATGGCTAAAGAGCTTAAACGTCACACGGTCCGTTCTACGTTAGAGCTTGAGCTAGTCTTAAAAAAAAACCCCGGTTACAAATAAAATTACGTCATTCCGACAACCAGTCCAAAGCGGGCGTAGCAAACACTGATCATATTCTGTTTTTTTCTCAGTGCAAGATAAAATAATGGTAAACGAGATCTGTAAATTTAATTTAAAATGCGCATTCTGAAACTCTTATGTTCTTTACCTCAATTATTATTATTTTCCATGAATAGTATAATTCTCAATATGCAATAAAAACATTCATGAATTGTTAGCTAGTAAAATGATGTGCGTATTTATTTCCAATTAAGGAAATAAACAGACAAATAATATGGGTGTGCCAAAGTTCATATAAAATTGCAAATTAGGTTATTGGAACTTCGAAAATGTATCTTAAGTATATAATTTTAGAACCTAATGACTCACTCTTCATACTCATGCTCATATAATACTAATGATCGGAACTTATAATCTTCTGAACTTATAACGCCAATGAACCGTACACTTTTCAGAATTTCTTAAATATCTTACATGTAGATAAAATTAGGTTAGGTTAGGTTAGATTTATAAAAATCTAAAAAAGTTACAGTTTTTTGAAAAAATGCATTATGAGTTGCGATAATTATGACTTAAAAAAGTATTAATAAAAAAGTATGAGCATAATTTTTCGGAGTCACAAATCGTTACTATTTGTATAAAAATCCAAAGACCACTTTTATATGAGCCAATATGGACCCAAATACTATTTATAAGTACACGATTATAAATAAATTAGTAGCCACTAAGCGTCGAGTGAATAATCCGTGTCTGTTTGTATTTTATTGTAAGGAATAGTTAATTTATTAGAAACGTACATCCTTTTTTGAATACGAGACCTTAGACATTTGGCCTATACTTATCATTCAGAAATATTGAAATAATAAGCAAACATAATTATAGTTACCACTAATACTCCTCAGCACCAAAAGAAAAGTCGATGAATTGCATTATAACGAACGAGTTAGAACAAGGTGGGAGGTATGAAAATTGTAATTATAATTAGGGTGCGGCTCCACTGAGGCGGAGATGAGCGGAGCGGAGCGGAGCTGTGCCAATATTAACCAATAGAAGGCGCATGCGGTCACGTCGAGCGCGCCTTGCGCACGCTAGTTTAGATTCTATTGGTTAATATTATTGGCACAGCTCCGCTCATCTCCGCCTCAGTGGAGCCGCAGCCTTATGGTTTCGGCACCAACACTATTAGGTACGATGAAAAAAAATCTCAACATGCCCAAAAATAATAGCTGTAAATAACCGGCCAAGTGTGAGTCGAGCTCGCGCACGAAGGGTTACGTACGGAAAGGGTCTATAAAAAATCACGTTTGTTGTATGGGAGCCCCCTTAAATATTTATTTTATTCTGTTTTTAGTATTTGTTGGTATGGCATCAGTGAAATTCAATTTTCTAGCTATCACGGTTCATGAGATATAACCTTGTGACAGACAGACAGACGGACGGACGGACAGTAGAGTCTTAGAGAAGGAGGTTCAGCTCCGTTCTCCACATGTCGGAATATTTTTTACAAACATATTTTTTACCTTTCTATTTTTTCCTTATTTTAATAAAATATAAAAAGCGTTATATATCCCTCGGCAAAAACAGTCAAAAGCCTAACTCGTATTTAAGCAGGCCAAGGGGGTTTAGGCTAAGTTAGCGATTATCGAAAATAGACATAACGTAAAGGATTGAAGGAAACTCATGACCAGACCTCCTACGTCAAATGAATAGGTACATTTAAAGTCAAAATAAAACAGAAATTTTAGCAATGTTTGCATCTTACCTACACTCTCAGGCCTAACTAAGTTTCGGCTTGCTTACAAGCAAGCAATTTTCGTCAAGCAATCCCCTGTTTTCGAGCCCGCTACAATAATGTACTGATAAGAAAATAATGACACATATACAGAAGTTGAAGTAAACTAAGTCCATAACAATGCTTAGGGAATGCTGAACTAAAAATATGTCCAAGTACTTAAAGGTTACGGGTTTTTAATGATGTATAATTTATTAGTCAAGCTGAAGAAGACATAAATATCGTTAACTAGGCGCCTTCTGCTTGAGTTGGTTGTGTTTTAACGCCCCGCGCAATAATAACTTAATTGTGGCGGCTTTAAAATTATTTACTACCGCATAAGACTGCAAGGTAATGGAATTTATCAGTTAAATAAATTGATTATACTCGTAATGACTTATAACTATATTAGTGATATAAAGAAGATAATACGATTTAAGGGCAACCTGAGCGTTTTTTTAAGAATCCTCAAGTAGAAGACCCAACACAAGATGGTCAGATGACCTCCATAAAATAGACGCCGACTGGCCCAACGCGGCAAAAAACAGAGGAAGATGGCAAGAGGTGGGGGAGGCTTTTACCCGAGAGGGGTCCAAACCAAATTAGTTTTATAAGAAATATACATTTTTAATTATGTTTAATTTATTTATTTTGGTGTCGGAATACATGGGCTTTTTATTTTATTTTTATTTTAAGGAGAAGGCGAATGCGCACACAGACCCCCTGATGTTAAGTGCGAGCTGAGACCCATAGACATTTTGCAAAGTCTACAATCATCAGACTGCAATCTTAAGACTGCTACGTTGCCAACCTGGAGGATTAAGTTGAAGTGACATAATTGTAATAATCAATATCCGAGAGCACACAAATTATTTTAGAGTGGATTCGACCAAACGAGAATTAAGGTCTTATACCTAGATCAAACGCCGAATTTTTATAGACTAATCTCGGAGTAGATAAGTCTTATTCCAGTTTGGTCGAATCCGCCCCTAGTCTCAAAATAACTACTTGCTTGGCTTGTACTATAGGTACTAGACAACGATAAACTTATACTAAAATGGAATACCTCTGGAGTAGTAATTACACCCGTTGTTGTACCCACACCGGAACACATCAATGTGAACAAAGGAAGATATGCAGTCCATTTAATACAGTCAATGCGTCTATGAATAAACAAATGTATAAGAGTACTTTTGACCAAAATTCCTACACTCTTACCTACAAATGTCCCGCCACTGCTAAGCAGTTCATGGGTGATTCGAGCACCCAGCTCAACGTTAGTTGCGTCGGGGAATAGCACAGCAGGTCGGTATGTAAATCTGGCAGAGCGCATTGATTTACATCCGATCTCGTTACCGGTGCTGCGGCGAAAAAACACCTTGGATCTTTGGTACAGTGGCTGCGAAACGTCTTTGGCGCTAGAAATCGCAGAAATGTATGAAGAAATACGACAAAAAGACTTAAAGAGTTAAGACACTTAAAAATAAAATGACAATACAACAAGCTACATTTCATTAGGACACCTTCTGTCGTTTTCTCATTCGCCAAAGTAAAAAGTGACAGTACTTTAGATTGACATCGCGTTTAGCCTTGCTGGTGATGCTGTCAACCAAACAAGCGGTCCCAGATTCAAATCCCGTAAGGGCAAATATTTCAATCATGACCCGGATTATTTATTTCTACTTGAATGTTTTGTATGTATTCTATCCCTCTTACTTATAAACGTGGTATAAGCTTGGAATAGTTTATGCCATGCTTTGTCACTTTCTGCCAGATGCAAATGTCACAATTACAGATAAGGATAGAGCATGGCATAAAATATACCAAGCTTATTCCACGTTTATAAGTAAGGGGGTATGTGTTTAAGTACGTATTTTTTTTTAGTATGAATATCGTTGTGTAGTTTGGACCAGGTCAATTGATGTGCGAAAATAGTTTAGTCACTTAGATTCCACGGTACAATCTAATTAGTATTAATTTTAGGACATCGAACGGGAACGGAGGGCTCTGTCGGTCCGTGCTAATATGATAGCTCGTAAGTTTGCGCGGTGTACGAGAGAGGTGAAGATAACATTATTTAGAGCATACTGCACCTCTCTCTACTCGTGTAGCTTATGGAGGCAATACACGCAAAGGGCCTATGGAGCCCTCCGCGTCCAGTATAACAACGCGTTCCGGGTGATAGTGGGGCTGCCCCGCTTCTGTAGCGCATCAGGGATGTTCGCAGCTGCCGGGGTCGACTGCTTTCACACCACCATGCGCAAGCGGGCCGCGTCCCTGGTGCGCCGCGTGCGGAGCAGCCCCAATATCATCCTCAGCATGATAGGGAGCAGGGTAGACTGCCCCTATGTGCGTCACTGCTGTGAGCTACACGCACCTTCTACCTAATTATTAGCATAGGGTACTAACATTTAGGATTAAGAATTATGTAAGTACTAACAATATATGAGTTGTAATTTGACTTGAAATAAATATTATTATTATTATTATTATTATAATTGCTTTTGACGTGTTTCTTTATTGTCAACGTTTTGATAGCTCTTATTTACTTTACAGTAATGGCGGCCAAGTGAAAAACAATACCATAACACATCAGCAATACGATAGTACAATAGAGGCCAGTTAGATAGTGACATCAGAATCAATAAGTTGGCTCTTTGGTAAAAAAAAGATTCAAGTCATACAGTAAAATACTCTAATTGAACTTTTCATTGTAAGTTAACGTATAATAACTGAAGCTGTAGTAGTTTTGGCGCGCAGTGTACGCGCTTCTCCCGATAGAGTCATACATATCTCGGGAATTATGGGAACGAACGGCGATATTTATAGTTCTGCTAATGGATCCGTTCGTTTGTATCGCATTTCAATGATAAAACACGTTTATTTCGACCAAAAAACAATATAGAGTAGTAAAACGACGGATTATGCAAAAATTTGAAGAAAGGATTAATAAGAAGGATTGATTACTTAGTTCATGCTTTAAAATGCTTTTGTTTTTCTTTTTCCTATAAGAAACTTTTTAATAGCGCTCAAGATTAAATTCGACTTCCCACAGACCACAGTTTAGTTTCAAGACTGTCACCCCGCCTGACAGTCCTAAATCTATGAAGTGTATGAATCTTTAAGACTGATTGTGCTTAATATGATGAACAGGCCAATATTGACCGGCGATCTGTTAGTCTGTGGGCCCTTTAACGGACATGTGCATTCTTCCAATCCTCACTTACGTTAATATACCGTTTATCGTATGATATAAACGGGCCACCTTATTTATAAACGTGCTATAAACCTATATTAAAGTAAGCGTTGATCTTTTTTATACAATTCTATTGCCATAATGAGAGATATAGACAGAGCCTATTTCAAGCACACTTTAGTTATTGCGCGTTTATGAATAATAGGGTACGTCTTTACCAAACGTTCAAAGTCAAAAATCAGAATGAAAAGTCGTCACTAAGGAACATCTTAATTGTCTTGTAAGGAACATCTTAATACATACATACATACATTAAATCACGCCTGTTTCCCAGAGGGGTAGGCAGAGACCACTTCTTTCCACTTGCTACGATCTTGACAAATTTCTTTCGCTTCTTCCACATTCATACATCGAGTCATGCACGCACGTCGGTTTCGGGTACTTAAGATTCGGCCCATCTTAATACTCAGTTGCATAAATATTCTTGTATATAGGGTTCAATATTAAGGAGTTAATATGGTTTTTTTCTAAGCTCAAAATTATATCATAATATACCTATTTAATCGACGCATCGCTATAAATTAGCTGATAGCAAAAAAAACGACTATTTTTTGTTACGTGATGAAGCCTCGTTGCATTCGAAGAAAGTTTATTTATTGTTGTTATGGATTGGTACAGTCAGACGCAGGAAATTGTTTTAAGGATCTTCAAAGTGCATTTTGTGTAAGCTATATTAAAAATAAAAAATAAAAGTATTTTACAGGGCCAATTATTTAAGTTTATCCCATTTAATCAAAAATTCAAGTTTCGGCAAAAATATTCAAATTAGTTAATTTGGCTAGACAAACCTTTTGGGCAAGCTGGGCCTGTTCTCGGCGGTAAAAGCCATAATAATATCGTCTTTGACCGGTTTTTGTATGGCCAACCTGAGTTAAAAACAGTGATCCAATTCTAAGAGGTAGTTTTGGTTTTTTGTACTTACTTGATCATGTTATGGGAGATTATAATGGTATAAGTAAACTTAATAAATACCTACTTGGTTTTGCATCACACGGTTTTACAAATAGGAGCTCAAACTAACCAACTAACTAAGTGCTATCGTCGGTTCTGAAAATCAGCGCCCTAGGTGTTTGAAACCTCAGTATTTGGCATTTTATGGACGCGAGGACACGCACTTCCTGTTGCCTTTATTGTTTGTTTTCTTTTACTTTTGTGTAAATGTGAGTCTTATGAAAAGTGAACAAATGTATATACCTTCTTCTAAATAAAGGGAAATTGAAATAGAATCGGTAAGTAACAAAACTTGTTCATTTCTGAGAAAAGAATTAACGCGAAATTGGACCACTTAGAAATGACAATAGAATGCGACTACAATAATTTTACAAGGATTTGTACAAGAAAAAGGTTTGAGGAAATCAAAAGATAACAGCTTTAAAATAAACCAATATGAAAGAAAGAAAAACAGTTTTTTGATAACACACATCCAACAACATAATAACATACTTAAAAAAATAAAGCTTAACCTAAAAATGATATTAGTGGAATGTGACTCCAATAAGGGTCCCACTCAGTACTTGTTGCAACAGTCGGTGCTACAACAATATGTATGTATGTATGTACGTATGTAAACACTTTATTGTACAAAATAAAAGTAACAGAACAATACAATTTATATAAAAATATGTACAACGGCTAACTTATCCTTTTAAGGGATCTCTTCCAGCTAACCCTTGTGAGATTGAGAAGAGTTACCATATGCTCTTCAATCTAACTCGGGATCCTTATTATGTTTGCTATATTTTAATGATCCTTATCCAAAACTTAGCATGATGTCGATCGAAGCCAACTGTACTCGTACAATTTTAATTTATTGCAGCAAAAACAAACAAACAATGCGATGCTTGCCGACTCGTACGCATAGAAAGCACATTAATTACATATAACATTAAACGTCCGTCTTTTCACATGGTAAATATGCATGAATGGTGCAAATTTACTCGGTCACCCTGGAATTGACATTGGTATGGCCAAGCCATTGGAATTAGAGAAAAAGGAGACATTTTATTACTTATCACAAAAACTCATCGAATTGTACAAACAACACAAAGATGTTTATTTATTATCTTTAACACATTTACATCGAGTTAGCTAGATGGCGCTAGTAGTACCAAACTAATTTGTGACATCCCTAGTTTATGCTACGGATGGATTCCGTAAAACTATGTATAATACGTACAGTCAGATGCAGAAGTAAGTGGCCATTCATTCTATTGTCAAGAGAATAAGGCGCACGTAGATAAATTTGAGCTCTTCGACTGTCAACATACTTTTTTTTCTGACTGTACCTACACGTTTTCAAATAGTAAAGAGGATTTAAAATCGTAACGTATGGTTAAATGGTTCGTAATCGAGCTACATAATTTAACAAAGTGTGTACTCGGTATTTCCCATTTGCAATAAATCCGTATTTTTTAGGTCCTTGCAATATGTTTAAATAACTTTATGCAAAAGGTATCGTTAAGTCTCCCTCAATAGAACTTGCAAAAAAAGGTTTAAGGTTTAAAGACATTTATTCTCATATAAGATATATACATCACTTCCATGAGAACATGGTTATATCACAAAAAACATGTATTTAACTTTTGTTGTCACCGCAAGAATGAAAAATAAATCATATTTAGGGTAGACAACACATACAGTAAAAAATAAAATAATGTAACACAACAAGAATTAAGACATGCAAATATTGAACAGTACAGGTAGGTTACTATTATTAATTAGCTTAGCTTTATGGGTGAACCCATTAAACTCGTTAGTTTATTTATTTACATAATATATTACGACCATAATTGTAGTTTTAGTGGTTTGTTATGATATATGCAGCAAGTCCCTTTTTGAATGCGTTAAATGAGTTTACATTTTTGATGTAAGGCGGTATCTTATTGTACAGGAGCGCACCTTCAAACGTAACCGTTTTTTTACCATAATTGGTACGTATTTTAGGCAGAGCAAGGAAGCTAGCGCGGCGTTGACGAACACAGAGGTTAGGAACATTTTTTCGTTTGGTAAATAATAAGTTTGTGTGAATGTTCTTATTTATTGCTTTTCTAATAAAAACACAAGTAGTGTATATGTAAAGCTGTTTGAGGTTCATCAATTTCGTTTCAGAGTAAATCTGGTTGGTTGGTGTTCGATGATGATAGTTAAAAAGCATTTTGATAATTTTGTTTTGCAAAACCTGTAGTTCTTTTATTTTTGTTTTAACAGCACTTCCCCAAAGCTCAACAAGGTACAAAAGATGCGGTTTCACAAGAGCGTTGTATAAAGTGAGACTTGCAAAAGATGTAAACAAAACCAAACGAACTAATTCACCAGGATTAATCGATAATCACGTACTTTTAAAGATCAAGTGAGGTCTTTGCAATGATTTATACACTAGATGATTATTTTCATATGAAGTTTAAGATTAAACAACTATTCGTTGTACGTTATTTTTAACGAAAACACGCTTGGTGAATATTTGAGGTTATGTGTCAAAAAGTACTAATTCGTTTACATCGTTCACATGTTCTATTGACGGCGACTTTATGTACGTAAAGTAGGCACGCGTATTAATTCATTATCACGGTGTGCATTCATTGTTTTCATGTGGAGTATTAGTACAAATACTGGTGTTAACTTTACCGGATTATTGCGTTTCAACATGCAAACTTTGATTTATTACTGCCTTTTTAACTCGTAATGAGTTAAAGACGAATTTCGATTAGGGTTCCATAGTTAAATGAATGTTATTCTTCAGTTGACGATTTGTCTAATTATTCAATTATATTATCAAATAATAAACGTCTTATCGTTATATTTGGTAACCAAAACTGTATTATAGTGACAGTAACGTCGCATATTATGAAAGTTTTGTTGTAAACGTTAAACATAATAACTAAAGTATGCTTTAAATATGCTCTGACCTTTGAATTTGACCGAAATTGAAGAAGCATACTTTAATTAAAATAGGGTTATTGCACTTTTTGTACCTTCCGCATACGAGAGTTTTATTTTGTGCAAAACTTTATGTGTCTCACTTATCTACTTCAGGCTAAGCCAACAGAGATCCCATTATAGCATAAGCTAGCGTTTGTAGATTGTAAATACATGAGTGTGATAATTGTTAATCGTCTGCCTAAAGAGTTTCATACACACATGACAATGACGGAACCCTTTATCTACGGAACAGCTCACTCATTGTACTCGAACACGCGTGTGGGTATGTCTGGCTAGTTTACGAGCTGATAATGGCGGCGTTCCCCAATGATCGCGTGCGCATAATATTACAGCACGACACAATTAATACGGTGCGCGTCAAAGCTCATACGCTGGTGGCAGAGAGTCTATTTTTGGTTAATCTGCGCGCCTGGGCGTACACGCCCAAATTATCAAACACTTCGGCAATACTGCACTTTACACGCACACGCAGTTGACAAACAGTGATTCTTTGAACAACGACGGTCGGACGGACGGACGAGTGAATGTCCAAGCGGCGAGTTTAAGTAGTCCCGTCAGAGCGAACAAAACATATTTTAGCGCGTGCATTTTTTCTGCCGATGGAGCGAACCGTGCAGATGAAAATGCACGCGCTAAAATGTATTTTGTTCGCTCTGACGGAACTACCTAAACTCGCCGCTGCGATTTCGCTCGTTCGTCGGCCCGTCCGTTGTTTTTGAGAGAATCACTACCCTGGACTTCCTTTTCATTGCGTTGCAGTTTTGGTGTGACGTCAAAATGACAAAAGTTTGTACACAGGGTGCTCCCATTTAGCCGGTGTTTATTAGGTTAGGTATCGTGGTATTGTAACTAAAGCCTTTTTAATCTACGAGAATCACGGTGATACCGTTACATTTTAATTGATTGATTGAATTTTCGTAAAAGTAATTTCAATTAACTTGTAACTTTTTTAATTATTCTTGTCAGATATAGGGTAATTTGTCAAGTTTTATTCAATAATTAGAACACGTTACAACGTTGAATGAATACACATCAAAAAACACAAACATCAGAACATAGAACCGCCTCCTTTTTTGAACTCTGTTAAAAATATATCTTTACAGTATTTTGATATATTGCAACTAACTGCGTCGCGATAAATTATTTATCCCTAGTTATTTTTGATGTGTATATTTACCTGTTTACCTACCCTATTACTCAAGTGAACAAATTAACTCCTCGGCTATAACTGATGACACTCGTTAATCAACGACAAGCGCTTTATCAGAATTGACAAGTCAATTATTTAGAGAATCATCTCCATTACCATGTCATTTTAATTTAGACGTTATCTTTAAATAATAACCGCCCGTTTCACAATCGACAAGTAAAGCATATTTGAAGGATAAATTTAGCCCTTGTTCTTCCACTTGAAAATATACAAGGAGAGAGCTAAGTTTAAATGAGAGATAAAGAAGATTGGGTAAAAGTTTTGTCATTTGTATAACTCATAGATTTTCAAGGTGCTCATTTTTAAAAGTGGTAATGGTTTATGATAGACAAATCAAATTGAAACTATTTTGTTATATAATGTTAGTTAAGTGCATCGGAGCCGAGATATTTAAATATTCATACCTGGCCGTACTTTAGGTATCGGAAACTGAATACTTAAATCTTAAATCTCCATTCCGATATTATTTAACGCCATAAATTAAATATATCTATGTGTGTTTAGAGGTCCTCTAAATAAAAGGTTGTCTTATCCCCACACCGGAACACAGCAATGCAAACGCTTTGCAGTAGGTTAAAAAATAATATGGTGGAACCGATTTCGATGAAATTTGGTATGGTTTCCGTTAGTAGTGATTAACTAAGTTATTTAAATTAGCGTTCATTAATTATCTAATAAACCTAATAATTAAAGTCCTAAGGTGTGGTTACCCTACAGTTAATACCTAACCGTCATACCTGTCGCTCGACGATGGGTGGCGGTCTGGTCGCATAACAACTATTGTCATAATATCGATTGTCATAACACTTTACGCATAAAAATGATGCTCATAATTTTTTTTGGCATAAATTATACTAGGCATAAATTGTTCCTTGTCATAATTGTACGGAGTCATAATTGGTTTAATCATAATGTAGAAAGGCATACATTTATTTAGTCATAATATCGATAATTATAATTATTTTTAGTAATAAATATAAATGTCATAGTAGGGAATAGGGACTTAGTGGCGAAACCGACTCGGATCGCGGATATTTATTTTTTTGTAAAAGAGCGGATGGTTAACTAGGTACTTTTATGAGCAACCATTTCATGTCCATTATAAAGTATGCTTAAAAAAAATTATGCGCATCAAATTTATGCGCGTTACACAATATGATCTTAAACATTATGATTAAAAACTTTATGCGCATAAATGTATGACAATTTACAGTTATGCACAATGATGAGTTGACGAATCCTTGTATGCCCATCAAAAATATGACTTTAAACTTTATGCAACCCGACCCCTACCCCTCGACGATATATATCTAATTTAAACATAGTGTTAGGGTAACCGAATAAAGCCAAATAAATGGGATAATTTAAAACTCAGTTTTTTTTTCTTGTTAAATAGCTACATGAGACTTATTAAAGGGGTTAACTTTAAGAAAGATGTGTGACAAACATTGATTTTGTATTACCAATTTGAAGTCAACCGGTATGTAGTAGCATGAATAAAGTCCGTGCCTGAGACCTGCGCGTGAGTCGATGCGCCGGTGCGAGATCACATGGTCGCGCCGGTCGCCGTAACACACGGACACACGGCCCGGTAAGTAGGCAAACAAAATATGCAAGGTTATCGTGAGGGTGTGTTAAAATGGGTCCATATGCTAGACCATGCAATCGAAGCAAAATATTGTTTTAGGTAACACAAAATGAAGCCTAATAATGGGCGGGATGAGGTATGGTTTTTAAAAAATATATTGAAAACAGAATTTAGAATATTTTTGGATGAAAATAAGATTATACTGCGTTTTTCTGCAATATTCTACCAGTAAATCTTACCTGATGCTCGGTATACGCGAGGCTTGTTTTCAAGCTAGGATAGTAAGCTAGTGGTTTAAGCTAGCAAGCTTGATTCTGGCCACGTGTTTACACAGCTTCGTTTCTGGGCTGCTAGTGTATCAAGCCAGGATAGTTTAATAGAAAAGGGTTCTATTTTTCAAGCAAGTAACACCCGACACCGCTGGTTTACTAGGTGCAGCCGCTGAAGCTAGTACCCGGCCATAGTGCTGTGACAATGCGTTTCTTTTCAGCCCAAGTATCCAAGACTTTATCTGAAATACTCGTAAACGTGCCTAAACAAAGTACCGAAATAAATTTAATGTTTGTACAATTGTCAGTTTCTGCTTATCCATCCATGATCTTTTCTATGTAAGTATTTGCAAAAAACTTCGGTTAATTATGTTGTATTTTCTCAGTATTTTTTTCTACATGGACTTGCTGATATCCTAGTGACTGCAGTGATGCTGGCTTCAAATTTCCTAGCATTGTATAAACAGGTCTGGTTGTTGTAAAGCCAGGACAGTAACCCAGAGTTGTTGACATCACCACTAGCTTGCTATTGCAGCTTCTAAAAAAGTAGCCTGGTGTATCCTGAGCATAGGCGTACATAAACAAAATAAGGCAACAAAAAAATACTTCACAGTAAGACAAAAATAATATTTATTCAACACGACATAAAACACAATTAGTGAGCTGAAGTGGCAGTGGGCTGGCCATGCCTGTCAAAGAACCGATAACCGCTGGGGTAAACAAGTGTTTGAGTGGAGACCGCGACCAGGGGTGTGATTCTCTCAAGAAGCCAAGGTGAACGAATGAACGAGTGATGTCCAAGCGGCGAGATTAAGTAGTCCCGTCAGTGCGAACAAAACACATTGTAGCGCATGCATTTTCAATTTAGCAGCATGGTTTCTGCCGATGGATCGAACGTATAATGCTGCTTAATTGAAAATGCACGCACTAAAATGTGTTTTGTTCGCTCTGACGGGACTACTTAAACTCGCCGCTTGGACATCAGTCGTCCGCCCGTTCGATCGTCGTTGTTTAGAGAATCACTACCCAGAGCAGGACGCCCTACACCTAGGTGGAGCGATGATTTGCGAAAGGTCGATTCCAGGGTAAAATGGCGTGTATTGGGAGAAGCCTATGTCAAGAAGTGGACTGATACAGGCCAATGCTGATGATGACATACAAAACTAAAAACAAATACAAAAAAAACGTTACTATTCGAATCAAAAACGATCCTCCAGACAACGTTACAAACAATAAAAGTAAAAAATGAACCAAATAAACTGTAGGTTTTTTTTTAATGATCGTAATAACTACGTTAGATAGTTTTAACAGGCCTGAACTAAATTATGATCTCTATAACATAACAGCGTTTTATCACCTGCTGATGTGACTGATGATAAACGTCGTAATAGCAATTAATTGAGCCATATTGATTGAGATCGAAGATCATTATAAAATTAATGGGCATCTAAATATTGGAAAGATAATGTCTTATTAAAATACTTTAGTTAACCTCTATGAGCATTAAACGGTTATTACATTAAAGTTGTAATTAAATATTTAATTGTCACTTTGTACGGACATAGGACCCTATTACAATGATCCGTGCCCGTGTATATTATATCATAAGTAATGCGTAGTTATTATAAGTGACAGGAACCAAAAAAAAAAGAAAAAATATCATCAATTCCTGTCATAATAATAGAGTTATTGTATTAGAATGAGGATAAACAAGGATGCAATTTTTTGCAATCATTTGTAACATAAAGTTCACAAAAGATCGTTTATTTTTCCGTTATTCGTACAGTCACTACAGTATATCGTTTAACATAATATCTGCCGTCCTCATAAGCCTGTAGTAGAACAAGTATTTCTTGCTTTTTGGTTTGCACTATAATAATACCAAATTACTTGCTTGCTTGAATGTTTTACCGTTTTTATGATACAAGAAAAAAAAACATTGAGAAAAAACGTATATTGTATGGGAACCCTCTTTATTATTTCACTTTCGTTAAAAAAAACACTGTTAGTAAATCTGCCCTAATCTGATTAAACATTTATCTTTATAAATTAATCCCTGTTTCCCTTGTTCACGCTATAACTGGAGATTTTTTTTGTGTTCGCGATTATCAGGACAAAATTTAAATGAAAAAAAATACATCCGGGCGGTGCCGTGCACGGCCAGCTGGTAACACAAATTTGAAGAAAAAAAATTGCCATCGGTTCGTTATGGATTTAATGCATTACCGTTCAAAAAATACAGCTCTTTACAGTTAAGACTAACAGACAGACGAACAGACGGATAGATAGACAACGTAGGCTAGATAGTTTTTATGAAACATTTTGCTCGGCGGTCTATCGGTCCGTATGTCGCGCAACGGTCAGGCGACAAGCTAAACGCCGATAGCCGGGAATCTCACAATATCTCGAGTTATGAACTTTTTGCGCGTCTTTCGGGAAAATAATGCGTCCACACGATATAAGGAACGTCTGAATGGAGTCGAGTGGTCCCGCTGCGGATTTATTAAGCTGTGCCAGTTTCAGCATGTCAGTTATAACATGGGATTGTAGTGTAAGATGCGGACTACATTCAAAAAGGTTATATTTAAATATGTGACGCGTCATAAATTTCATGTTTTATCGTAAGTAAATAAGTTTTGTACGTGTCTAATTAAAAGAACAAGTGAATAAGAAGATAACTTTTAAAAGTTAGTAATAAGTTGATAGTTACGCCCAGTTGATAATTTTAGAGTGAGTAAATAATGTGGAACGTGAAGAAAACCTTCTAAATATAAAAATCTTGAAAAATAGGGAATAGTGTATGTATTAAAACAATCAAAGCTTCTCTAATACTTGTGGTTTTTTAGGAAAAAGATTTAAGCTGTCACAGTAAAAACTTAGTGCTATGGTTGGTGAAATTAACTTTAAAAAGATGTTCTGTATGATTGTACTTCCAACGTATGAAAACAGCAAGCAGCAGCAGGGTTGGGTTTCTAATATTTCATATAAATACGACATATGTGTGGAACCACCCGTGCTTCAATCTTACTTGCACTTGACTACGGTGATGGAACCAGTAATGGACAAGGCACCAATAATGGACTTGATTCTTCTTTAACAGGAGATAAGGGTTATTCATTTGTTTTGCAACAATCAATTTAGGACCGTATGAAATTTGAATTAAGATTGAAGTGTCCATTACTGGTGCCTGTCAGCTAAAAGTGTTCATCATTGGTGCTGTCACCCTAGTAGTTACAAAACAATCCCGCAGTCTATCCCTCTATATATACGTTTAGATCTTTCAAATTACACAACGGATTTCAATGCAGTTTTCATCAATAAATAGAGTGATTCAAGAAGAATTATTTTATGTATAATAAATTCTGGATTTTGTATGAAAAGTCATATAAATCGAAGGGGAAGCGAGGCAGGTTGCTAGTTAATACTAAACCAATATAGGACGTCCACAGTTAAAACCCGTGGTATGCTCCTGACGCAGACCGGTAACACCTCCGCTAGAACATTGAGTGTGAACTCGCGGGACAGGTTCAGATTAACCCTCCAAGCCATAAGTAAGCTAAAGGCATGCGCTCACTAAAACTTTCAAAAGAGTTTTCTTAACAAGAGTTTTCTAGGACACCACCTTTCAAGAAACGCATGGTTACTCAGAATTTTCAGTCTGTCCGTTCGTCCGAACTTTAAACAGCTGTATCTTTTAAACCGTAATAGATAGCGGGTTGTTTTTTTTTTCAGAATATGTGTTTTTACAACGGCAGATTTACTAACAAATATATTAAATATATATAATACAGGGAGTAACTATAAAAGAAACGTTTTTATTCAACATATTTCTATTTTTATATATTATAATAATAGTAAAATATACAAGCGTCAAATTTAGTATGATTGGAGTACAAACAACGAAAAGAAAACAATACTAAAAATGGTCAAGTGTGAAATGGGCTTGCGTTGAATCGATTCTAAATGTAGTTTAAATAGAAATATAACCATACCTACTGTACGGTGGTACGGAACCCTCGGAGCGTAAGTCCGACTCTCACTTGACAGTTTATTTTCTTATTGTCCAGACAGTTATACTCTAAACCAATTTTTTATCAACTACAGTAGCGCCATCATTTGAGTTTTCTCGTTTCGGTCATGCTATGTAATAATCAAAAATTATAAGTCTTAAAAAAGTTATTAACTCAACAAAAACTTATCAAAAAACAGCAGTCATGTTTTTACAGTTAGCAACTTCGACAGACCACCTACGTCTCCATCGACTATCGATTATCAATTCAATTGATAAAGATCGATAAAATGTAATTAGAAAAACATTTAGACTCTAAACATGAAGATAACAATTGAGATTTTTAAACCATTACCTTTTCTTGTTTGGGATAATTTAGTTAAAGAAAAGATCGGTGTAGCTCAAAGTTACATGTTACCTGAAACATTTGTCTTATTGTAAACGAATGAACATTCTAGAAATATATTTAGTACATTATGTTTTTTTACATCAAACTAGTTTTAGTCCATTTTTACTCCATCGTCTACGTGGTACTATAATTGTAAAATATAACAAAACAGTTAATTCGCCAAAGTCTAACAACGATTTATTTTATAGTTTTCAATGAAATAGGACATTGTAAATTGTAATTGTACTTAGTTGTCAGTCATTTATAAGCCTTTACTAGCCTTGGTATGCTTGTTACGTCCCGTCTCGTCGGTACGTCCCGAGCTCAGTGTACGCCGTCCCTTACGCTGTGTCGAACCAAACTTTATGATCTAAGAAATCGAAGAATGCTATATTTATGCATCCAACGCGCACTTTATGTGGCCTGTCCCTTTATTTCTCACCGCGGAACGGTAATGGACACTGTGCAGAATCAAATTAATTTCATTACAAGGATACTCTACATAAATTTGTAAAGCTATCAACGGTCAGCGCATAAAATATGTCTATACTCTACAGTAAAGTAAAGCAAATAATTACTCTAGTAACGTTGCGAATTGTTACTTTTCCAAACTGATACTTAATTTAATAAAAAAAGACGTAAATAACAAAAAACCAAGCTTTAAAAAACCCGACAGTTGCTACCCAACTTTACATCGTTATAAATCCTAAATAACCATTCAAGGTGAAAAATGATCAAAGAAATCTAAAGATGATTTTTTAATACCTACTTAATGATACCCCACTTGTCATAGTTCGTCGAATTTTATTGTTTTTCAAAAAGGCTTCTGGTAGCCGCCATATTCTCCATACTCACAAGATTAAGAAAAGTCGATTAACATAAGAAACATCAACATCGGTCCACGCGTTTAGTTTCTAGAGTGCCTCAAAGGTACAAAGTCTAGTGTCCGACCGAAATTTCGGTTTCGGTTTCGGTTTCGGCCAGTTTCGGCCAAAAAATCAAGTTTCGGCCCGAGTTTCGGTTTCGGCCAAAAACGGCCGAACCCTTCGGCCGCGCCGAAACTTACAACATCGTACCTTCGGGTCGCGCTCGGCTAAGGTCGGGCGCGCTCGGCACGGCTGGACTTTATAGGGTAGTTAAATTTTCAAACAGAACCTCTGTAACTGTGCTGAAATTTCATTGTGATAAGTCTTTGAAAGTAGAAACCTGTAATTATAGGTCGGCGAGATATTAATTTTAGAAAAAAACGGGCTTACTAACATTTTTTCGACTTTTTAAGGACTTTTTTTTTTTTATAAAAGGTTCGGTTTCGGTTTCGGTTTCGGCCGAAACTACAATGAAACCGAACCTTCGGTTTCGGTTTCGGTTTCGGCAAAATAACATGTTTCGGTCGGTCACTAGTACAAACGTACATTGTACATTGCTCCTTTCGCGGACGAAGTCGAAATTAACTGGAAGAAAAGTTGGAAGATGAATGAACTGATAAACACAAAATGAATGGAGGACCATTTATCAGGCTTCTTGGCTACTTATTTATTTTTTGTACCTTTTTCTTCCCGTGTGGAATAACTGATTGATCTAATTTGAATAAGTGGTGTTTGTTCTAAAAGATAATTGGAAGGCGGGAAATTTATCTACGTCCATTTATGGTGCTTTTCTATCAAAATAATAATAGATGGTAATTTTTCAATAGATGGCGCCACATGCTGTTATTGCGACAAAAATGATGACGAGAATTAACGATAGTTTGTTGGCTTATTAATATTATTATCGTTGTGCATAAAATTAATTTATAGGGCCATATTAAAAAGCAGAACAAGCGAGACGACGTTTATTGGCTTAGCTATTGTTATTATTGGAACATGATCGGTACACGTTGCTAATACAGCCTTTGACTTTAGCCGCCTATAAACTTCAAGCCAAGCTTGAGAGAGGAACTGTATTATGTTTGTCTATTATTTATTGAAATTGATTATTATACGATTAATCCAATAACATAAGTATAAAGGTAAAAAGAATTTAATATTTTCAAAATATTTTCTCAAATTGTCAAGGTACCTAAGTATTAAAGCATTTTAACACACTTACGAGTATAATGCTTAACTTTTAAACTATGGTTCGTGGTTGTTTTGTTAATTTGTCTATTCTCCTGCATTGTCCTTACTTATTTATTCTGCTTCAAGGTTAACAGGAAGAGATCCCATATGGGATAAGTTCGCCTATGTACATTATCTATATTGTGCAAAAAAATCTTGTGATACATACAATTATTCTACTCTTACTTAAAGTTAAGTAATTTTGATACCAAATTAATTAGTACATACATACACACCTTCACGCCTGTAATCCCAGAGTGGGGTACCTACAACTTCAAAAACTTGTTAATAATTCTGTGACCACGTTTTGCACAAATAGGCTTAGACGTTTACCAGCGAATTAGTGACAGGTTGCAAGCCCATCGCCTAACAGTACTAAGCCTATACTCCCTTAGCCTGTCTTACGACGTCCATGGGAAGACATGGAGTGGCACTATTCTAACCCGGCAACCACACGGGACTAATTAGTACATTAGTGCAAATATTCAAGCAATGTTTCAGATGTATCTAACTTGTAGTGCACATTAACGAGGAGTTCCTGCGCCGCAAACTGAATCCAGATAAGCTCTCCATGGCGATTAATTTAATGTAAAACATTATGGGTTTGTTCTTATTAGCGCTGGGCTTTTACATCGACGACATTACTGATTGGCGAAGTATATCGCCGTGATGCCTTTATATTACACTAGCTGTTGCCCGTGACTTTGTCCGCGCCGAAAAATAAACCATAGCCTATGTTACTTAGCAATAATCAGTATTGTAATGGTAAAATATTTTTTGAAATCCGTTTTTGTGTTTATTTGTTACAAACATACCTACAACTCTGCGCTCTTTATTATGTTTTCTGTAACACTCGTACATTAACTAATAGTCACCCGTACATAGACTTGGAAATTAATATTAGACTTCAGCTAAACTAATATTATAAAGAGGAAAGATTTTATTGTTTGAATTGAATAGGCTCGGAAACCACGGGAACGATTAAAAAATTTATTTCACTATTAGATTCCTATATTATCACTGATGAACATAGGAGTTTGAAAGATCTTAGAGAACATACAGAGGAACCAACAGTGGGAAGCTGTTGACCTATACAACCCTGTCATAATAACACCGTCAAATGTTAAGAAAAAAATACGTTAAAAATAACGATTGTCTTTCTGCGGCAGGGTTCTATAGGTTAAAAATTCAAGTTGTTGACCGTACTATGTAATGAAGATTAGTTCTACCTGCGGCTTCGCTCACATGGTTGTAGTTTAAATTTTAAAAAAACGATATCTAATGTAACAAGGTTATTCTAGCCTTCCAATCTGATTTCCAATTTTAGATTTCCCTTTTCTGAAAAAAAACTTGTTTGCCGAATTCTGCTCAGCAGTTTTGTTTTTCATCACAAATTAATTCTAACATGCGCATCGGCGCGAGACAATCCTCCGCTATTATTCACCAAGTTGAACTTCAGTAACTGTTTTTAAAGTGCAATAAAGTGCATCATCCATATATTCTCTTATTACGAATCATCTTGTCATCAGGAAGGTACGAATTGTATTTTTTAAGTGTCTAGAATTCATAATTAAAATATTGTACGTGCTTTGGTCGCTACTATAAACCTGTAACTTTATAAATAAATAATGTAAATAAATAAATAATTTCACAGGTTTAATCTCATTACATTTATTAATTCATTTTATGTGATTTTTTATTGGCTTCAATGCTTAACTTAAAATATCTGCCCACTACCTACCAATCTGTTTTCATTATTGTCACTACGGCGTGACACCATGATTTAATAAAATCTACGGTAGAAAAACTCTAGCACTTTTCTGTCCTTTTCTGTGCAATAAAGGTGCAGCCTGAAAATCAGCACTGTGGCACGAGTCTTTTGCCACCTCAATCAACGTCTTGTGTCTCTGTATTGTATTGTGCTTCTATTTGTATTGTTTGAAATTGAATATTTGAATTGTCTAATGAGATGGGTAGATGTGGAATGCCTTTATAGTTTAATATAGATTTTGTAGGGTGATTTTTAAACTGTATGTTTATGTTACGTGGCAATAAATCATGATGATATTTTTAGTATTTAAAATTGAAATTGATTACAGTATCATCATTATTAGTTAGTCTAGCACAAAAAGGGACAGTTATAGCAGTCACATACCTAGCTGTATATCTTTTGCTACCTAGAACTTGGCAGGCTTTAACAGTTGGTAATATGGCCTCCTGTCTTATTGTAACATTGTTGCGTATCGTATGACTTCTACTATCAGTAAATTGTATACGTCACATGCAACTCTTTTAGGCTTCATGTGAAAGTGATAAAGTCATAGGAGTTATGAATACATGTCTCTTTCTTTGCCTGGAACTTCATATTTTTGATAGGTTTGACGGTTAATAATGCGGCTCTGCTAGACAGGATGCGTGGATACCAATTTAAAAACTGGACACGAGCACGGCAAACTATTCTCAGTGTTGTTCCGGAACTGTTCCAACAATCACAAAAAAACTATGTCAGAAAACTACAAGTATGAACTAATTCGACAACATGATAGCCTAAAGATAGTGACCCTGCCTACGAAGCTAGTGGTCCTGCGTTCAAATCATGGTTACCACAGATATTTGTGTGATGAGCGCGAGTATTTGTTTCCAAGTCTTGAATGTTTTCTATTTAAGTATGTAGATATTTTTCTATATTTGTCGTTGTCTAGTAGCCAAAGTACTAGCCTATCGAGCTTAGTTTGGGACTAAGTCAATTTGTGTCAGACGGTCCTATGTTTTTTTACACTTTCTTTTTAAGTTATTTGATGCTATATAAACACTTTAGCCGCCTTTATCTCAGGAACCAATCAAATCTACTTAGTAGTGATAGATTTCGTTATTTATGTGATTCTATTTAAGTTAATTTTAAAATTTCAGGGTTCATGCTTGTTGATTTTTGAAATCGTTTTTTGTGTTTGTAATATTTGCTTCGGGACCCTGCACTGAGCATGGGCCGAATGCATTGGACCGGTTTTTTTAACAGTTGACATCATTAAAAAATTCGCACGAGTAAACTTATACATCCTAAATTAAGATAAAATAAATGCGGTATTAAGTAGAGCACACCCAAACAAGTTACCGGCTAACGTCTAATTTATAAAGTAGCTATAGCACTTCGGCCGAACAGCTGGCTCCGAACTTTAATTAAAAAAAGATGAATCGGAATTCCTCGGTGACTGGCGTTTCTGTATGGCTGTTGCCAGTTCACACTTTGCTCGTGTCGTTACAATTATATTTTTTTTTTGGTCCAGGCCACAGCAGATGGACAACGACCTGATTAAAAAAAATGTAGCACGTGTACAACACAAACGTGTTGGTTTTTGTTTAGCAATGTCAATAATCGGGAGACATTACATTTGTACAATGTACCTGTAGTAATTCAAAAAACCATTTCAAGTAAAGGTTTCTTACAGTTGTTTTATCTGACGAAAGCGTTTGCCATGCTCGTAGTAAGTAATTATCAGGGGACTATGTCACACAAAATGAGCTCTAGTCTTGTACTATAGGTACTAGTCAACGATATAAATACTTATATAGAGAAATAAATACTTACATACATACATACATAAACTCACGCCTTTATTCCCGGAGTGGGGTAGGCAGAGCAACAGAATTACCAACAACTCTAAAAACTTGTTGATAATTCTGTAACCACATTTTGCACACTTAGGCTAAGATGTTTACCAGTGTATTAGTGACAGGTTGCAAGCCCATCGCCTAACAGTACCATACGCCTTTACTCCCTTAGCCGTCTCTTACGACATCCACGGGAAGACATGGAGTGGCACTATTCTAACCCGGCAACCACGCGGGTAATACTTAAATACTTAGAAAACCATCCATGACTCAGGAATAAATATTCGCGCTCATCGCACAAATATCTACCCTTACTGGGATTTGAACTCAGGATCGCTAGCTTCGTAGGCAGGGTCACTACCAGCTAGACCTTTACTACGACATCCCTTAGCGCCGCCAGCTACGCACTCAGAGACAACGTGCACATGCATCTACACACACAAGTATGGCCAACCTGCGTTCGTGAGATAAAACAACTCTACCCACATTTATTCGTTAAATTATTTACTATGTTCTTATACATAAACGCACAATAGCGAAAAGGTATTTGAAATATACTCTGTCCTTATCTGTCATTTTGACAGTTCCGTTCAGTACATACATTGAGCTCAGTTGAGTCGAGCTGTCAAATAATTATTAAATTTTAACAAATGCTCCATATTGATAAAATTCATATCTAGCACGGGTTTCAATATGGTAATTTATTTCTGTACAGTCAACCATAGTAAGCAACCAAAAAAAAACCGGTCAAGTGCGAGTCGGACAGTACATATTGTAACGTTCCAATTTGAATTCAATTTCGGATCAAATCAGATAGAGTGAGCCAAAGTCTCCCTTGACATTTATTTTTATTTTTTCAGGTTTAGTATTAAATAATCATACCAAATACGACGCTTGTATGTTTTCCCTTTTTTACGATACAATGAAAATAACAATACCCAGTTTTTTATTTCACTTTCATTCTTTGGTTTTTATTTGTTAGTAAATCCGCCGTAACATCACAAATTCAGAAAAAAACTTAATATTAGGGTTAAAATGATACAGCTCTTTCAATTTAAGACGGACCTATTTGGTCTTATTTCCTTGAGAATACAGTCGTACAGATATTCATGTAACACTTATTTCTGCTACTGACTGTACAAAAGGATAAAAACCGGTGGGATCGGGTTCAATGTCTTTACCATTCAACTTGAAGTTATTTTTTGCTCAGACAAATTTGGGATTTGAATATATGTACAATAATACAACGTCCGAAATGACGGCGCAGCGTCCAGGGTAGTGATTCTCTCAACAACGACGGTTGGACGGTCGAACGAGTTAATGTCCAAGCGGCGAGTTTCAATAGTCTCGTCTGTACGAACAAAACACATTTTAGCGCGTGCATTTTCAAATGGTTTCTGCCGATGTATCGAACGTATAAGGCTGCTTATTTGAATATGCACGCGCTAAAATGTGTTTTGTTCGCTGTGACGGGACTACTTAAACTCGCCGTTGCGATTTCGCTCGTTCGTCCGACCGTCCGTTGTTTTTGAGAGAATAACACCCCAGTTTATACAAACGTTTCAACGAATAATTTAATCGTTGACATTAAAAGATAGGAAAGATAAAAAGATAAAATATGTTTATTCAGTAATTAGGCCGCACGGGCACTTTTACACGACAAAAATCTACCAGCGCTTCGCAAGAGACCACTGCTGAGAAGAAACGCCGCAAGAAACTCAACAGTTAACATAATGATATAACCAAAATGTTATGCGCTACAGATATTTGGGGTTTGCCAAATATTTAGACATATGAGGCAAGAGTAAATGAGATTGTTGGAAGGGAAGGCCAAGGCAAACGTTCCACGATTAGATCGGGAGTGCAGGTCTCGCTGGTTGCGCAAAGCACGTGAGCGGATAAGAAAAGGCCAGGTCAGGAGTACCCACCTACCCTAAACCGACGCACTAGTGTGAAGAAACTATAGGTAATAAGGGTGGAAGAAGCGAGGGAACCGTACACTAAGCATGGTCTGACATGTTTTTGTCCGGTTTTTCATTTATTGACGTTAGTAATACGAAAATAATTCATCAATCATAAAATTACATTCGTAATTATGAAAAACCCTGAATTAAATTTAGTAATACCTAGTATTGATTTACCTGTATTTATAAATGTAAAATCACTACGTACCTTTGATTAATGTTAAATTACTTACTCCAACATTTTTGGTCTTAGAAGAAACCTTTCTAGAAGGCTCCGTACCCGTGTTGAGCCATTACAAAGTAAATTAACACGTACTGATCATTAGCGACAATCCTCATGAATATGAATAAGACCAATTAATGTATGCGTAGGCGCAGATACTTCGCAAATCTCAGTGTGGGTTTTCTTAGAAAACTGTCTCTCATTTCCCCCTTTATTCATATACGTATTGTTTAGTTAACATGTTTTGTTTCTTTCCATCCAATTTTAATGTAACCATCCATATTATGTATAGGTATGTGGGTATAAATGAAAAAACAGGGAGTATTCCTGGTTTATCTTGGGGACTAAGAAGTATTTTTTGTTAATTCATTCCCTTTTTCTTAGGATGAATAACGGGAAATAAATTTTTCGCGAATGAAGTTATGGCCGTCTGTATTTTCAAGAAATGTAAGGAAAATTTCAAAACATACAATTAACCAACATAAAATAGTTAAGAAGATAAGATCACCTGTTGTTTCCCTGTGTTATTTTTAATTGTACTGTTTATCTGTAATGTTTTTGCTTGGCGTACAATAAAGTGTTTTGTAGTGTAATGTATTGTAATAGTTATTATGAAAGGAGAGTAAAATATAGTATAAGTCTAATTCCGCACAATGCCTGTGAGAGCGCTATAATTATCGGGTAGAATTCGAGACAAACTATATGACTAGGTGCTATTTCTGTGTGCTCTTTTGCCGTCTCCAAACCTTTATAGTTTTCACGATTAACAGCTTCAAGGAAGAAAGGGTTAAGTTTAATACGAGTACATCCATGGATCAAAGAGATAGGTTTTAGAGGGATGATTATTTAGATTCAGATCCCTAAAGGTTTTCAGCACTTGCATACATATGTGGCCTCTTAATAACAATAGGGAATATGCACGATGTTTTTAAACAGTATTTTTCAACTAATATGAAAATACCATAAAAGATATTACCAAAAGTGAAATTAAAATTAAAATCGGCCAAGAAATACTGATGATACAAGTATTTTAAACTACTAATTAGACAGCGAATACAAAGAGATCCGATTTGCACTATGCCGTCACTTAATAGGTCGGCCATATAGGAAAAGAGATAGGAACAAATGTTCGTAGGCTTGCTACTTGCTTATTTTTATAGTTATTAAAAAAAAAACCCTCAATGATTTGTTCTTTTCACTTAATTTTCTCTTTTCACTGCTATATTTACTCAGTATTACATTTGCGTTTTTAGGATTGCAGTCTTAAGATTGTATTCTTGATATGGCAAATGTGTTTGGGTCACAGATCGCATTTACCATCTGAGGCCCTAGCCAAGATAAATTACGCTAACTATCGTTTCTATTCGTTTTGTTTTTAAACCAATCGCGTCACTGGTAGATCACGTGACTCTTCGTATCACGGCATTTACCAGTGACGCGATCGGCCTCCAGGACCCCAGGAGGCCTGTGTGCTCGTTCACTTTCTCAATGCCATTAAAAAACATTAAATTTTTACGTAGGAAGTGCCGTGCTGATACAACGAGCGGAAGTATTTAAACAACTTAGTTCGGCATCTCCGTTCTACTTAAATTACTCTAATAGTACTAAGTCAATCAAGTTTCACTGAACAATTAACATGCATTTAATTTTTAATCTGTTGTTTGTCTGTTATTCTGACAGCTGTATTTAGCACACTAAATAGCAGATTATGGTTGTTTAGTCTTGCATTAAACACTCTACTTTTCACTTTGAATGCGAGGAAAATAAACGACGTTCTAAACAAACTTACAATGTTTATTATAACAAAGTTTCTTTCAAAAAACATTTGCGGTAATTTAAGTTTTCAAGTTTGTATCCGTTGGCTAAAAAACAACACCCACGAAACAACTTTGTCAGAAACTTTGTTATTTACATATTTTTCAAATGTTGTAATTTTGTATAGAACATTGTTTTTTTTCCTCGCATTCAAAGTGATAAGTAGATTATTCAACAAGGGACTAAAACAACCATAATGACACTTGAACTATAGCCATTCTTGCTCGCTCGCTCGCTCGTGTGGCTAAACATATCGTGTCATTATGGCTTGTTTTAGTCCCTTGTTGAATAATCTACTAGTATACACAATCACTGAACATGGCGATAATCCTCCATTTACAAACACCGTGATTGGCTGTTTAAAGGGTACCAAACTAAAAAAAAAAACACTTTAGTCCTTAAAGATTAATTATCTCGTGTGCAGAGACTAAACTCACATTAAGAGCAAGAGAAGTGAAAAGTATATTATTTTATTCAAAACTATTAACTTTAAGATAAATTTGAGATTTAAAACTATTGCACAATGAAAACAAAATACAAATGGTGCACTTTGTATCTTGGGTTCCGTACCCAAAGCTATGCCAACGGGACCCTAATAGATAGTATGGCTACGCTGCTGTCCGTTCGTCCTACTTTTAAAGAGCTATATCTTTTGAACCGTATTAGATACCAAGTTGATGTTTTTTTTTCACAGCAAAAACATAATAAAATTAGGTTTAATCCTTTATCTATAAATTGACACATCTAAATTATTGTAGTTAGGCCTAAATCTAGAAAAGTTTTTTCCTGCAATACTATAATTATACATAAATTTAAAGCTATTAATATGATATAAGTAGATTTACTTATTACTGCAAGTGCAATGGCCTCATGTTAATACTGCTTACTGAGCTGTTAATGTTTACGTAGCAAGTTTTAATTAAATTAATACAATCTTGGCAAGTGTTTGTTAAAAAATATTAATGAATACCCATCAATTAGGTACAAAGAAATGGCATAAAAGAACATACTATTTAGAAATTATGCATAAAGCTTAAAAAAAATTAGCCCCGGTCGCTACTATGAAAGTACAAAGCAAAAAGTCATTGTAAAGCAAAATTGATAAAACATTGTTAACATGATTGCCAATTCCTATTGCAGAATGATAATTAACCTTGCTAAAACATTTATATATTTATCTGTGTAGAACATATAAGATAGATCAGCGGTTAAAAAACGCAATATCGGAGCAGATAGCCCTTGTAGAGAAAAACGACTCCCAATGACAACTCGTAGATGGTTTAAAAATGTAGATGCGTTTTCTTTTCTCGGGATGGCTTAAGATAATTTTGTCTGTTAGGCAATCCTCGATCTTATAATTTACGCTTTAGGCATAAAATACTTTTTCAAGTAATTTTTAAGTGCTGGAAAGGGTAACTTTAAAACTACGGCAGGTAATTTATGATAGAAATGAATGCATTGACCAACAAAAGATGTATGCATTCTATATTAAACTAATGTCTCAAAATATTGGTAAGTTGCCTAATTATCCTAACGGCGTAAGCTGCCGAACTTAGTTTACCTGCCAGTACTAGCTATATGGGGACTCCATTGCAAATTTTTATCTACTATTATGCCTAGAAAACCTGCCTTATCTACCATTTGCAAACCCTCGTCACTTAGAAAAATACTAGAATCTAACGGTTTAAAATTAGGCAAACCGAACCTAACACATTTAGCTAGTTATCTTTGCATTTATTTAGTAGCATAAGGTTGCTGGAAAACCAATCAAGTAATTTAACTAATGTACCTAAAATAAAAGTAATGACGCTGTGTATTGTTTCAGGATCCTAAATTCATATCGTATATTATACGAATAATAAATAAAAACCACTTCTATTTTTAACTTCATCTTCTCCAGGGTTGTCACAGCGATGAATAAGGTTATTGGAGGTAGCGTAAGCTCTGCACGTAAGCTCGGTAGTAATTAATTTCTGCTTAAATGGCAACTTGACAGGTACAGTCAGTGTCATCGCATCCGTCTCGTTTTCGCTACAAAGTAAAGGTACAATGTTTTTGCTAATCCTGGGATTAGTGTAAATTACTACGTGGCATATACTTAGACATATTTTTTATATTATTTAGTAGTACCCGTTTTATCGTGTTTAACTTTGGCATTATCGAATATCCATGGATAAAAGTATCCTTCATTTTAATTTCGTACACTGCCTACCCGTTAGCTACTTTCAAATCCGATCAGAAGTTTAAGTGTGATTTAGAGACAAACAAAAATCCTATCCATATCGTGTTACACACTTTTAGATAACACCGAAAAATACCGGTTAATTATGGTTTATAACCAGGTTTTTGTAAACACTCGCTCAAAGTAGAATCTATTTGCAAGCGTTATGAACGCAGGGATTAACCAGATATTTGCACGTTTTCAAATTCGTCCTCCACTTTGTTGTCGTGGCGACTTAAAATGATGTGCAAGTGAAAATGCAACTATATATGGTAGGAAATACGACAAAACGATGGCATTTCGAACAAATTACCCAACGAAATTAACCATTAAATAACCGTTTAATTTTGATCTATGATCAGAACCGAAATAATATCGATTTTGTTCGAACGGAATCGAAATAAAAATGGTTTATTTGAGGTGGTTAAAAAATTAAGCGGGTTTCCAAGCCCTGCTGCCAGTATCTTCTTTACGGGTATGCTTCAATCAGACTACAAACTTTTTGCATAATATCATTCAACTACCTACGAAAACCATAAGTAATGTAATGAACGTTTAATTTAAAAACAAATTGAATAATTTAATTAGGCATACGATCAAATAACATAACACATTTATCATATCGATCATTATCTTGTTATTATATATTTGAAGTCAAATTATTCTTACTAGGTTAGGTTAGGTTAGAACTGTAACCACATTAGTAGTAATCTACAATTATAGAGTTAGAAATAATGCAATTTTTGTTATGCAAAATGAAAATTATTACATTAGTTTTTATGCAAATCATTACACACCCCTTCTTTACATAGTATAAAACAAAATCGCTTCCCGCCGTCTGTCCCTATGTATGTTGGTACGTATAGATTTTTCAAACTCCGCAACGGATTTTACTGCGGTTTTTACCAATAGATAGAGTGACTCACGAGGAAGGTTTGTATAAGAGGTTATCTTAGTTGTACTCGGATTGTTAACTAAATATATACAGTATTAAGCTAACAAACATACGAACACACATTTTTTTTATTTCTAATGTTACTAGTGACCCGCCCGTGCTTCGCTTTGGTTTATTTATGCAAGTGCTGTAACACCCGTACGTAACCCAGAATGTATTGATTACCTCGCAGAAACTCTCACATTAATCACTCAAAACCATATGCATTATATGCATAATATTTCTTCTCCAATTGAGACACTTTCTTTTCAGAATGTATTGTCATTCAAAAACCATTTACTCGCGTAAATTTAATTGGGTCTATTATAAATATAAACAATATTATACTGTAGTCATACAACACGATTGCCAACCACGAAGAGTTTTATCAAAACAAATAATAAAAACTTCATTTAACATTTTAAATAACAGACGGTCTAATCGCTAATTAGCTCTCTCTTTCATGTCCCAATTTTTTTTTTACGTTTTTCGTGTTTTTATCGTTTTGGAACCACAGTACATTAACGTGCAGAATATTTACTTTTGTGTACGATTAAAAAAAACGCGCGTAGTCTGCCTACAAAAACTATATTGATTTTGACTTGTTATCGTATTGTCAATGATTTGATAGCTCTTTTATACTTGTCCATAATAGCTGCCGACTTAAAAACAATACGAGACCAGGACAAAGACGATATGGTTTTACCGCCTAGAACAGAGACCCTGATTGCTTTTAACGCGACCGCCATTATAATAATAATAAAATAATAATAAAATTTATTGAATAAGACAGTTACAAAATCATACTTAAGTATCACAAAAAAGTTTGTACATAGAAAAATAAAACAACAATAGTATTGATGCAGCTGGATCTTAAATTAGGATTACCCTGTGCCATAAGAACCAGCACTCTTCCAGTGACATAGTATTTGGTGAGTGTTTGGTAGAGGATACCACAAGTAGATGTATTGAAAAAATAAAAACTCTAAAATTAGATTAACATAATAGTATAAAACAATTGTTTAAAAGAAATTAATAACCCATAAAAAGGGCTTTCATATGTGTGTATGTGTGTGTGTGTGTGTGTTTGTGTCTATGTGTGTGTGTGTGTATGTGCTCTTTATTTTTCTTATTTAACTCATTTAATGGGATGAAGAATAATCTCCGTCTCCTCATAGGTAAGTTTTATTAGGAGACGGAGATTATTCTTCATCCCATTAAATGAGTTAAATTATTCCAGTGCTTTTAATTACAAAATCACTTCAATTCAATTATTTTATGTTAGAAAACTGCATCCCTTCCAAGGTGACAGCAAAAACTCAAAGCGGTCGAACCAGCTGGCGGTCTAGACTAGTTTTTAAATGAATAAGAATTATGCATATTTTACAAACATGATTTCAAGTGCCGAAGCGAACGAACGTCTTTTGGCTGACGTGATCAATACCCTTACCATGAGTTACAATTACCGTACTCGCTAGCGAGTCGAATGCTCTGTCCCTCGCACTCTAAAAGAATACTGCGAGGTCTGCGATGGACAGCGCTTCGACTTGCTAGCGAGTACGTTAATTTGTAACTCATGGTAAGGGTACTTGTTATGGCGATTATTTCGAGATATATGCTTCTATTTCATTACGACACGATACGACACGTCACTATTTGTTTGTTAAAACGTTAGATTAGTCGGAGTACGCCTACGATGCTAGCGGTCCCAGGTTCAAATCCCGGTTCATGCAGATATTTGTGTGATGAGCGCGAGTATTTGTTTCTGAGTCATCGATATTTTCTATGTATTTTAGTATGTACGTATGTAAGTTATCGTTAAAAAAAATATTAACAGGTAAATAAGATAAAATATGGATGGATATCCATACTTGTTCTTACTCACGTTATTTATTTACTTATATTATAAACTAGCGACCCGCCCTCCCTTCGGTTTATGTGAGTATGATATAAAACCAATAAGATAAGATAAGATAAGATAAGATAAGATAATATAAAAATAAAAGAAGAAAAAAGAAAAAGAAGAAGAAGAAGATAGTCTAAAAGAATTTATCAAATCGGTCCAGTAGTTCCTGAGTTTAGCGCGTTCAAGCAAACAAACAAACAAACAAACTCTTCAGCTTTATATTATTAGTATAGATGCAAAAGGAACTCAAGGTTTAAGGGAAATTAACGTAACCGTAACCTCATGACTTTTACCTATGGCCCTTCGAACGATTATCAAAAAAAAAACCGTACCCTCATATGCTTTTTTTTATTTCACAATCCTTTATAATCGCCGCAGGAGTGTTATTTGGGCTCCCGGAAAAAAAATACAGTTTCCGACTACGTCTACCTCCAAGAAGTAATAGGCTATTTAGAATAATATGCGTTTTCTTCTGCTGCATTGCGTATAATCGAATCGTTTAAACGTTTACGATTAGTCGGAATGTTTCGGTAGCGATATTAAAAACCAGGCAAGAGTAGTCTGAGCGGGTGTGTAATGATCGGTATAAAAATAATTAATATAATTTCATTTGATATAATAACTTTTGATATAATTTTAAAGGATATAATCACTCATTTTATATAATATACGATTGGTATATTATCAAAATATCTATTTTTATTTACTTTAATTATCATTTGATATATCATTTATTTATTATAAACATCATTTGGTATAATCATCATTTTGTATAAAAATCATATTGTATAACTATCATGTGGTATATTATTTTTGTCGAATGATTTTTTGGTACAACGCTGACCGTGAGGCAAAGTCGACGCAAAGCGGAGCTCCTATTCCGCGTAGTTACGGCGCTTCGCGCCTTGACACAATTCTAACCTAACCTAACCTATATATTAGTTAAGACCTAGGAGTTACCGCTCTGCAGGGTCACAATAGGTAACTAAGAAACCGACCCTTGTGGTTGGACACGAGTTAGTATAGACAGTATTTTTTTATACCAACTGTACTTTATATGAAATTAACTTTATATCATAAGTTGATTATAGTAATTATGCATTATACTTAATGTATGTTATATAAAATATTTTTAGAACAAATGATCGTTACATAAAATGTTAATTATATCATATTTAAATATATTCAATGTTGTTATATGATTCAATAAGTATATCAAATGAGCGTTATATCGACTGATATTATAGAAAATATTTTTATATCGATCGTTACGCACCCAGTCTGAGCATGCTCAGTGTAGGGTTCCGAAGCCGTTACAACACAGAAACGAACAAGTATGAACTAGTATAACTTTTAAGTTAATTTAAGTACCACCTATGTACACTTATGGAATGCAATAAATGATTGAGTATTGAGTATTGTGTGGTTGCCGGGTTAGAATAGTGCCACTCCATATCTTCCCGTGGATATCGTAAGAGACGGCTAAGGGAATAAAGGCGTATAGTATTGTTAGGCGATGGGCTTGCAACCTGTCACTGATACACTGGTAGACATCTTAGCCTAAGTGTGCAAAATGTGGTTACAGAATAATCAACAAGTTTTTAGAGTTGTTGGTAATTCTGTATCTCTGCCTACCCCACTCTGGGAATAAAGGCGTGAGTTTATGTATGTATGTATTGAGTAATTCTCTATTTAAAGTAATTTGTGCTGTCTTAAGTTGCAACCCCATTGCTGCTTAAAATACGGAGACGGTGCGGAATCGCAGTGACGCATCGTATCCGTACCGTGACGTCCCGTAAATGTCAAGGTAAAGACTTGACGTTTACGGCACGTCACTGCGATTCCGTACCGTCTCCGTACTTTAAGCAGCAGTGGGGTCGCACCTTTAGATTATTTTAGTACGTATAAACACTTAAGTCGCCGGTATCTCAAAAACCAATCAAGTTTACTTAGTCGTGATAGTTTTCCTTTAAAACTCGTATTTGTAGTTTTGGCTGTAGGAAGGGGGGAGGGGGGGGGTTCTCTAAACTCTAACAAAAATTTGCACTTTAAATCTTAACATTTCACAAATATATTCCTTGATTGAAAATCCGCAATATTTTTGAAATACCTATCCAACGACACCCTTCACCGTGGAGGAGACAAAAAGAAACTTCCCCCCCTTTTTTATTCATGCCAAATGACCGCTTCCTCGAACTAAGAGTCCTTGAGCTAAGCTGTGGACGAACGGACGGACATGCCGAAACTATAGGGTTCCTAGTTTGACTACGGAACCCCAACAACGATTAAACGAAAAATTAGCATAATTAAATCACAGCCTTGGTTTTCCCGACGTTGCAACAATGTTGAGGTTTTTGCCTGGTTCCCCTTCGTTGTGCATAATCACGTTTGTCCGAATGTATGATTTGGCAAAATAATAATTTCAAATAATTGTTGTTTTATTTTAAGTTATTAAATAAACCTAACCTAACCTACTCTGTCCTGCCAGGATTATACTAAAAAAACATTCGGTATAAACTAGAGAAAAATTACGCAGAAACAAAATTCGACGAACATTGGGCGTAAAAAAATTGTCGTAATACAAGGAACCCATTTTTGCCTATCTGAGCAACATTTTTTTTTCCTGTGTTATTTGTTTCTGGTTGTTATGTATTTATTTGCTGCATCTGGTTCCCTAAATACCTAATGTACATCGTTGTCTAATTCCCGTGGTATGGTCGGCCTTATTAGCTGCACTTTTAGTGCTTAGTCACTTTACCGTCGTAGTTAAACCGACAAGGTTTAAAACTTTGCAGCTACTTTTATCATATAGTTATATAGTCAGTTAGTACAGCTTTCCGTGAGTCACCGAGACGGAACTGGCTGAAAATCAGCGCTGTAGGTGTCAGACACCCCAACATAATGCGGCAACCACTGTAAGAGGTTTCTCACATATCGTAGAAAACTTATAATACGCATTTAGGTAAAGTTATTTATGCGACTGATCACATATATTATGCATTATTTATAACACTCGTGTGATCTTATTATGAAACTGGCTTTTCGGCTCGTTTCATAAAACCACACTCGTGTAATAATGCCTCTCATCATACACCGATCACATAAACTACTATAAGACACAAATATAACTGCGATGATCACACAAAGTTGGCTACAAGTAGGATTCAAATATAACATCCCTGATCACCAAATAAAACAATATATCGGTTTTATAACCGCCATTATATAATCATTCGAAACATCTGTTAGAATTACGACCACTGCTATAAGGCAATAAACAATTAATCGTGTTTAATTTGATTTCCTTTAGGGTCATTATAGCGTATTCCTTTAAACGGTAATTTAATTAGAAAGGGACATTAAAAGAGGAAAGTTAGTACCAAATCGTAATAAGGTATATCACTCCTAACACTTAAATTAGGCCTCTGTTCTATTCAGTTTTTAAGTCGTCTGTTATTACTGTCAAGTAGATATCTTGCAATGATGACAATACTATAACGTGTCAAAGGCAATATGGTTTTGCCTAGTAGAATTAGGCCTAGCTGGGCCTCATTCTACGGCGTTTAACAATATTGCTTTTGTTATGTTGTCGTATTGTTTCTAACTCAGCTGTAATTACTGTTAAAACATTACAAGCTATCGTAACGTTAACAATACGATAACATGTAAAAAGCAATACGGTTTAACCAGAATAGAGACCGATGCTGAATTATTTAAAATTCGATTTGGTACGCTAGTTACAGTACCCAGGTACGTGCCTACGTAGCTAGTGCCGGGTTTGAATCCCATGCATATTTTTGTGTAATGAAGGTAAATGTTTGCTGCTGACTTTTGAATGTTTTCTATGTATTTAACTTTGCATTTTTATATAAAATAAGTGAGTTTATTACGTCTAGTAAACATAGCACAGTTGGCCTTATAATGTAACTGTTCACTGTTCATTGCGGTCAAAAATATCTGACTCGCGCTTTTACCTCTAGCAATAAAAGCGTGTCTGATATGTTCGAGCCCAATGAACACATTATTGCTGGAAACTGTACCTTATCGCTGTAACGCCCTTGATAAATTAGTTCAACGTCGAACATAACGCTAAAGTGACAAAGAACTAAAGAACTAAAAAATTAGAGCTTAGTTTGGGACTGTAAGTCAATTTGTGTGAAATAGTCTCTTGATATTTATTTATATTTATATACATCGTTATCATAACTTAAGTATAGGTATAATATGTTCAGAGGCGATAAGCTAATGCCCTTTATTAAGAAAGCTGTATTATTGTTTGTAATATTAAAATGTAATAAAATGTATTGTTTTCATATCCCTTAATTAATTTTAGTAGCTATTAGTAATGACAACCAGTTTTTTCAATACAACATTAAACTCGTTCAGGTGCGTAAAGTGGTCTCTATGGTATGAAAACAATTAATTTTAGACATCATGTTTCATAGTAACATTTGCTGAGTAGGTCTGAAACCTACACAATCGATATCCAAATAGAAATAGTGTTAGTTTTATTTTTCAAAACGTCCGGGTTCGATTCCTGAGCTGAGTGCAAGTTTTTTTTAATGTACGAATGGAGCTCTTCTTGTTCCTAAAATCGATGACATTCCGTTTGAAATAATTTCTTCATCTTCACCGGCTTAACTTTACAACATGGAAACTTTATTACGCGGTTTTTTAGCCAAATCGTTTTACATCGACATACTCTTATATTTTACATAACATATTAAAATAATCTTGTATAGGTACGTTATTTTTAAAATGCTTTATAATTGCTTTATAATTTCGGAACAATAGACTTCAACGGGCACGGAGCGCGTTGAAGTCTATGATACTGAGAGTAACACATTGACTACTCCCTGTTACACCATGTATACACATTTAACTTGTAACCTGTCTTTTTAGTCAAGAGTTCGAAAATATGTGAATATGCTTATTATCTCTTAACATTTTTAAAAACTTGAATCTTTGATAATTAAAACACGATAAATGTTGTCTTCAAGCTATCGTAAGACAATTTTCCGTCGCTCCTTCTAAATTAAAATGAATAGGTATTAAATGTTACATTTATATCGGTTATTTAAAATAGCTTTTTATTCAATAAATAGATAAGTTATGTTATATACGTGTCAGATTAGTTTTATTTATAGTAAATTCTGCATCTAAATTAAAATAATAATGATAAAACATACAAGCAATATTTTCAATTAACGTATTGAAGTAGGATGTCATTATCATTATAGAGTCATATAAATACTTAATTGGCGATAGTTAAATTAAAGCATAACTTGTGACTGTTATTATTTTTATTACACTCCTAATGCTGCCTTTAAGACGGGAAGATAATTATTAAAAAGGTTATATGCATAAGAAAGCTCACCTGTGTCATTATCACTTATCACTGCACAACACCTCACATCACACACAGAAAAAAAACACAGGTCAATGCACTTAAAATACCTATTAAAAACACTTTTACTTTAAATTTAATCATCATTGTCTAAATTTAATCATCACTGTCTAAATTTAACCATCACTGTCTAAATTTTATGAATGGTGTAAAAATGAATATTTTTTATACTTTCGATTAAAACGGTTTTAATCGACGTTTTCAAAGGGTTTGCGCGGTTCCTTAGGAGCGTGCGCGCGCGCAGCCGTCGCGGCGACGAATGAGGAGCCCGAGAACTATTTCAAACTTCTAATCCCATAGCGGAAGTGGGGTTATCGCACTTACACGTGGGATTAGAAAAATATTTAATCAATTTTGATCAACCGTTTTATTTCCCATAAATAAATCTGATTAATTGGCTGATAAATTGTAAAAACTGGTTTTCTAATGCTCTTTTTGCGATTTGGACTAATTGGTTTATGTTGTTCTATGGTTTTTTAACGCGTTAGGTTAATTTGCAAATTAGATTATAAAAATGATTTACGACGTCAATGAGTTTTATAATAGATATTTTATAGTTAAATTGCGGTATTTGACTTTTATAAACAGGATTATTTTCAAATTAGATTGTAGGTTACAATTAAAAAATGATAAAATAACGTTTTCTACATTTTTTTATGACCTAAGATTAAGATGGTAGTAAGAGCTTAAAATAACTTCTTCATCTTCACCGACTTAACTATACAACAAACAAACTTTATTACATGTTTTTTTAAACCAAATCGTTTTACATTGACATACTCTTATATATTACAAATTAAAATAATCTTGCATAGGTATGCTATTTTTTAAATGCTTTAATATAATTGTCACAAAAAAACTTTTATTCTAATCACGGAGCAATAGACTTCAACGGGCACGGAGCCCGTTGAAGTCTATTATACTGTGAGTAAATCGATATGTATGTGTGTGTGTTTCCTACAGACTCCAAGATTATCTTATATATAGCTTATATATAGCTGAACTGATTTAAGTGAAATTTTCAAGCAATCTTCAGATTAGCCCAGCGTGTGATACTGAGAAGTTTGGTAACGATCGAATCAACATTTTTACCATCGCGGGTTGCTAGAAGTCTTATTAAAGGACTTTAATGCTTAAAGCTACTAGCAGCAAAAAGTGAACTATTGAATTAAGCTAAAACTTAGGTTAATTGTGTCAAAATATATAAATCTGTTAATGCTGTTGATTTAATTCTTAAAATAAATTTAAAAAAACACATACTTTACTTTTATGAGTTAAAGATTTTTGCAAGTGCCTCTTAAACATGTGAAAAAAATATTGTAATACTAGCTTCTGCCCGCGAAGTTATCTGCGTAGAATTAGATATTCGGCCACCCCAATTTGTATGTATGTATGTATGTAAACACTTTATTGTATAAAAGAAAAACCATAACAATACAATTAATATAAAAATATGTACAAAGGCGAACTTATCCCTTTAAGGGATCTCTTCCAGCTAAAATAAAAAACTTATCTTATATTATCTTTATTCCCTTGGCTTTTTTTTTTTTTTTTTTTTATGGCATAGACATGACAAACGAGCACACAGGCCACCTGATGGTAAGTGGAAACTGTGACTCATAGACATTCGCATTCACAAGACTGCAATGAATTCCTAAGACTGCAAATGCGTTGCCAACCCTGAGGACTAAGATGGAATGCCTCTATGCTAGTCATTTCACCGGCTGTCTTATCCCCAAACCGGAACACAGCAATGCGAACACTGCTGTTTGGCGGTAGGTTAATGGATAAGACGGTGGTAGCGATCCGGACGGACCCTGCACAAGGTCCTACCACCCGCCACTTTTAATTCACCGGCATTTAAAGTTGCCTTTGTATTAATCCAGGGTATAAGCGATCTCCATTCCATCTTATCTTGTCTTATCTTACAGATGGGCCCTCTCGGATACACTTCGACCCTTTAGGATCATTTGCGCAATTACCTTCTTACACTTTTAAAGCTGTTCGAGTGTGCAGGTTTCCTCACGATGTTTTTCCTTCACCGTAAGAGCATCGGATAATGCACTTAAGTTAGAAAAACTCATTGGTACATGGTCACCGCGGGGGTTCGAATTTTGTAATTTAGAATCACGACCCCCTAAGCCACTAGGCCACCGACGCGACGCTCGCATCTATATTCCAAATGTCATCCAAATCCGTTCAGCCATTGCAGCGTGAAAGAGTAACCAACTAACAGAAACACACACAAACTTCCTACCTATAATAATTATAGTGGAGTGTGTAAAATTGTAAGTCAATGCATAAGAACTAACATTAATGTACTAAGACTCATGTCAGCTGAGATTATGAGTCAGTATTGTCTTTTAAACGAAGCTTGAATTTCAAACCCAAAACCTTTATTCTACTCGGAAAAGCCTATGTGCTTTTGACATGCTATCGTATCATCAATGTTACGTTACCTGTAATTTGCAGGCGGTCGAGTTGTAGTTAGTAAAACAATTCGAAAAATGTCAAAAGGAATTAGGTTTAACGTAGTAGAATGTATTTCTTTCTCACCAGGTGGCCACATTAATAGAAAACACTTGCGTTTTTTCCATGCCTTTGACTACGAAAGTTTATTTATTTAATTTAACCACTAATTATCAAATCTATATTTCCTAGTTTAGTTAGCTGTTTGCGGAAGTTAAGTTGAGTTTTTTTTCTATCAACTGCTATTTGTTCAGAATTGTAACAGAAAAGTTGTAACGTTTCTGATTTCAATGTTTTACACGTTCGCTACTAGTTAAGTTAATTAATTGATAAACAATAAAAATAAGTAGGTATCTTCGTATTTAAAAGACCAGTATTTTATATTAAGATGTTTTACTTTGAACCTTAGATAAAAACGGCCAGATACAAAACTCCAAACGTGCAAACCAAAGAACTAACAAAAAACTTATTAAATAATTTTAGCGAATTTTTCAATGAACTGCCATATTTTCAAATACCTATTTAACAATCTCAATTAATTATTCTTCTGTATTCGATCCATATGTGATTTGCAATCAATATTTTGACTTTGACTTTGGTATTAAAAATCAAAACCAAAATTCTTAAAAAAAAAATTGAAAAACCTCACTTACCGACCTAAAAATAGATTTTTTTAACTTATCAATTTTCAGACAAATGAAACAGTTGGGAAATGAACGAAAGAACTTCGGACTCGTGGTGGGACACCACAGAGGGTACTGAACAAAGATAAACATACACATACAGAGAAATAGATACTTAAATGCTTATACAAAAACAAAACAACAAATACTCGCACTCACCACACATATGTGCCCTTACCGTGCCATAATCGAACCTGGGACAGCTAGCTCGGTAGGCAGGCTACCCGCGGGTTCAATAAATCCCTCGCCAGACCGTCGCGTGCGCAGCTCGCGCCAGTCATTGCATATCAGTGATAGCCGGTGATCGTTGTCGTCCGCGTTAATTTCTTTGCCAATGAACTGTACGAGTACCTTACACTGAAAAACCGAATGGGTTGATTTTACTACATTTTAGGACCTACCCATGAGTTTCGTTGAAGTAACACCTAACCTTAGTCAAAACAACACATTGAAAAGGTTGCTTCAACCTTTTTCCTGGTTAACTCAACCAATCTCACGTGTAAGTCCTATTTTAACCATAAAACTTAGTAAAATCAACCCATTTGTTTTTTCAGGGTACCATCAGCTACATTACCGTACTCGTCAGCGAGTCGAATATTCTGTCCTTCGCATTCAATAAGAATACTGTGAGGTTCCGAGAGACAGAGCATTTGACTCGCTAGCGAGTATATTTATTGTAACTCATTGTAATGGTACTATACCCTCATCATGACCTTCATTACTAGACCCCGTTATCGGAGGTGCAAAATGGTAGCTGTCAAGTTGTTAGGGATGGGTAAAATAATATTTTGAAATACTAGCTATAAGTCGATAATACTAGTTATATGTCGATAATTATGGCTATATGTCGATAATTTTTCTTTACCATAAGAGTCTAGAACTTTAATTAAACGAGTTATTTTATTTATATGACATTGACTATCTATTGACGTAAATAATTTATTATCAGTATAAGTGGCCAGTATTATACTTCCATTGAAAAGGTGTATCTCAAGAGCGTTCATGCACTGCCCTGCAATCCGAAACATTAGAAAAGTAAAAAAGCAACCATAGTGTTTTTTTGTAGTAAGAATATCGATATCGAAATCATATTTTTTTTTACCCATCCCTAACAACTTGACGGCTACCATTTTGCACCTCCGATACCGGGGTCTATTCATTACCGTACTCGCAACCGCGTACAGTATTCCCAGCTTCTTAATACCGTTCGGCTGGTTATCGCTGTCACGCTTGCACTCGCAGCTAACAGTATATTTGTCACTCGTGTGTCATCGAAAAACGAAGATTGCCGATCGGTATTAAGAAAATGGTTGCACTGTATAAGAATACTGCGAGGTCGGCGAGGGAAAGAGCATTCGACTCGCTAGTAAATTACTTGAAACTCATGGTAAGGGTACTGGGCGTCTATTCAACTCGGTAAAACCATATTTAAGAGGATTGTGAAGCGACGTTTCAATCACGTAGGTAGATGTAATTTATTTTTAGTTTTTCTTTTGTTTTTTCCGAGACATGTTATTATTTACTTATTTTTTCATAAGATTCAAATTCAAAAATTCTAAAAAGTTAAAGTTAAAAGGGAGAGAAACGTTATCGCATTTTGTGTGAAAACTTTTAACTGTACAGTCCTCTTAATTTACTTTTGACATTTTATAGTATTGCTTTTAGTCGGCCGCCATTACAGTGCTGATGAAGTTCCATGGTAAAACCTTATTGGTTTTGACGTGTTTCAAAATTACATTAGCATTGTCTATCCTTATCTCGTGAGGGGGCCAAATATGGCTGCCTTTATCGCGTGACCAAATGTAGATAAAAACTCTGTCACTTTTTGACACGTATTAGATATACGAGAGTGACGGAAGGTTTATCCACATTTTGTCACGCGATAAGCGCAACCATACCAGGCCCACTGGGCCCTCAATTGTATCGTCTGGTATCTGAGACTAGTCGGCAGAAGTTGTGATATTATATTTTTTTAGGATCGAAATTATTACTTTAAAACGACAATGTATCAAACCTGAGGGCCCAGACAAGATGCATTACGCTAACTATCGTTTCTCTTCGTTTCGTTTTTAAACCAATCGCGTCAATTAGCACATCACGTGACTTTTCGTATCACGTCATATACCAGTGACGCGATTGGTTTAAAAACTAAACGAAGGGAAACGCTAGCTAGCGTAGTGCATCTTATCTGGGCCCTCTGATGAATTTTTCACAGAATGTGTATTTCGTTACCGCTATAACAATCAATAATAAAATTAAAATTAATGATAGCCGCCATACTAGAATGGTACAGAATCCATGTCAACCTGATTCGCACTTTGCCGGTTTTTATGCAATGTAGATTCCGTTCTTATACGAGGCAACGTGCAGTATTTGTCATGTTGTCGTGGCTATGCGTGTTAGTGGCGAGTTTATCAGCCGGGAATCGAACCGGGCAGATAACGTGTGATCGATATCGAGGGTTGTCTGTCCACCCACTCACGAAATCTGCTTGCTTTGATTAGGATGATTGTGAGGGATGTTTAAGTCACGGAGCTGTCAATCTATTACTATACAAATTTAGCTGCGGACGTTAAAAACTTGGTTTGCTACGTATCTATATGGATTTATTATTTTTTATTTTTTTTATATAAAGGAAAACGTATAGACCTTGGGTCTCATATTATCTACCAGATATTCAAAGAACGTAAAACTCGAACTAGGTTTAAGAGAAGAGAAAAGTTACCTACCGCATGTTTTATAGTTTTTTTTAACGTCACAACCAGACAGATAGACAGTTTTCAACTTGCTTATGCCTTAATAACATAAGTAGGCAAGGCTTTATTATAACGCAATTTAAGTGTAAATATAAATATAACCTCAATCATAAATAATCACCGATCACTCCGCCCATACAGCTAAATTTCCCGCCATCTACAACATACACACAAATATCACCTCTACGCTCATAATCAACAGACAAAATATGGCTTAAAATCGTGTGAACTATCACGTGATAGCGTTACTAATTCACTCAATAATGATTCTTATACAGTTAGGAATAACAGGTGTTTTCGCGTCAGGTGTGAATAGTCGCGTGTTACAGTTGTTGCCTCCTACAAGTATGGTAAGCAGTTACGCACTGATGGTGGTGGAGTGAAAGGGGGGTTAGAGAAAGATGGGTGTCGTGACGGAGCTCAGGTGCAGTGGTGGTAGTCCGCTTGCTGCACTGCGGACGTTGGTTCGAGTCGCTAGGAACACACTTTGAGTCATGAGTGAAGGTTTCGCTCGAGACATGGGTGTAAAAAAAAGATAAAAGATGTCTATTCCGTAAGTAGGCCGCACGGGCACTTTTACACGTCAAAAATCTACCAGCGGTTCGCAAGAGACCACTGCTGAGAAGAAACGCCGCAAGAAACTCAACAGTTAGTCGTTTTTAAATATACCATTATAAAAGTTAACCTAGCATTATATAAAACAATGAATCTAACATACGATAAGAAATAAATGTATTCACGCGTAGTTGAGCTGGAAAATGTGTCAAAACTCCGAATTTTCTCCACAGCAAATAATTCAAACATAATCAAACCTTTTGACACAAACAACTAAAGGAGAAAAGAATAGGACCTAAAGATATTTACATCCAAGTAGCGAATTATATATTATACAATACCGACAGTGACAGGCGACAGGTGATATTTCTGTGTATATCGGGCAGCTGACGTTAATCTTGGTTAACTTTTGAATGCATACAGATTATCACCTGTCACATATTATTATCGAGTCATGAAATGCGAGTCTGGGTCTATTATTGTAGGGTCTAGATTTTTCTTGTAGGGTTCCGTCCCAAAATGGTAAAAAAGGAATCCTTATGGTGAGACTTCGGTGTTTTGTCTGCACGTATGTCAGTTTTTCTTTGAAAACATAGAAGCTGTCAACTTGACTTACGGCATAGTTGCATAACTTGCTTACCCGAATCGGTTTTTATGTAAAAATTATGAATAGTTTTTCTAAATATTTGAAAAGTCGTCTAGTATTGGGAGTTGAAAATGAAAGTAATTTGACTAAATATAGCAAACTGGGTGTCATATAAAAGGGCTCAATATGAATATTTCAATAAAATAAAATAAACCTTTATGTACCCATTCCTGAACTGCAGTGATACTAAAGAAATTGGCTAACTGCAATGTAGTAGTCGAACCATTCTATACTCTATTGGTAACAACATTAAAATTAAAATGCTTATACTATCACTATGGAGTTAGCCGCTTTCTTTGGTATGACGGCAGTGAAGTTATTAGACCCAACACTACTAATGGTATTATTTAAAGTCTGCTTAGTAGAAATCTAATTCTAAATAAAATACTTTCGCCTTAAGAGCAAAAAGATACCAAAACAAATAAAACCTGTCATAGGGTAGTTCTAAATAGCGTTGCCAACATACCGCAGCATGACAATTCGAAATGTTACTATGGATTTCATACATAAAAATGTCACGTTAACGTAGGTGTCCTTTTCTATTCAACCTTTAAATATTCATATCTAATCTATGTATCGCTTCTTTACCAAAACGTGATGTCATCTATATTTTTGCGCGATAACGATATAAACTAGAAGATAAAATAACGTTATACATCTTTATTACAAAAGGGAATATTCATGTTTTTTTTTGACAGCTTCCAATAAAAGCTGATCCATGTACGAAAGTTGGAAAAAAGCATTTTTTGAATAGCTATAAAAATAACCAAGATATAAGCCACCGAAGATTTGTTCCTGTCTCTTTCTAGCAAAAGAGAATTTAACATGCAGTTTATATGGCCGACCTGTTACATGACGTCACAGTGAATATCGGATCTCTTTATCTAATCGCTCTCCATTTAGCAGTTTAAAATGCTTGTATCCTGCGTGTTCCAAGGTCTTTTGCGGTATTTTATTTTTTTATTGAAAAATGCAACTGCATTCTGCTATATAGGTATATAATGCACTTATTGTGCATCGCACGGCGTCCTTCACATTGCAGCCCATCTGATACCAACCGAATCGCGAATGGCCTAATTCATTGGGTTTGTGCATTAAAGCCGCAAACGCACTGAAAGTGCGCCCAAAAAGTGTGCCCAAAGCGTGGCGGCAGCGTATATGAGAACGCGCCGCACCGCGCACGCTTCGCTCTTAGTGTGTGTGCGGCTTAAACGCATGGGCCTGCAACAGCATTTCGTTTTGTTTTGAATTTTGATTTCACTGTAGCATAACGTTATATAAAAGTATTGATTCTTGAAAGTTTTAAAGACCAAAATAACGTATCTACAATTATGATAACGTTATTTTTATAACGTTATAAAGGTTTGCTGTGCGTAGACGATAACGCTTTCGTCTACCTTCATGTCAAAAAAATATAGTTTATTTTCAACCGGTCCGTGTCTTTTGTGAGATAAGTTAACGCTTTGGTTTATATTGTTTACAAATTGTCTTCCAAGTGTTGTTATAATATTTACAGAAATGGACAACTTTACTGCTTTTGGTAAAAAAACTGTGAGTACATTTTACAAGTACAACGTTTTTATACTGCGTGTACAAACTACGTAGTTTTTTTGTAAAATTAACTGGTAAAAAAATATTTTGTGTTTCTGAACGGTTTATACGTCATTTATTTTGGATAAAACACTAATTCAACCTCCAGTTTTCCAAAGAACTTACTAATATCATATTTTATTGATAAAAAGTGGTACAAAAAATAACATGTTTTTACTAAAGTTATGTTTTAAATGAATAGGCGTGTTTGATTTAGTTGTCTGCTTCTCTTTAAAATGTTAATAGTGATTTACTTAATTTTATGCAGTATAGTTAGTATCGTATAGGTTAATCAGTAATCAGTAAACAATTAAATCGTTTTTGTTTAGTAACTTAGTTTTTTTTTCTTTACGGCGCTCCAAGTTTGATCAAGCCCCTTATCTTTTAAGACTGTAAATAAATAAATAAAAAACTATGTTAAAAAACCGGGCAAGAGCATGTCGGACCATGCTCAGTGTAGGGTTCCGAAGCCGTAACGACAAACACAAAAAACTATCTCAAAAATCAACATGTATGAAACAATTTTCTATTTAAAGTTATTTGGCGCTGTCTTAGATGATTTTTAGTAGGTATAAACCCGTTAATCGCCTGTATCTCAGGAACTAATCATGTCTACTTAGCCGTGATAGTTTTCCTTTAAAATTCGTTATATGCGCTTTTGTTGAAGATTTTTTTTAGATTTTTAGTACTTGTAGTTTTGGCTGTAGGGGGGGGGGACACTTGACTCTAACAAAAAATAGCGCTTTAAAGCTTAATATTTCATAAACGGATCCCTTAATCGAAAAATAAACCCGCAATATTTTTGAAAGACCTATCCAACGACACCCCACACTATGGGGTAGGCAAGAAAAAAAAAAGACATCCCCACGTTACGTGTAGGGGAGGTGCATTAAAAAAAAATATTTTTCAAAATTTTATTTTACCACTTTGTTGGCGTGACTAATATGTACATTCATGCCAAATTACAGCTTTCTAGTACTATGAGTCTCTGAGCTAGACTGGGGACGGACGGACGGACGGACGGACGGACATGGCGAAACTATAAGGGTTCCTAGTTTGACTACGGAACCCTAAAAACGGATAAGAGTTGATGCACACACGTCACAGTGGTTCAGTGATATTTCGCGAAACGTCAGTTAGCTTAAGACATTATTTTAAATCCTAATTAGTATTGGAACGATGTAATCGAATTAGGCTGCTAATATTTTGGATCTTAACACGTATAGTATAATAACACATATAGTCTGTGTAAAGTTAAAATTTTAATTGGAAAAGTTGAAATCAAAGAGCGTTGGGTAAATTTGTTTGAAGAATATTCTCATATTTTTTTGCAGCGGCCATGGATGATTTTTCATAGTTATTTAGAGGACTTCGAAATACACATCCATATTACATATATAATTTATGGCGTTAAATAATATCGGATTGGAGATATCAAAGATTTAAGTATTCAGTTTTGATACTAAAAGTACGCCCAGATATGAATATTTAAATATCTCGGCTCCGATGCACCTAAGAGCATTACATTATCTAACAAAATATGTTTGTTTTGAATTATTCTATCGTAATTTATCACTTCTCCTAATGGCCACTCACCTTGAAAATGTATGACTTTTACGAATGACAACACTTTTACCCAAACCCCTTTTGTACTGTTTGACACATAACTTAAATATTCATCAATTTATATCATTAATCGTTTTTTTATCTTCAGCTTAGTCTGAAAGAAATGATTAGGCTTGTATTATGGGTACTAGACGATATAAATACTTATCTATAGAAAATAAATACTTAAATATCTTCAAGCCCACGTCAAATTTCGTTAGTTTGAAAAATAATCTTATGTTAGTCGACTAAAGTCAAAAGTCACTTTGACAAATTTCTATGTGTAGGACGTTGGGCCTCCAAAGAACTCGTTAGAAATTCGCTTACATCCAGTGGCTTGCTGCAACCAAACCATAATAATTGTCTTTGACATGTTATCGTATTGTCAACGTTACGATATTTCATTTTTACTTGACAGAAATGGAGACCGGGTTAAAAAAAAAAAAAACATGTCAAAGGCTACACGCTTTTTCCCAGTAGCACAGAGGTCTTGCTCACTAAGGTAACGGCACCTATTACTTAACTACTTAAAGATTTGTTTTAAATAAAAGCCAAGAATTAATTGTATTAAAACACCCTAACTACTGATGGCTTGAAAGCTGCTTATGTGTTGCATACAGACTAACGCCACAAAATCCCCTTGTTTACAAACTACGCTTCGTTCGTGTTGAATGTTTCTAAGCGAGTAAATCGACTTGTTGATAAAATGCATATTTTGAAATAACTCGGGTGCCGATTTTTAAGGGGTCGTAAATTTAAAACCGTGTTGCCTTAAAACCAGGAGTCGGAATAAGTAGGTGGTGCTTTTTAACGTTAACTTGATGCATCTCCATTCAACAAAGTATTCCCGTGAATGACCATACGTCAAGTTTTGATTGATTATTCCGATTATATGACCTAACCTAACGTCAGTTCCGTTTCAGCCGTGCTCCCAGCGCGCGCGCATGGATCGCTTCGTGGCGCCGCGCGAGTCCTTCGACGAGCTGCGCAGACGTCAGCACGTGCTCGGGGGCCAGCACCCCAGCGCCATCTGGGTAAGAGCGTCAAATGGACTCTAAACCATCCAGGAACCCGATCAAACAAATTGCTTAGTAGGTAGGAGTTCACTTACATAGTTGTACGCGTACATGGCTGTATTCTACTTTGTTAAAACAGTATTCCTTTAACATGTTATCGTAATGTCAACGTTATGATAGCTCTTATTTACATGACAGAAAGGCGGCCTAATTTAAAACAATACGATAACACGTCAAAGGCAAACTGTTTTACACACTAAGCATAGCCAAGATGAAATGCAATGTTTCTATTTTCTTCCGATTCGGAATTTACGGAGCTGGCTTTAGCGTTGACGAGATCTGTCTTACGTCAATTCTATACATCTTGTCGATTTCAGAAAATCGCTAACTTAGCATTATGCATCTTGACAAGGCCCCCAGATACTTTGTAAAGCCGGATATACACTAGCAAGCCTAGCTGCGCAGGCGCCAGCACCAGCACCAGCGCCATCTTGGTGACTAGTTTGGAATTTAAAAAAAACGGCATGGTGATGGCAAACAAACAGGCTACCTGGGGCTATCAGTAAAAATCCATACAAAAACACTATACTTACTTGAAAATACTTTATTATACGACTGAGGTGACACCTTGCGTGCGGTCGACGACGTCAAGTCGCGCGTATGCTGCTGCTGCCAGGCAACCAATCGCTAGGCAACCAGCACAGCTTTCCACTGAGGTGAAGCAGAACCCCATTCGCGGGGTACTGCCTCCGACGTGTCCCAGGGAGGACAAAGATGGTTTTACCCGGGTGGAGAGGAAGAAGCCTGCCCCGGGGAACCTGTGTGGCACCGCGCCAATCGGACCGAACCACTTGCTGTGTCCAGCTACGCCCACGACGCAGTTGTACGTGTCCCGATTACATTACTCTACGGAGGCGAAGGATCTCGTACAGTATGTACGAGTTAAGACCGGAGTTACTCTTAGGGTCGAGTGGTTGGAGCCCGACACAAGGTTAATTTTAAGTCTTCTGTGGTGAGAGTACCCACCAAAGATCTGTCGACCTTTTTAAATAAGGAATTCTGGCCGAATGGCGTCATATTTCGGCGATTTAGTGGCCGCCACCTAGCTGACACCGCGAAAGTGTATAAATAGTCGTATTAATTTTATGTTATATATTGTTATGTATGTTAGTCTGTAAGGTATTTATAAATATGAGCCTTGTTGTCTGAAATAAAGCTTATTCTATTCTATTCTACTATGCAATGCGCCCGTGATGGTGTGGGATCTGAGACACATATCCATTGATCATCTGACTACAATCTTAAGACCGCGAATGTGTTGTTGGTTGTTGCAAGTTGTCGCTAGATGTCGCCACAATGCTACAAATTTATAGCAATCTTATCTATTGGAATAAATGCATTTATTGTACAAGATTACAAAAAGGAATACTAAACACAGGGAACACACATTTAAGGTATTTCTTCCAGTTAACTTTACTAATATAACTATTCATACTTATATTATAAATGTAAAAGTAACTTTGTCTGTTTGTTACGCTTTCACTCCAGAACCACAGAATCGATTTAAATGAATTTGCGTATGGAGATAGCTTTAATCCCGAGAAAGGACATAGGTTTATTTTTTCCGTGACGACTTCTTCGCGAACGCAATCACGAGCGGCGGCTAGTTTTTAACCGACTTAAAAAAAAGGAGGAGGTCTCAATCCGTCCGTGTTTTTATGTAGTAACTTTGAACACATCTAATGTGCCCGTCTTATTCCCAGTATGGCAAGTACGTTAAACAAAAGAAGTTTACCAGCCATATGAACAAGGCCTTCGGGATCGAGACAATCAAGACTTCGAACAAGCCCGACCAGAGCTGGCCGTGCGTGCCGCGCAAGCGCCCCCACCTGTCGTCAGCTGACAACATCCTTGATCTACCAACCTATAGCACTGCAGCATGTAAGAAATTTAATAGTCACTACTGGACCCGACAGACGATGTTCTGCTCGATCGCAGCGCCACCTAACGGGTCCAATTGTGAATATAAAATTCTAAACCATTCAAACACACACACACACAAAAATCATTAAAATCCGTCTGATGTCTTAGGAGGAGTTCAGTAACACTCGTACACACGTACAGGGGCTATCTTTTACTCGTTAAAACAATATATTTTTTACATATTGTATGTATGTAAACACTTAATTGTACAAAACAAAAACCAAAAACAATGCAATGAAGACAAAAAAACATGTTTTCGTATCATCGACGTTACGATGGCTCGTATTTATGTACTTGACAGTAATGGCGGCTGATTTAAAAACAATACGACAACCTACCGCCAAAACCAGCAGCAGTGATCGCATTGTTGTGTTCCGGTTTGGGGATTAGACAGCCGGTGAAATTACTAGCATAGAGGCATTCCATCTTAGTCCTCAGGGTTGGCAACGTATTGGCAGTCTTAGGATTGCATTGCAGACTTGTGAATGCGAATGTCTATGGGTCACAGTTTCCACTTACCATCAGGTGGCCTGTGTGCTCATTTGCCTTCTCTATGCCATAAAAAAAAAACACGTCAAAAGCAATATGGTTTTACCGAGTAGTAAGACTAGCCAAGATGCAACGCAAACGCCACTAATGTTTGTTTTCTATCGACTAAAAATGAATGGAGCTGACATAAGCGTCGACGAAATCTGTCATCAGATTATCCTATGAAAATTCGTTGCCAACCCTAAAGACTAGGATGGAATTCCTCTATGCTAGTATTATTACCGGTTACCGTATCCCTAAAGCAGAATACAGAACGAACACTGCTGCCTAGCGATAGGCTAAAGGGTAAGGTAGTGGTATCAATCCCGTCAAACCCTGCACAAGATCCTTACATCATTAAATTCTTCTTCAGTTCCAGAACTCTTGGACTGGAGCAGCGACAACATCTTAGTGGCAGCGCTCGGTACCAAGTACTACAAGTGGAGCTGGCACTCCCAGAGTCCCATAGGGAAGGGGTTCACTCTCTTCAACACCGCTTGCTGCCGGTTCGACCCTTCAGGAGAGAGGCTGGCTGTGAGTAACAAAAACCAACTGGGTCATCGATGCAAATGAAGTTTTCTTTTATAAGAGAGAGAGGCAAACGAGTATGTAGGTTACCTGATGGGAAGTAATCACCAATGCTCATAAACACCAGTAGCTCAAGAAGAGTTGTTGGTGCGTGGCCAGCAAGGGAAATGTAAGATCTTTCCTTGAAGGCATACATCTCATAACTGGTGGAAAATACCGCCGAAGGGGTTTTTTCAACATCAATTGTTTTATCGTAAAAAATTGCAGTGATTTTACGTGCAAACTCCAAGAAGCCTGGCCAAATGTGAGTCAAGTGATACAAAATTCCGGTGCGCGTGTCCAACTCTCATTCGACCGGTTTTTTTTTATAGTGTAATGGCTTCCAGTTAGGAACAGACATGCAGCGAGTAGAAATCCACAACGCGTGGAGCAAGTGGGTGGCCGGCAGCTGGTGCCGCTGCGCCAGCCTCGCGCAGCTGTTCTGTCTGGTCACAGCCGTCGACTGGAGCCCTACGGGGAACTCCTTCGTCACGTGAGTATAGTACTGCCCTACATTTAGAGTGTCGGTGGTATCACTTTAATCGCTGTGACAATTCATGCATGGCAGTTTACACATGAAATTAAATAGACGAGTTACTAAAGTGTACACACATTTATGAACTCAACTGCACGAATGAGTTTTTCTAACTCATATACATTACCCACTATTACCCGATCTAATCTTACGGTGAAGAAAAAACATCGTGAGGAAACCTGCACATTCGAACAGTTGAGTGAGTAAGAGTTATGGTATGTTTTTCAACTCGGCCGCCCTAACTGTCAATTAAATAAGAGCTACCAAATCGTTGACAATACGATAGCAGGTCAAAAATGATATTGTTTTTACCGTTTTGAATAGAGGCCCTGACCAACGGAACTATTGTTCTTGTACTTTTACAAGTATTTTTTCTTGCTTGTATACTATAGTTTTTACATACAAACATATATTGTCTTTATTGTCTTTTTAATTTATCTTCACCAGGGGCTGTTCAAGCGGCATGATCACCTCCTTCGACCGGGACGCCACCCTCATCAGCTACCGCCAAGCCACCATAGGAGCCATATTCCTCGTCAGGGTGTCCCCCGATGCCCGCTACGTGGCTGCTGCAGCAGTCAACAGTTCTCAAGTCCTGGTTATGCTCTGGCCTTCATTGGAGGAGTCCAGGGCTATTGGGTCTGACTGGATTGTCAAGGTTATTAGTAGTTGAGTCAGTAGTAGTAGGAGTAGTTATGGGTATGAATTGTTTTTTTTGATAGGTTTTTATTTACTAATATTATAAATGTGAAAAATCACTTTGTCTGTCTGTTTGTTACGCTTTCTTGGCTAAACCGCTAAACCGATTTCGATGGAGTTTGGTGTGTCGGTAGCTTGAGTCTCAGGAAAACACATAGGGTACTTACATACATACATACATAAACTCACGCCTTTATTCCCAGAGTGGGGTAGGCAGAGCTACAGAATTACCAAAAACTCTAAAAACTTTTTGATAATTCTGTAACCACATTTTGCATTTTGCACACTTAGGCTAAGATGTTTACCAGTGTATTAATGACAGGTTGCAAGCCCATCGCCTAACAGTACTATACGCCTTTATTCCCTTAGCCGTCTCTTACGACATCCACGGGAAGACATGGAGTGGCACTATTCTAACCCGGCAACCACACGGGGTACATTTTGCCCTCTAAATGAGCGGGATGTGTTTATGTTCTACCGTAATTAGGCAAATAGGTATGCAATGAAAAAAACTGATCGCTGTTTATTTAGAAACTGTTGAACTGAGTAAAAACATTATTCTAAAAGAACGAAAAGTTATTTATTTCAAAAATATTCGATATTGCTTGAGGCAAGTTCTGCTTTTCATTTATATCTAAGTATCTCGTGAAAAATTCAGTGTGGGTAGTAAATATTAAATTAAAGGCTGGCAGATTCCGATCAGGTAAATTCGTCATTTAAAGTTTAAAGACGTAAAACGTTGTAAAAATATTTTTAAAACGTTGTATTCTCTTCAAAACTTAAGTAACGCATTTACCACGGAATAGCCTTACCTAACATTATGTATATTATAATCTTCAGACAATAGCCTGGCACCCCTGGCGAAGCGCTCTCCTCGGCATCGGCGGCGTCACCGAGCTCAAGTCCTGGATCGCTCTCTGGGACGCGCCCCGCTCCACCATCCGAGTCACCACCACCATCAGCAACAACGACTTCAGCCTGGACACGATGCTGTTCAGCCACCGGACGGGAGAGCTGGTGCTGAGCCTGTGGAACACAGGTGAACATTCTATTCAAGTCACCACGAGGTCATGGTCTGAATACATTACTCGTAAATTGAGTGACCGTAGCTACCAAGTAGTTTTCAAATCGCATACTAAGAGACAATTGGGTAAGTAAAGTTTTTGGAAGAGATGTAAATTATATTTTTTTTCGATATTCGTCATCCTGAAGATGGGGCTCTTTTACTTTTATTTCCTCTAATATTTTAGAAATATTTTTTTTAGTTATGAAGTTGACATTTGTAAACTTTAATGACCGACAAGCTTGTTGCCTTCGTATTTAATGAAATAGAAAAAAAAAACTGTCACTTCTACATATATCTGTCAACGTCAAATCAAATCAAAGTAAACAAACAGTTCAATTCAAATAAGTAAATTCAAGTAAATCTTTGTAATACTCCATTTCCACAGTCCGTGTGGGATTGCCTGAATTCATTGCGTGGATTGTACAATTCAAAAGTGCTCTCGTGGCTATCAAAAAGCAGGGCAAGCGTCGTCGAGAAAGGAGGAAATCGGTGTCCAAGAAGAAGTGCTAAAGGGTTCGAAAATAAATCGTAGACCAAATATCGTCCAAAGGTCTTAGAGCAAAGCGGCAAAACGAAAGTCCGGAGTTCGTTCTGAGATCGTTAAAAATATTTCTAAAAACACTGATCACATGAAACACAAGCAAACAGAAAAAAGCCGTTGTATTGAATCGTTTGTTTACTTTGATTTGATTTGACAATGACAGATATAGAAGTGTTTTTTTTTTCTTTTTCATTAAGTATGAAGGCAACAAGCTAGTCGGTCATTAAGGTGTACAAATGTCAACTTCATAACTAAAAAAATATTTCTAAAATATTAGAGGAAATAAAAATAAAAGAGCCGCAATTTCTTGATCTTTAGGATGACGACTATCGAAAATAAATATAATATACATATCTTCCAAAAACTTTACTTAGCCTATTATGTGTGAAAAGGTCATCCACATAGTTGACCTTAACTACATACAAGCTTACTAGTCCTATTTATACACTTTTATAATCTCAAAATCCGTCTTTTTAATGTATCGTGCCTAAAGGGTGCCATCAGAAGCCTATTACTAAGCCTCCGTTGTTCGTTCGTCCGTCCGTCATTCAAGGGGCTGTATCTCATGAACCATTACAGTTATATATCTATTGCCAATCTAACAACAAAAATAATAAGAAAAAAGTCAATGATTAACAGGTTTTCCCATACAAAAACTTTCGGCGTTTTTTGTTCAATCTTTATCTCTCTGTATACGTAGTATCTGCTTTCCTCAATGTATACGTAGTAAAATCAACCCTACTAAAATCCTTTCCAGAACGGGAGCCAGTCTTCCCCAAAGCCAGTTCCCAGCTGGTGGTGATGAGCGGGCCGGACACGGTGGTGGACCAGTGGGGGGAGGGGCGGCATGGCATGGACCGCGTCAGGACCATGGTCTTCAGTCCAGACGGAACCAAACTGGGTAAGTAAACTGAGTCGGACCACAATCTCTAATCTACTTGGCTAAACCTATGTGCTTTTGATATGTTATCATATTGTAAACGTAAGATAGCTCTTTGGTGTACTAATGCAATTTCAAGGACCATACAGTAATATGGTAACGTTATGATGAATTGATGATGGAGACGGATGGTAGCCATAGGAACTCTTGAATGGCTCATAGTAGATCCGCTGAGTTTGGACAATTAGAGCCTTGTAAAACCTTATTTTAGAGTTATGTGAGTCCAATAATAATAATCATTCTCTCATATTTATTGTTATTCTTCCATCTCATTATTTTCCTGAGTGGTGAGTGGTGAGTGAGTCTATTATATTATTACACTTTCTAGCAGCCCAATATAAATACTTCTCTTGAAAAGCCGCACTAAAATCCATAGAGTGGTTAAGGAAGAGTTAGTGGATGTATAGACAGTCAAAAAGACAGACAGATGCGGAAAGTGACTTTGTTAAATACTATGTAATAAAAACAATAAATAATCATTATAATTTCACAGCAACAGCAACGGCAGACGAGGACCTGATCATCTGGAACTTCCTGCCACAAGACAACGAATCCATCAAAAAGACAAAGCGGAGAAGGTTTTCAGCTATTCCTTCTTACATCGACCAGACTGTGAACGGCTTCTCCGTTCGATAACTTCGAAATAATAAAAACAAAACATCTCGGTAAAACTAAAACGTTGTGACATGTTATGGTATGATTTTTAACTCGACGGCCATTACTGTCGAGTAAATAAGAGCTATCATAACGGTGACAATACGGTAACAGGTCAAAGCGATATGGTTTTACGTAGTACAATAGAGCTCCAGGCAAAATACCTTTCTAGGCCTTTATCCGATATTGATAAAGCAAGCCCTTCAAGGCAGTTTCACAGCGGCAGCCGTCCCTTTAGCAAGTGAGCGGGATCTGAGGCAATATACATTGTGTTTTCTACCCACGAAGTCGCGCTCCTTTAATTAATTTTACCCAGGTAGTAACTTGTATATAAATCTCTGCCAAGTCAAGTGCAACGACAATTTACGTAACAGGTGCACTTTCGTGCATTGAAGACACTGTAGTGCACGTTATCATGGGTAACACAGCCAGAGTTCATCTTATGAAGTGGAAAACCCATTCAAGCTTCAGTATAGATTGTTAAAATTTACCAAGTATGAATAGAAAAGTCGTTCGTCTCTGGCCTGCAATTTGTTTCCTGTTCCGTCGACGTCGCTCGATACTTACGCACGAAACCAAACGGCAACCCCGACTAAACCGGCTTGTTGCATCCTGTTGAGTTTGCTTGTGGTGGCTCGCGGCGAGTTCGTTCGAGGCACGCACACACGCAAGCCGTGCGACCTTGACCTTTGTTTGATGATGAACCATTTAATTACCTAGTCATTTTACCTGCCTGGAACTATGCAGATTTTGACGGCACGCTTGGCCGTTTAGTGCGAGCGAGCATCAAGCCATCATCATATATAATATAGCGGATTGGCGGCCAAAGCCATGCTGTCTTGTGCGCTCATATTCTGCATTGTCCTTTCCCGTACTGTTACCATATTGTAACTGTGTTGCGCTTGTTACTTAAAAGTAAAATCGTCCGAGTTGTCAACAATACGATTGCAATACGTGCAATAAGGTAGTGGAATAGAGTGCCTGTAACTTTAAGATGAAGCGTTGTTTTTATCTTACTTTTAGCGGGGATTATGTATCGGTTATCACGAATTAATATCGAATAAAGGCCCTGGATTGTCGATACAATTTGACGCCATGGCCACGCCACGCTCTAATCAGATTATTAAATGGATCTTTGCCTTCTATTGGTAATTTTACCTTTGTATTGTATAATATTTAGTAGATTAGGTAACCGATTAGTGACTTATGGCCCACAGGGACAGGTGCCACTAGTTAGGTAAATGTGCCACCGTCGTTTTATATATTATAACTATGGACTGTATCAGTGATATGATCTCGATGTTGAATCTAAGATTTTTATTCTTTAATAGATTTTTAAAATATAAATTTTATAGACTGTAATTTATTATGTTGATGAATTTGAAATAAATAATTATATCTTTAGTCCGGACTTATTGTTACCTCCGCACGCTTGAGCAGCATTACACCATGGCAACGGTGCAACCCCATCTGAATCAATCTCCGACAGTCTTCGAGTTTAGTGGCGAGAAAGCGATTAGCTATCGACTATTCTCCCCCTCAAGAAACGAACAAGAGAAATATATTCCATGTTAATAAAAGAGACACGTCATTCGACGACCGTAATCTAAATTGACGTAAGGGACAAAATGGCGAAAATGAGTTATGAATGGAGTTCTGTTCAGTTTTTTTTTCTCTATCGATTGGTATAGGTGACATGTCAATAGCCTTAAAAAACATGCCCCTTACAGCCTTAAAAAAATTTTACTTTGACTCCGTATTTCAAACAAATACGACGTATCGATAGCAATAAAAAAAAGTTCATTTACTTCTTGGTGTAACATTCATCTTCGCAATTTACCTAACGCTGTAAGGAGCCATTAAATAAGTAAAGGTCCGATACATCATTTAACGTTCTCAAAATTATCTACAAAAACAAAATTCATTCTATCACAATTAGATGTAACTATAATTTTCTAAATTTATCTACGTCGTAAAAGACTATTCTGTACTTAAGCAATTGTACGATACGCAGTTTTGCTTTCACAAATGTAAGGCAACAGTGACCCTTACGGTAATTTGTAATTGTTTCAAATGTTTGCTAAGAGTATATACGACATTTTTTCACAAGTTAAATGTCAAAACTACCGTCCCTTACATTAAAACATAGCTGCAAAATTTTAACTATTACCAAAAATGTAAGCGTTATCTCTTTCGTTAGATGGCATACGAAGTGTTTGTCAATATAGCTAAATTAGTCTAACGCACTTAAAGTGGCTTGAGGGTGAAAGAGATCTCACTATCACCTCGTGTATCAAAAACATTGCAGAAGGAGCATGTCGCTCCTGGTAGTGGTTGACAATGTTGCCGCTTCATCTGATTTTTAGGAAATCTACTGAATTTTCTTGACAATCTTTTGATTTTTGAGCCTTGGACTTCGATTGAAAATATGGCTATAAATGCATTTAAAATAATATTCCAAGGTTTGTTCGTTGTGCAAACAGAGTATAAAGTATTTACAATAAACACGACACGTGACAACTATAATTTTTCAATAGAAATAAAATAAAATGGTTTTAATGAGAATACTCTATACATAATTCAATTGTTAGTTTTCCAATAAAGCGTTTACATACATACATACGAACAAGAAAAAAACAGTTTTATAATCGTTTATTCAAAGGTATGTTCGACTGATAAAAAAACTATTCGTTTTTCAAATTACACCTGGCTACACTGAATTGAGTGCTGCCGCTGCTTGCTCAGTTCTGTTTTGCACGAGCACTCGTCTTCACGCACGTTTAAGTACTTAATAATAAGGAAGGCAACCGAGATTTGATAACGATGAATAGGAACATTAGGAACAGTATTGAATCACTCTTAGCTCGACGCAATAAATTACTGCGGGATCGAGAAGAGTTATTGCAGTAAGTATTTTATTTAATAAAATATCAAGGTTTCGGCTACATGCAATTACCGTGTTTGTGTCTTCTTATGTAGGTATATTATTTTGCAAGTCTTTAGAAATGCTATGCTAACCAAAATACTTTGTTACGTTTCTAAATAAGTACATTAAAATATATCTATTCATTCTTGGTATTGCGACATAACTAATAAGTTACTTGTGTGCTATTTTGTTAAAATAAACTTAATAGAGGACCAAACTATTGTTTAAAGTACTAATCTATACTTTAAACAATAGTTTGGTCCTTTATTAAGTTTATTTTAAGAATTTTTGGTCCGTTTATACAACGCTGGTATCTGAACACCAGTAAGTATTTCGACCCTATTAAGATAGCATTTGGCCTAATTGTACTACTATTATTAAGTTCTAATTGATCCGGTCGAATTAAAATTGCTTATGTTTTTACATTTCTAATCGTTTTTACACCGAATAGTGTATTTTGTTTTATTTTATTACTTGTTACTAGCTATCGACGTATTAAAGAGAGCTCATAATGGCGTATAATATAAGAGTGATGTATCGTTGCAATATATATTATAAAAACACTCGTTTACAATAACACGAGAGCAACGAATAACTTTCATAAGAATTGTCTCATCTCTATTACTTCTTCAGAACACTTCACTTTAATTAAAAACCTTGTATATTGCCGATAGTAAAAGAAAAATGAAGATTTAAATACTTAGTGAAAGTCCTGTAAACACACAAGTACCACTACATAATTGCGATTCCGAGCTCTGGCAAATTATGTCTATACTTACATGATTGATCTCTTAATTTTTCTAATAAATAACACATTTACATTTTATGTTTTGGTTTATTATTTCACCTAAGATAATTTCCCATGTACCTTTTACGCCCTGTCATTGATTAGTTTCAATGGAGTTACGACCACTTTAATTTCGTTTCTTTCAATTTATTTGTAGATACATCAAATTCACTCTAAAGTCAACTGTTGAAGAAGGGTGTATTGGACATAATGAATTATTTTTTTTGACGTAAGGGACATGCTATCTCAGTAACTAAGCGTTAAATGATAAATTGAATTATTTGTGGTTAAAGGGTTAAAGAAAATAAGTAATTGGCTATTATCAGTTACATGATACGTAAACAAACAAAAAAAATATGAATTTAAAATGAAAAAAAAAACAGTTTTTTGGCTCTCCTGAAAAGTAGCCATTTGTCCCTTACGTCAATTTAGATTACGGTCGTCGATATATTAACAGTTGATCGCTTAGCTGTTCACACTGCCAGCGAGAACTTTCTCCACTAGTTTGTCAAAACAAAAAATATAGATCCCGTATCAATAAAAGAGACATAATATATTAATAGTTGATCACTGTCTCTACTTGCTTTTCGCTCATCGTCGACGGTGGACTTATTACCTAACGCACTCGCAATCGCAATCGTTTTCATTTTGACAGTTTGAAGGCGACTCTGCATACAAAATGAAAACAATCGTTCCACTTTGAAGTCGCTAGTTTAGATCACTACAACAATCTTATCCCCTACTACCTAGCAGTATTTGCATTGTTATGTTTTTGGTAGTGTCCGACCGAAATTTCGGTTTCGGTTTCGGTTTCGGCCAGTTTCGGCCAAAAAATCAAGTTTCGGCCCGAGTTTCGGTTTCGGCCAAAAACGGCCGAACCCTTCGGCCGCGCCGAAACTTACAACATCGTACCTTCGGGTCGCGCTCGGCTAACGTCGGGCGCGCTCGGCACGACTGGCAATATAGTAGGTAGTTAAATTTTCAAACAGAAGAAACCTGTAATTATAGGTCGTCGAGATATTAATTTTAGATAAAAACGGGCTTACTAAAATTTTTTCGACTTCTTAAGGACTTTTTTTTTTATATAAGTAAAAGGTTCGGTTTCGGTTTCGGTTTCGGCCGAAACTACAATGAAACCGAACCTTCGGTTTCGGTTTCGGTTTCGGCAAAATAACATGTTTCGGTCGGTCACTAGTTTTTGGGAATAAGACAATCAGTGAAATGATTAGCATAAAGGCATTCCATCATGGTCCTCAGAGTTGGCAACGCTTTCGCAGTCCTGAGAATGCATGTGGTTTATGGGTCTCAGATTCCACGAACAATCAGGTGTCGCGACATTTTGCCATAAAAAAGAGAGTTTCCCAGCAAACCACTCGTACATTTATATGGTCTGTAATCTCGAATGCGGTGCGAAGACATTATTTTACCATAACGACCGACATAAGTCGATATCAGTTGATAATCGTTTTCCCACTACGTCTGAGCTTAGCCCCACTTTGCTTAAGTAAACATGGACGACATAAATTCAGCACTTATGTCCTGCCTTTTCAGGTCCGGCCCAGTAATAGACAATTAAATGTGTAAAATATATATTTACATTGACTTTTAGAGGCCATGAATAAAGTTATCTTGGATTTATTGTGGTTGTTGTCCGATCGTGGTTGTAAATTCCTAACAAAAGCGCCTTTGAGATATTACGAGTAATTTACGGTAAGTCCTTTCTTTTTGAGATTTTATGTCTGTGGCTTACTAATTGTATTCCGTTTGGTTTCCATTGCTTCTATTGTTTGAGCAGCAACCAATTTTGCGTAGTATTTGCTGGTCCACGATAATTACAGTTCTTGATTGACAATAAGAACCATTTTTAGTAAATAAAAATAGTTTTATCTAGAGCGATAAAATGATCAAGAATTAAAATATTTTTAGACTACAGTAAATTAGTAATTTACTATACGATCATTGACAGTTTGGGGTGCCTTATAGGTGTTAGTTTTTATATTTGTGTTCGTACATTTTACCGTAACCGTAATTAATTAATTAATTTCTTTGAAACTGAAGTCAATCAACGATTCCGCAAAGAATTTTGGCGAATGATCTATATTCTGTAGTCTGATTTTGCTATATTCTATCCCGGAATGAAACTATCTATTTTCAGCAATGTATTTTTTTTAGTTATTTTGCCAATGCATTAATAGTAGCAAGTTCATTACCGGTGTAATATAACATTATTATTATTATTATTTATTTATTTATTATAACAAACACAAAGTTTACATGGTTATGCATTTTTCCACAATACTGTTTGCACAGTTTGACTGCGGAGATATCATTATACAGGGTGTTTGGCAGTCAGGTGTAGGGGTTTTAAGGGATGATAGTAAGGGTCATTCTGAACATTTTTGACCACATTTACTATTATGCTAAGTTTCACGGTTTCCGAGATATTGATCATTTTAATAGGACTTTTTGTAATTTTTCCTTATGTCCGTGATACGAAAAACCCATTAATTCAAGTATTAATTTAAAAAAAAACAGTGTTTTCTTGCATGACTTGAATCACTATGAAATAAGGAAGTTTTGAAGCTACATGCCATTTTTTTTTCCTTACAATTTTTGAGTAACCTCACAAAATTGGTTTTTCCATACTTGGTGTTTTTGTACCAACACTGTTTTTTTTTTAAATTAATACTTGAATTAAGAGGTTTTTCGTATCACGGACATAAGGAAAAATGACAAAAAAACCTATTAAAATGATCAATATCTCGGAAACCGTGAAACTTAGACTAATAGTAAATGTGGTCAAAAATGTTCAGAATGACCCTTACTATCATCCCTTAAAACCCCTACACCCGACTGCCAAACACCCTGTATATTTAACATGCGGGCCTAGTATGGTTGCGTTTACCACGTGACAAAATATGTTTAAAGCATCCGTCACTCTCGTACTTACAAAAGTGTCAGAAAGTGATGGATGTTTTATCTACATTTTGTCACGCGATAGACGTAGCTATACTAGGCCCGATGGTATCTTCAACCGATTTTTTTTTTGTAACTTTTTTAAATAACTGTTAATCGAGTTCACAAATCGACCCATCAACTTATCTTTGGAAACACTCCTTTCCATCCTCGGCTCGGCCTTCTTTTAAATAACTGCAGACACTAGCCCTAATCGAGTGGCGTCTCGGCCCATTCCTCAGATCTGGCTCAGATAGGACTCATTGAGTCGTCGGCTTCGGTTCTAATTTATCTGCTCATTGTAGCTCAATATTTACTGGGTAGCTTGTAAATATTTTAACGCGGCGTCCGTGTTGAATGTTTTTATTAACTGGAGTTACGAGCGACGAACGCAGAGGTTGAGTGCTGTATTTCACATTAATGTACATACAAGTGATCTTATTTATCTTCTGTCTTTCCTAATAACTAAAGGAAAAAAAGGTAGATAAGGAACCCTATGAATCTGTCAAAAAATTTACCATGTTACGGGTTCTGTCTATTTAGAGTAAGTAATATGTTATTGCCAGACACCAAGAAAATTTACAAATAGACAGAATTTCCAAGTTATGAGATGAATATTATGTTCTAAAATTATCTTACCTTAATTTGTACCTTAAGTACCCGAAACCGACGTTCGTGCATGACTCGATGTAGGAATATGGAAGAAGCGAAAGAGATTTGACAGGATCGTAGCAAGTGGAAAGAATAGGTCTCTGCCTACCCTTCTGGCAAACAGGCGTAATTTAATGTATGTATGCATGTTAAAATTGCACAAAGTGTGTTTGGTATAGTTGAATTTAACATTTGTTTGTATGAATTTTAAATATCATACTATTGACAAGGTCGAAGTTCTTCGTATTCTTCATATTCTTTATATTATATTATAATATAAAACAGTAGTTTTCCGCGTCTTTTTGTATTTCTGTCGGTCTAACTTCTCCTAAACTACACAACGAATTTAAATCGGTTTTCACTATCAGTTAGATAGTTTTTCACGAAAAATTTGTATGTATATTACATTCTGGTTTATGTACTTTCAGTGGATGTTAAAGAAAACTCACATAAACCTAATGACATAATAACAAGTAACATAAAATTTATTTACCCCTAAATAAAGTGGTGGTGAAAACACATTGTAAGGAGTAGTTAATGAACGTATAACTCGTAAACTGTAGCATTTAACTGATAGTTAACGCACTACCGCGATTTGCGTGCGGCTCACACTGAGAAAATTGAGTCGGGATAATCGGCGGCCATCTTAATTAACGCGTTAAGTACAGTCGCCTGCGTATCGCGAATATCGCCTTAATGAAAATTGGACTCCACTGCTTTACATTCCGTGATTAAGTTGTAACGTTAACAAATCGCCTTTTTAATTATCTAAACGGGAAGCAGGAGCGCATAATCGGGATAAAATGGTTATATTTAAAGTGGCTGGAGGAGGCCATTACAACATTGCTTCGATAATCCATACTAATCCTATCTTACTACCTGTATCCATCTAATATTATAAATGCGAAAGTTCGTGTGTTCGTTTGTTACTCCTTTACGCTGCACATGTATATGTATTAAGTGTGATTTTCTGGTATTTTGGTAATTGGTATACTATCCTCTTGTTTATTCTACTCCAAGGTCAACAAACGGGAAGAGATCCCAAACGGGGGGTGCGCCAAAGTCCATATAAAATTGCAAATTAGATATTGGAACTCCGAAAATGTACCTCATATAATTTTACAACCTAATAATCACTTTTCATACTCTTCATGTTTTTTTTAATACTAATGATCGGAACTTATAATCATCTGAACTTATAACGCCAATATTCATGGAACCGTACACTTTTAAAATTAGGTTAGGTCAGGTAAGATTTATAAAAATCTAAAAAAGTAAGAGTATTTTGAAAATAAACATTATTAGTTGCTATAATTATGACTTGAAAAAGTATGAACAAAAAAGTATGAGCAAAATTTTTCGGAGTAATGATGAGTATAGTCACAAATCGTTATTTGTATAAAAATTCAAAAGACCAATTTTATTTATATGAGCCAATATGAACCCCCCAAACGGGATACGTTCGCCTGCATACGTACATTAGCTATATCCATGCACATGTCTTTTAATTGTGTATATGCAACGAAGAGTTTACATATTACATAAATTACTTATTCCTAAATTACTAAATAATTGTAAAGTGCGAGAAAAACCAATAAAATGCCGGAGTTTTATTTTCCGTGTACTTTACCGGGATTGCTAATATATAGACTAACTATTATTTAAGTGTTGCCAACACTAATATAGTCATTTTATTACTTTATTCTGTTTTGACGGGACTTATGCTTGGTTCATAATAGCACCAACGAACCTAACTCCTAAGTTGTCTCGCTGACGATTATTTAACAAAACACTAGATCAAATTGACCAGTGGAGTTTAAAGCTGCAGCGCTCAGAACAGCCAGCAGCTAGATTTATAAAGTGCGCCGCTAAAACAAACACGACATCAATTTGGGAACCGTTACCGCGACATAATCCGACACCCATGGACACAGCTGCCCTGATTTATCGGTTGGCAAAAGTCGCAAGAGATTACGTTTCAGTATTTTATGTGGACTAACAGAATCTATAGTTGCACAACCATCGTGTTTTTATAGTATTCAGGCCATCTGATGGTAAGTGAGATCTGATACCCATACGATGAATTCTCAAGACTGTAATACTAAGACTTCAAATGCGTTGCCAACCCCGAGGGTTGAAATGGAATGTCATTATACAAAGCTTCATCTTTATGTACAAAGATTTTTATTTGTATTAAAGTAGTGGATGAATGTTTACTAACACACAGTTCAGGGGGGTTATTATGAAATGGATATGCAGTTCATTTTACGGTGAGCGTAAAGGACGAAGCTATATGAGTTACATAACTCTGACTAACTCTGTCCTTTCCTCTCAGCATAAAATGGATTGCATAGATACGTCATAATAACCCCACAGAAGTGACTAACATCGTCATCTATCATCATCATCATTTGAGCCGAAAGATATCTACTGCTGGACATAGGCCCCCTCAAGGCTTGCGACAAGGACCGGTCCTCGCTCCATCGGTTTCCCGGAACCTTAGCCACGTCGTCGGTCCACCTTGTTGGAGGTCTACCCTTGCTACGTCTTCCGTTATCCGGACGCTACTCGAGAAGTCTTCGACCCCATCGAATATTTGTTCTGAAAAACAGATACCTTCTGTAATCTTAATTAAACTTTTATGATCGCTTGTGCTTAGAGTCTAAAACTTGAATAATTTACGGTAAATAATTAGACTTCTTTAAATGAATACAATTATTTCTACTCTATTTTATTCTATACTGATAACTGTAAATAGTAACACATCTCCCATCACATAGGCTTCCGTTTAATTACGTACTTAAAAAGTTACTAAGAATATATTGATGAAGTATTCAACATAGAATTGACTACAATTATTGAACACTTACCTCTCATGCCTTGCGCCTGCCTCATTCCCGATAATCGGCCATGTTCCCCGGCGATTGCGCGCCGCCTCCCAATCGCGGGCCACAATTTGAACCTATAAAACAGAAGGTCGGCGCGGACAAAGACGAGCCAGGCTAAATGCCTGCGCTTTCAAATAACCTTATAATGGTTGGTAGAACGGTAGAACCGCGCCACTATAACACTGACGTTTTACCATTGACAAAATATACCACGACTTACAGATACGATAGATGTCAGTAACACGAATGAGTTCTTCTTGTATTTTTTTCAATCGTCTTAGTCCTTACTGTGGACGAAGTTGCGTGCAAACGCTAATTATGAATAATACAATTAACTCTACATTTAATTAGTTTGTCGGAAAAAAATATCCTAGCGTCTCCACCAGGATCCATAATTCGCTGCTAAAAATCAACAGTGCTTGCAATTTAATTTTGCATGCTACATCAAATATACAAAGTGAGCGAGATAGTTAGTTAGTTAGCGAAAAAAAGTTGTTTTTTTAATGAGTATTAATTATTACAGAAGTATTCCTGTCGCTGGAATATGTCTTTTAACTAGTGCACCTATAAAGACGCGCTGAGTGACGAGCGGCAAAATACAATATGTGCTCAGTCTGATATGCTGTTGACCCACTCCTACGCATATACGCTTGACATTTTTCTGCCGATCACACACGTCGCGTTGCTTGTATGAAAATATCAGGAATTTGCGCACGGTTGAAGCGGTGAAGACGGTATTCTGGTCTGAACTTATCCCTTATTATATAAGGGATATTTTATGACATGGGAAAGTCGAACGAGCACACAGGCCACCTGATGGAATGTGGGATCTGTAACCCATAGATATTTGCATTCTCAACACAATTTTAAGACCCAAATCCTAAGACCCCAATTGCATAGCGAACCAAGAAGGAATGCCTCTGTGCTAGTAATTTCACTAGTTGTGTTATCCTACATACATACATACATAAACTCACGCCTTTATTCCCAGAGTGGGGTAGGCAGAGCTACAGAATTACCAACAACTCAAACTTGTTGATAATTCTGTAACCACATTTTGCACACTTAAGCTAAGATGTTTACCAGTGTATTAGTGACAGGTTGCAAGCCCATCGCCTAACAGTACTATACGCCTTTATTCCCTTAGCCGTCTCTTACGACATCCGCGGGAAGATATGGAGTGGCACTATTCTAACCCGGCAACCACATGGGTCGTGTTATCCTCTCGTTTCCTATTTTTTTATTTACTTATTTACTTATAGCTTTCGCTACAAAATACTTGCAGAAGGTGGTAACCAACTAGACTTACGCGACATCGCGTGGTACATGATTTTTCTTTGCAGTCATGCGTTTACCGCTCATTCATACATCACAGATTTTTACAGCGATCCTAGGAATCTTTCGAAGAATGCAATCGGCAGAAACCATGCTGCTAAATTGAAAATGCACGCGCTAAAATATGTTTTGTTCGCACTGACGGGACTACTTAAACTCGCCGCTTGGACATTCACTCGTTCGTCCGTCCGACCGTCGTTGTTGACAGAATCACTACCCAGAGATTGAACAATGATTTATTAGTAGACATTATTTCGAAAAGTTTATGCGTATTTGTAAGTTTGTGTGTTTAGACGACACGTGTTAGCCTAGTTGGTAGTGCCTGCCTGTGAGGCTAGCGGTCCCGGGTTCAAATCTCGGTAAGGGCACATCATTTGTGCGTGACAAGCGGGAGTATTTGTTCCTGAGTCTTGAAGGTTTTGTATGTGTTTAAATAGTTGGGTATGTGTTTCTCTATCTTTTTTTTTTTTATGGCATAGAGAAGACAAACGAGCACACAGGCCACCTGATGGTAAGTGGAAACTGTGACCCATAGACATTCGCATTCACAAGACTGCAATGCAATCCTAAGACTGCAAATGCGTTGCCAACCCTGAGGACTAAGATGGAATGCCTCTATGTTAGTCATTTCACCGGCTGTCTTATCCCCAAACCGGAACACAACAATGCGAACACTGCTGTTTGGCGGTAGGTTAATGGATAAGATGGTGGTAGCGATCCGGACGGACCCTGCACAAGGTCCTACCACCCGCCCGTCTAAGTGTGTTTATCGTTGTGTACCTATAATAAACCTTTTCGTTTGGGGCTAGGAGATTTCTCGCTAATATTTACCCGTACAAGAAAAGGACGCATTTAACAAAATAAAATGTATAAAATTTTTATACACGGTGATTTTTTATCGGTGATCAGGAGTAGAAAATTATTAATAAGCAACAAAAATTGAATTTAATGGTTGATGTCTCGAACAATTAACTCACTGTTTAATTTATTTATTTAATGATATTGTTAAAACCAATCACCACTGGATACATGGACATTCTACATTATTTATTTAAGTGAAGTAGATACGTCAAGTGCCATCGCTTTGGCGGAGAATTAGTAGGGTGGCAATTATTTCAATTAAAAGTTAGTTTCAAAATATAATTTTTACATAAAAAAATAAGTTTTGTTTCATGTAACTGCGACTTAAACGTGATCGCCATTAAGACTGCGCCGAGCGTACGCCGGATGTACAGTGGCGCCCTCATTACTTTTATTGTGTTTTCTAATAAACTAAAGTATTTTCTTGAAATTGGACGAAATGTTTTTGTACTACAAATTAAAACACAACTCATAGAGTATATCATATAGTTTAATAACAATTCACCTTCGAGTTAATAACTTAACGGAAAAAAGTGGCCACCTTTTCCCGTTAAGCTGACTACTCAAAGGGTAATTGTTATTAAAGTTTGTTACGTATCCCATAAATTGTGTTTTTACTTCTACTACAAAAACATTTCGTCTGATTCCAAGGAAATTCTTTAGTTAATTAGAAAATACAATAATAGTAATGAGGGCGCCACTGGACGCTCGGCGTTTGCTCGGCGCAGTCTTAATAACTGAATTAGAAAAATTGGTTCCTGATCGCCGTGCGGGGCTCCATCGACTGTACTTAAACAATGATAAAATGAAAAAACCATTGTGTCCATTTTGCGACTCGGACATTTTAAGATATAGGCTACAAGCGATGTGGTCATTTTGCGAGTCAGTCATTTTACGATCCCGTCATTCTACTAGTGACCCAAAAAAATCACCGTGTTTATCGATCCGCGACTCACAGACAAACCGACTCCCTTTGTTGACAGTCCGTAGCGCAGCCATGTAAGCAATATCTCCGGTCTGCCGATCCCTTTCTTCGTCTGCACCTTACACGCGCAGGCGCACGATCCCTCCCGACCATAACTCTGGTAATTGACGTGAACCACCCAGTGAGGATGCGCCGTGGAGAACGTCCTAAGTCAATAATTTAAGATTTTGAAGTAAAATAGCTGCGGCCTTATTATACATTGCCTGTACCTTGCTGCTTAAATGCTAAAACGCCACAAAACAAAAACAGATATAGTTTGATTTAAAACTTTAACCCCCTTACTAATAAACGTTGAGTAGCGGTGGTATAGCTATACAATGTTTTGTCCTTATCTGTCATTGTGACATTTGAATTTGACAGATAAGGACAAAACATTGTATAGCTATACCACCGCTACTCAACGTTTATTAGTCAGGGGGTAAGTATATAGCATTCGGAATTTAAATGCAACACAAACTCATTTTGATTTGTGGCCCTTTAGTATTTAAGCAACGACCTGTTATTATCGTATTGTGAAGGTGAGATAGTTTTATTTAAGTTGAACGTAAAGGGGGGCGAGTTAAGAACAATACGATAACAATTAGGGGTAAAAATAATGTAGATTACCTAAGGTACTTGACATTTACTACACAAAACAACAAAACTGACAGCAAAAGTAACCAGCGGGCCTAGACAAGTTACATTATACGATTAATATTGATGTTCGAAAACTGACAAACTGTATTAGGCGCTGACAGAGCTAGACGCCCAATCAATACTATACAAATTCAATTGATCGAGCACTACATAAACAACAAGACCACTACGAGTATTAAAAGAAAATATAGCTATAAGAAAGGTAAAGGAGACTGCAAATGTATCTCGTACAGTTAACCTTAATGAATATTGATAAACTAGATCAAATTTTTAACATACACTCACGCCTTTTTTCCCAGGCACGCAGACAGAACTACAGGATATAAAACAACTAAAAAAAAAACAAATATGTACAAAATGGATTTTATTGATGTCGTTTGTTACAGAAGCAAACCAAGACATAACATAGATAATAAAAGTAGTAATCCATCATTTTATTGGATTTTTTTCATTAATTGTATGTTCTCTTCAGATTTAATTACATCTTACGTTATTTATGCTGAAACCATGATGTTTTTAGCATATCCTAAACATTAAAAAATTACATAGGTTAGGTAGGTAAGTCTGAAATAACTCACAAAATAAAAAAAAGCCAGGGTCGTCGCTGCTGCGTTGTTCTACATATAAATTAGAACGACATGCCACACGATGCGTTAAAACACTTACGTCACTGTATGTTGAATGATATGTTATACGATGACGCATCGCACCAGCAACGCTCGTGTGGCATCGCTCTAATGATACATTTGTTGAAAAGTGCTTCATTATAATAATAGGTACCCAATTCAGAACATAACAACCGTTTTATAAAAAAATATAAAATATAAAAAAACAGATTTTCCTTACTTACCGCCCTCCTCCCACCGGCGGATGCGGCGCCGTCTCCATAACTCACGGTCGCGTGCTTTGACTTCCCTATGATAATTTAATTGTCGTGCGTGCACGAAATATTCTGCATATTTGCACTGATCTTTGTATTTACTAAAGACCATCGAATCATACCTACGTGTCATTATACCAGCATAAAGTCTCCCACTGTTGACATCAGGGGGGTTATTATGACATAGCTATGCAGTTCATTTTACGGTGAGCGTAAAAGACGGAGCTATGGCAGTTACATAACTCTGTCCTTTTCTCTCAGCGTAAAATGAATGGCACAGATAGGTCATAATAACCCCACTGGTCTCCCTTAAGGATCACTACAATTAACCGGAATTCCTAATATAAAGTGACCGGATCCCTTAACTATTAATTTCTTCCTCGTCGACGTTGACGTGTTGTTCTTCAAGTCATTATTTTTGATTTAATGTTATTGACCTTACATTTCAATGATTTTATTTGTTCATGTTATAATCATTATTATTTATTGCTCTATTTCTTTGAAATGTAACTTACTTATAAGTATTATTGTATTTATATAAGTACATAAATAAACTCACGCCTTCGTTTCCTGAATGGGGTAGGCGGAATGACCTACAACACTAAAAGTGGTTGATAATTATATAACCATAATTTGCACAATTAAGAGTTTTCCAGCGTATTAACGATAGGTTGCGAGCCCATCGCCTAACCTAACAGTACTAAAAGCCTTTATACCCTTAGTTGCATCTTATGAATCCACGCGATGGGATGACATGGAGCGGCACTATTCTAACCTGGCAACCACACGGGTTATTATTGTATTTTATTATTGAAAAAACTCTTCTCTTAGAGTTTCTTGCAGCGCTTCTTCTCCGTAATGGTCTTGTCCGCGCTAGTAGAATCACATCATAGTAGGTACTGAAGTGTCAAAGAACCTTCATGTAGTCAGTTTGGTGCCCTAATATTTCACCGACACTTGTTTGACAAATATTCATTTGACAACCAACGTTTCATATACTTACTATTCATTTCACAAATATGTTGTTGCGAGAAATGTTTCGATTTAAAACTTATCGTTTGACAACTAGTCATTTACCAAATACTACAATTTATAAATGTATCAAATATTGTACTTTCATTTAGGTATTTTTCATTACACAAAATGATTCTTTAGGCAAACTTATGGATTTACAAAACGACATTTAAAAAGTATAACTTTATATCATTTACAATCGACGGAGCTCCGCTTCGCGGACCTCCTATTCCGCCTATCTGAGGCGCTTCTCGCCTTGACGCAAATCTAACCTAACCTAACCCAAATTAAGCAGTAAGTATGTTGTTTTTTTTCGCACTATAATGTTACTCAAATAAATGGGTAGGTACTTCCGACCGGCCGTCCGCCAATCCTACAAAGGGCTAAATCTTTTAAAATGTAATGGCGATTTAATACTAAAGCTTTTATAAAATGAAACCTATGACAAACAAAGTAATATACCAAACGTTTGTAGAACGAACGTTAGTTGGCTACTTGATATCAATAATAAATAATCTATTTGACAAATTATACAATATGAAATGAAAATTTGTCAAGATATTATTCGAACAAATGAGTTATTTGCTAAATCTGTAGTTGTAAAAAGATAAAATGATAAACGATGTATTTATCAATCGTTGGTTGCGAAATTAAATTTTGCTAAATGAGTGGCGAGAAAATGATAGGATCCCAGCCAGTTTACTGAATTAGAATTTAGAATGTTTAAATTTATTTTAGACGACGCGGTTAGATTATTTAGCGCTAACCATGCCTACTAAGCTGCGGTCCGGAGTTCGATCCCCGGTCATGTGAATTTATCACGTCTATGACATCAAACACGAGTCTCCAACTACTCTCAAACGAGATCACCAGCGACTAAGGGCCGCATTTATCACACTGATCTCAAGTGTAATGCTCTTCTCAAAATGGTCAAAAATACAGTTTTCTATGATTTGACGTTTACTTTGACGGGTATCTCAGCCACGACGAGTTTATTAACACTTTTTTCATTAAAAATCGACTTTCTGATGATCTTGATGATGATGAGTCGACATTAAGTAACAAAATAATCGGCCTTACAAAACAATAAAAATAATAATACGTTGATTAAGAACGTTTTCTTGTATGGGGACGCCCTATATTATTTCACTTTCTTAAAAAAAGTTAGTAAATCCACACATCTTTAAGCATGTGTTCTATTTATTACGTGTCGTATATATAATAATACTCTTTATCATGATGTAACTCCGCATTGTGTTGAGCAATAAACGTACATGATGTGTATGTTGATAAATTACTTATCATTATGATTTGTGTATACTAATAAATGATCCACTGATAATAATGATAATGTGGTCTTATCAGTCTTATCAAAGCTAATCAGATATAAATTGTTTTTAAGGTGATAAACGACAAGGATTCTATTAAAGTGTAGTTTTACCGTCATCGACTCATCGTCATCGTCGTCGTTTACTCAAACAAACTCCACGAATGGTACTGGCATATATGTACTTGCCCTTAAACAAAACTGATAAGCGAAATGATATCTACGCTAGTAATAAACATAAACGAGCTCACTCGAAGTCACGCTTCTGCATCGCTTGAGCATTGATAATATTAAATCTAATTCAAACAGTGCAATACTAATAAATACTGCGAATTGAGAAAAAAACGAGTTAATGAAACAACAATGGCAGAACAAGAAACTCTTCGAGAATTGCTAGAGCAGATTGCAAAGGAGCAAGACTACAAAGATGGGAAAATTGACGTGTGTGCAGTATCATCAGGCGGTGCCAACTATTCTAGCGCTCTTTATGTTGCCACTATATCAGCACCACTCAAAGAAGACCTCAAGCTGTTTGGCAAAGTCGCTAACATAGGGAAAGATCTGCAAAAAACAAACGAAATGTTTCAATATGCTTATAATATGGAACGTTTCTTTTATACTGATCTAGTCGTTATTTTCGAGAAACTCTACACTAAACACGGTATTTCTCAAGAAGACAGGCTCCAGTTTCCTAAATATTATGGACACAAAGCTGTTGATATGGAAGATACGATAGTGCTCGGAGATCTATCAGCATCTGGTTTTGGAGACTTTGACAGGTTTAAGACTTTTGACTGGGATTACGCTTCAAGTGCTGTTAAAGAACTAGCCAAATTTCATGCCCTTGGATTAGCATTTAAGGAAGAAAATCCTGAGGCATTGGAGAAAATGCAAACAACCGTCCTTATCGACTTGTTTGCTGACGACAAAATGAAAGGCGTGTTTTTAAAAATGGCTATTAATGTGGGAACTCAGGTGATCAAAGAAGAGTATAGAGGTAGATTGAAAAAGTATTTAGATGAAAAAACCTTACTAGATGGTATAGCTAAGTTATGGAAACCGAAGAAAGGAGGTTGCCTGATCCACGGCGACTATAGGCCTAGTAACCTTATGCACAGAAAACGAGTAAGTTCCTCATTTTAAATTATTTAATATTCATTTTTTTGTTTGTAGAACCTTGTGCAAGGTCCTTCCGGGGCGCTACCACCATTCTATCCTTTAACCTACCCCCAAGCAGCAGTATTTATTTGTGTCCCAGTGTAGTAAAACAACCAGTAAAATGATAAGCATAGATAAAGGCATCCCACCTTAGTTCTCATGGTTGGCCGCGCATTTGTAATTTTAGGATTGTAGTTTTGAGAATGCAAATATCTATGAGTCTCAGACCCTACTTACTATCAGGTGGGCTGTTTGCTCGTTTGCCTTCGTCATACCACCAAAGAAAAACATTTGCGTGGTCTTAAAACCTTTTTTTCTTTGTTAATTTTTGAAAATATGTCCTTTAAATTTAGGTGCCTATCTCCTTAGTGTCAGATAATAATCCTATCTACATCATCATCACGTGTTCTTATCGTTAAATAGTGATCAATTCCAGACCACCTTACAAAGAAGAGATGGTCAAAAATCAACAAAAGAAATTGCAAACAGAAATAAACAACCTAAATATACAAAGAAATATATCCTAATGTATTAAAGTATTTATGATTATTAATGTACTTACACAGTTTTCTAGATCTCTGCAATTATCGACACTGCGCCTTAAACGTTTTTAAAAGCAGAAAAAAAAATGGTTTGCGATTTCAGAACGGGAAGATCGAAATTGTCCCATTAGACTACCAGACATTCCATGTAGGCACTCTGGCCGCGGACCTGATGTACTTCACCTGGTTGGGATCAGATTCCAACTTCCGCCAGATCTTCTATCATCAGCTGCTGGACCACTACTACAAGGAACTTACGTTGGCTTTGAAGAACCTTCACTTGGACATCAATGAGGTGTACTCTAGAAAGATTTTTGAACAAGAATTAGAAGATGTAAGTGTAATTGAAATCTGTGACTTGTTATTTTTTTTTCGGGCTACTAGCACATACGAGTATACATCCGTCTCTTTCTGTCACTAATATATTTTCACCAAATTTTAAAGATTTGCCATTAAACAAAAAAGGATGAACTCTAGTTAAGTATTGTAATTTTGCTTGTTTATTTTCAGACCAAGGCACTAGTGATCTTCTTAGGACTGGGTATAATGCCAATTATGACAGTTGATCCGGAGGACGCGCCAAAGTTTGAAACATTCGAAAATTTGAATATAAAGCCAAACCAGAAAGCCATAGACAGAATGAACGGGATTGTCAGCGATTATATTGAATGGGGTATCATCTAACCAGTTGTAACAATCATTGATGATGGTTGAAAATATTATTGTTTTTCTATTCAATTTAACTAAGTAAATTTATTACGAACTGTGACTGTAGTTGTTTAGACCTCCTTCAAAGTCCGTCCGGGTTGTGAAAATGCGGCAGAGGGTAGGAGAGCATAGTGGCGTCCCATTTTACACAAAAAAAAAAGAGAACGCAGCGGTCGCGTCGCGTTGTAACAAGCTTGCAGCGTCCTCGCAGCGTGTGCAATGACCGATCTTATGGAAACACGCTTGCAAATCGCCAGTTTGATATAGCTCTAAGACACCTCTCTAAGGTACATTGAGTATTACAAATAACATGCTTACAAACAGACCTCAAGCCAAATAAGTTTACAACACGTTTATCTGACACTCGCGGGCGGGTGTATGAGTATTGAATAATATTTGGTCTCACAATCACTACGCACTGCCGCGGGCAGCAGCCAGGGAAGTGGTGTTATTCTATAATACCAGAGTTATGTTGGAAGTTCTATCAACGAACTACTATTTTGACCCCTGGACTGACCACATTTCTCTGAAACTCACGAGACTAATAATATTAGTTTACTCATTTTAATTTTCTACAAGTCTACTAGTGAAAAGTCTCGCATAGGAAACTATTTGTTTACAGAACTTCGAGGAATGGACCGTAAAGACTTCTCAAATTATGAACCTCCCCTATGAATAGACTATTCTCAATGGTCTTAAATGTTTCCAATAATGTTATTTGTAATTTTTTGAGTAAAATTTTAATATTTCAGTAATGTTCTGCAATTTTTCCTTACCCTGGACGAGTACAGTTTTTCATTTTATGAAGAACTAACTGCTGATTAGTATGTGGTTTCATACTCCCATATCATATGAGCCTCCGATTTAAGCCGTTGTGAGTATTGAAATGTAAAAGCCAGGGCTAGTATGCTGAGTTATATGTTTGTTCATTAAATTTCATTTTAATTATATTTTTATAATATTGAATAGCTGAATAAATGTTTCCTTCTGTCAGAAATTCAGGTACATTTTGTAATAAAGAGATTTTCAGTACAATAATTATAACCGTTTTATTTTCTCAAGTTAACAAGAAGGCGAGCGCTTAAATTTAATCCTATATCATCTATTATTTGTTCGAAATTGGAAAAATTGTGCTAAGACAAATAATCAGACTACGGAAAAGGACTGACCGTACACAATAACACCACAAGACGAGGAAGGCGTCAAGAAACGACAACTGCCAGCGGCGAGCTAGACCTCTGACATAGGCATTAATCCGCTATGATAATACAAACTAGAGTATGAGTTGATCCCTTCTAAACAAGTGCATTAAACCTATTTTTACTATATCACCTAAGTCTTTATTTGAAATAAGTACCTAAAGCAGCACCACTTGAAATAAGTAGAAACGGAGGCCTAGCCAAGGTTAAATTCTTCGAAAGCAAGCGAACTGTTGCATGACACAGGAAACGTACGTCATACGTCAATCGTATACAAAAAAAACCGGAAAAGAGTATATACTCTTCGGATCGGATCATGCTCAGTGCAGGGTTCCGTCACCGAAAATACAAACACCTTTTTTTTCTGAAAGTGCACATCTTCATAAAGATAAGATAATTAACCAATATTACAGTATACTAATGTGGAAGGATTCGTTCATTTTCAGCTACTACTAGCAAATCAAGATACTAAAATAAAGAAAGTTTTTCTGTCGATTACTTTTGGTTGTTTTAGTACGGAACCCTAATTATGAGAGCCAGACTAGCTCTTGACTGTTTTTTCCGGAAATATCCCACTAGGAAACAACACTAAACGATATTAACGCTAACATTGATGTTTGAAGTTTTAAACGGTAAAACCTTATTGCTTTTGACGTGTTTCCGTATTGTTAAGCTTTTGATAGCTCTTATTTATATACAATACCATAACTACACGTCAAAGGCAATACAGTTTTACCTAGTTGAATAAAAGCCCTGGTTGTAAAACAGACTAGTTGAAGTTTGGAGTGCCCCAGGGTGCTATATTGGAACCTAGTACGAGTATATTCTTACTTACCCACATGAAATAGGAACCATTCCGGTTATGGGGCTAGTTAAGGCTCGTAAAATTGTACAATATCATTCGCTAGTTAATGCGCGGCGAACTTCTCTTCGACGCCGATTCGATTTAACGACCATCATGCCCACACGCCTCTGTAGGTGAGAGCGGGGATACATTGATAACAGGGAGCGGAAAATAGTTCGGACTATATTAGTTTTTAATATGGTAAGGAGAAGGCAAACTAGCACTAGCCATCTGATGGTAATTGGGATCTGAGACTCACAAACATTTGCATTTTCAAGACAAAAATCTTAAGACTAAAATCCTAAAACTGCAAATGCGTTGCCGACCCTGACGGTTATACCTACTCCACACTGGGACATAACAATGTGAACACTACTGCTAGGCGACAAATTAAGGATGTAACAGCAATCCAGACCCTGCATAAAATCAAACAACCATTTCCATTTTCCGTTTTGCAAGAAGTGCCACTAAAGGGTCAAACAGGTGAAAATGTACACTTAATCAGCCTTATTCATTAACGTGGAGTAACCTTGGAGTAGATAAGCCATGCTTTGTCCTGATCTGTCATTGATACATGAATTCGACAGACAAGGATAAACCATGGCTTAGCTACTTCCACCGCCAAAACACTGCCGAGCGCAGCGATCCCTACCTGACAATACCTTATACTCAAATACTCAATCGTTTATCGCATTCCACAATGTGAGTTGGCAGTTTATACGCTAAACCTAATACAGTAATTATACAAGGCATCATCAAGGCATAAAGTTGCTCGCCCCTCCTTCCCCTATTCCCTACCCCTTATCTAAGGTCAAGCCCGCAGGCAGTCGGCAGCGAGGTAAACGATCGCAAATTGTAACATGTTAACATTGTAATGTTCAGTTGCTGAGACCACATGGACTAATCTCGCGGTCTCATCGGGAGCGCAGATCTCGTGCCGATGGGTCTGTTTGGTTTATTGAATAAGGTTCGTATGCTGTGGTAAATGTTTTCTATGGTGAGTGGTAGCTGTATTAAAAAAAACTAAGCGTTACCATACATACAACATTATAAATATTTTTTAATGGCGTACTATAAAATAAAAATGTTTAAATCTTTAAGGGTATCAGAATACAATCTATAGCATAACCGAAGCGTAAAAACAGTTCTATAATAAGTGTTGCCATGGTAATAAAACAGACGGCGTGGTGACGACGCGCTGGCCTAGTTGGTAGTGACCCTGCCTACGAAGCTAGCGATCCTGGGTTCAAATTCCGATAAGGGCAGATATTTGTGTGATGAGCGCTCAATGTTTATTAATTATACTTGTTAAAAATTGTTTATACATCAATTGTCTATGTGTACATAGACATAAACTCACGCCTTCATTCCCAGAGTGGGGTAGGCAGAGCTACAGAGTTGGTAACAACAACTTTTAAAACTTGTTGTTAATTCTGTAACCACACACAACACAAACAGGTAGTCGTAAGAGGCGACTAGGCAATAATTAAAAAATGTGTCAATATCTCTAAAATATTAAGTTAATAATATAAACAACTATCATTATATCTAATAATCATACTTGGCACCCGTGCCTAAAGAAGCTTCATTATGTACCAGTTACATAAATAACTGTTATGTTATGGCGTTACTAACTTCTGTTCACGGCACATTATTACACCAACTATAGTATAAATCATTGTAATCGATTTACTCTGGAAAATAATAGAAAAAAAGAAATTGCACAAAAACGATATGAATCACAATGAACAATAAGGACATTAAAAAATCAATTTTCAGCGGTGCAGATAGCATCTATAAGTATATAGTTATTTGGCATGCCAGTCCTGGGAAGTCTCTTTACCATATCTTATACATACATACATACATAAACTCACGCCTTTATTCCCAGAGTGGGGTAGGCAGAGCTACAGAATTACCAACAACTCTAAAAACTTGTTAATAATTCTGTAACCACATTTTGCACTTTTAGGCTAAGATGTTTACCAGTGTATTAGTGACAGGTTGCAAGCCCATCGCCTAACAGTACTATACGCCTTTATTCCCTTAGCCGTCTCTTACGACATCCACGGGAAAATATGGAGTGGCACTATTCTAACCCGGCAACCACACGGGTATACCATATCTTATATTCAGTTGATTACAGAAATCCTCAGGTTAACTTGCGTCGCTATTGCCTAACGCACTTGCAATCTCAATTGGCTTCAAAGCGGAACAATTAGTTTTCATTTTGTATGCAGACAAGCCTTCGATTTTCAAAATAAAAACAATTGCGAATGCGAGTGCGTTAAGCAATAGCCCCTCTGGTAATCTCTACATAGTATAAACAAATCGCTTCCCGCCGTCTAACCCTCTCTATATACGCTTAGATCTTTTAAACTACGCAACGGACTTTAATGCGGTTTTCAATAATAGATAAATTGATTCAAGAGGAAGATTTTATATATGTATAATTAATTCAGGTTTTTTAGGAAGATTTTTATGTTTTCTGAAATGTGCAGATTGAGTACTTTCAATCAAATCACTTTCATTTTTCAACCGGCCATTCTAGAACCCTTTTCAAATATTAAGAAATAAATCTTTTTTTTAACGAAAATCACATAAAAACAGGGCTCTGAAAAGACTGTTCCCGAGGGATAACTGATAGACTATTTAACAGACGGAGTGGCGCGCAATTTATGATGTCGACTTAAGAGTGTGCATAAGATGGTAACAAAACGAAAACTAAAAATAATGAAACAAATTACTCGTACAAAGCAGCTAAAGCTGGTAAAATCTCCCGCCATTACTATTCTTAATGGTGGCTGAAAGAGATAAATAACCATCAATGCTTTATCATCGCATCGGTAAAATAAGTAATGCCATCAAACCAGCACGCGACTCGGAAGCTAACAATGTCCTACCATTTATTTTAATAGGCATTTATTAAGTTGGCCATATAATATCTGGTCTCTCGGCGGGTGGTACAGATAATCTATGTCATGCGCACGAGTGGAGATGCGTATCGGGCGTATTCGGGCGTCCTCGGGACTCCTCGGGCGCCCTCGGCCATCGATGACAATGCTCTAATGCGATCACGTCTCGTATCTATGTTCAGATTTTTGTAAAATTTACATTTAGTTATGGTAGCCCTGTATTATGTTGCTAGTCTTACTTATATTACAAATGCGAAAATTTGGATGTTTGTTACTCAATCACGCCAGAACGGCTGAACGGATTTAGATGAAATTGGGCTCAGAGATAGATTAAAGTCTGACTTGGCAAAAAAACTACTTTTTATCCCGAAAATTTTAAAGCTTCTAAGCGGACAAAGTCGCGCTCAAGTGTTTCACATTTTGTTCAGTCAGTGAAAGTGCCTTGTTTTCCTCTTCACTGCATCACTTTCCTTGCTTTTTTTACCCAACTGCGTCATAAAGAGGGTATGTTTTTCAAGTGTATGTATGCATGTTTTTCTGTGGCACGCTCTGCAGCCTAAACAGCTTGATAGATTTTGAGATATGAGATGTCGCTAGATTCGTTTTAATTGTGGGAGTGACATAGGCTATAATATTTAAATTAAAACTGATGCCCGCGAATCCCTCCGCGCAGAAAACAAAATAGCCTATGTTACTCATGGATTATGTAGTAATAATTCTAATAATGAAAGAGTTTTTGAAATCGGTCCAGTTTTTTTTGCGTTTATTTGCTATATTTTTATTATGTATGTATGTATGTATGCAAACACTTTATTGTACAAAAGAAAAACCATAAAAATACAATTAATATAAAAATATGTACAAAGGCGAACTTATCCCCTACTATACTCGTAATATACATAAATTTGATAGACGATATTGTGAAAACAATGCAGTCGGGTTTTTAAAGCTTTCTTATTATGAGACTCGTTAGAGAAAATACTAGTAATGTTCTTGCTATTCATAGTAGTAGCATGTGTTACCTAAACAAATAGCTCACCAAATTAATTCTGACTAAAACTGGTAAAAATATTGCGAATTTATTTGAAACTCTTCTTTTACCTACCGACATTAAAGAGGGGTATTATAAGTTACACGTGTGTATCTGTGTGTCTCTCTGTAGAGTCGTAACTCCCAAACGGATGGACCTATTTGGATGCGGATTCTTTTATAGAAATCTAGTGTAATCGGAATGGTACACTACACTATTGGCGATGATCGTTGATGGTCTGATCGTCTATAATCGGTACGATCATCGTGCGAGCGTCCACACTATCATTATTCAATAGTTACATTCCATGCGCATGGGGTTTCTTTACGCATAACACAATACCTAAAATATAAATTAAATAAATAAACATCAGGGGACAACCTCACACAAAATAACCTAAATAGTACTATGGGTACTAGGCAATGATAAACATACTTATATAAAGAAATAAATAATTAAATACAAAGAAAGCATCCAAGAAACGGGAACAAATACTCGCGCCCATCACACAAATTTTTGCCCATACCGGGAATGGAACTTGGAACAGCTAGCTTCATATGTCTGGTATCTACCAACTAGGCTTAACACGTCGTCAAAAAATTGCCAACGTTCTTACTCGCTACGAGAACACCCGATATAAATCACAATAATAATATTCCCATATTAAATCAAGCCTCACACTGTGACGAATAAAGGTTAAAATGGCTCCAGCCACGGTCCATTTTATCTAACAAGGGATTCACAATTCAAAACGTTATTCCTGCCCATTCGGCCAAGAATGGCAGCTATTTCATAAAGGCAAACGATCCGCCTAGAGCCCTGTGTATCAATCAGATTAAAATATATTCCCGGGCCCTACAAAGCAACTTAACATGATACGGCTACATTGTGCAATTTGTGCGAACTTCACATTTACCAACGCTATAAGCAACACCGTGCCGCACCGTGCTAGTATGTCTAATACAGTTTCAAGAAAGAGATCCTCCTCAAATTATTGTTGGAAAGCACCGGCTGATCGGCAATTATGTAAAGCCATAAAGCGGCTGTTTAAACGTGAGCTGCAATTTCTAGTAACTAAGTTGAGTGGGTGGCTCTTTCTAAATTGGTTGTTAGGTTGTGGTAAAAGGTACAAGAGTAGAAGGTGTCGTAAATTTGAAAGTTAACCTTGTAATTAAATTATAGGTCATATTTTACCATAAAAAAAGGGTTTGCGACCTGGGCAAAACGTATTTCATAATTTGGCATGTGGTGTGCTGACCATAAAAAAGAGAAAGAGTTTATGTCATGTGTCTGCGGCTACACAATTTAAAAACAAATACTTCTTAAATACATGGTTTACCCCCTTTAAACGCACTATAAACCTACTATATAGGAGTAAACTGAAATTGAATTTGAAAATGAGGTGCGGGGGTGACGGTAAAGCTCGTCACCATTACCCTCTCTCTAATTTTTTAAATAAAATAATAAATGGCTTTCACTCCTTATACAAGGTATATTTCACCAATTTCGAGTATCAGACAACCTCCATGACCTTATAAGAGAAAAGTAAGTCCATGAATATCACACGCGAGGACCATTTGTCCGGTGAAAGAGTATTTTCTGTTGGACTGAACAGCACATGGGGTTAGCGCCACGTGCTTTCTGTCAAGTCCTCAACAAAATTGTTCATCTATAGTTACTCCACGCTCCGTGCGTAAAATATGGTGTCGATGCGTAAACAAAACACGGGGTCATAGTACTATAGTACAAACGAGGCGCCATTTTTGACGCACCGCAATATACGCACCGTTAAGCAGCGGTGCGGTGGCACCTTAATGCTTTGTCACTTTCTGTTAGATATAAATGTTACAATGACAACACATATTTTAGCTGTTGTGCGTTTTTAAATTAAGAATTAAGCTTTGCCATCTCCAAAAACTGAGCCACGGTAGTATTTCATGCCTTATCCGACGAGCGACGCAATTGAGTGCGCGCACGCCGCGTAACTCCTAAGTCACCGCTCAATAGCGGCGCATTATTCAGGCGCGATGGCGCACGCGCTCATTCACGCGATCTGTTGATTCATGCTCGAGGAAGCTCCGGGACGGACGCGGTTGATCCATTTACATGTCATTTATCTAAAGTTTATGACCTTAGTTTTAGAATTTTAACGTACAAAGGGCTGGAATTATTAGTGGGTGGCGTCACTGTGGGCGTGCGTGCGGGGCAGTACAGTAGAACACAATTTACATGGCGTGTCGCGAATCTTCGTTCGCGCAGACACGAACAACGATTACGATGATTTCCGAAAGCACGATTAAAACCCACAAGCAGACTTGTACGTAATAGTTATAATGTGTAAATTAAATTGCATCTATTGTTTCCATCTCACTCAAGCACGTTTAACGGCTGACTGAATGACACACGGGCGCGCCTCAACATGGCGTTACTAATATCCAATAATAGCACAGAATACAACCGCGCAACGCATGGATCATGCTGATTGGTTGGCGCTTCGAAAAATCGTCATCTGCGCAGGTACATCGGTAAGCCATATTAGTTGTGTTTTACTGTAGGTACCAACTAGTGTTGCCAGACGTCCCGATTTTCTGGGGTCTATGGACACGTCTAGATTTACCATAGATAGGGACGCCAATCGTCTCAATTTTCAGTACATCAAATTCAAATTCAAATTCAATTTTTTTATTTCGGACTAAAAATCCATAGTGTTAGTAACAAACTTATCCTAGTTTTATTAATACATAAAAATATTAAAAAATATTAAAAGATAGCACTAGAGCCATAAAATAACAACCGGAGGTCTAAAACGGTAGGGCCACAATTTTAAGACGGCTGTAATTCGCGCAACTTTTCAAATGTATTCTTGTATCCCGATCTTAAAGTAATCCAACTCAAAGTAAGGCTATATGAATTAGAAATTTGATTTTATTTTGTAAGACGCAAAAAAAAATTGGTTACCGAAATATAAATTGCTATTTTTTCAAACAATGAAGATGTCAGTGCGGAACCCTCAGTGCTCGAGTCCAACTCGCACTTGACCGGTTTTTGTAAAGGAATTCCCAATCCCGTTACATGCATTGTATGCGTTACAATAACTGGAGTCAGTAGCCTAAACTTTATTTCTGCAATATTTTATTTGCCGTCGAGATTGGCACCACTTCAATAAATTCTGGTTCAAAATGAACACGGAACATATTAGTTTCGCTTTTTACCACCGCAAAATAAAGTTTGTAACGACCAACTTAGTTTTCTTTTTTTTCAATACAAATGCGGCACGAGGCAGATTGCGATCGGCGTTCTATTTGCGGTGTGCAAAAATAATACAATGTGTTTTAGGTCTTATAATAAAGTAATAGCGGACCTTTTTACTGTACATTTCTGTATATAGATGGTTATCTATTCATAATATATGTTTATTGTTATTTCATATTTTAACGTTTCATCAAATTTTTCGCGCCAACTTTTACTTGTCTCTCTTCCCTATGGTTGCATGGTGGAGAATGCCTCAAGGCTGTTAGTCTGTCATTTGTACTTACCTTGTACATATATACATATATGGATAAATTAATAATGTGCGTATATTTGTTGAATTATTTTCAAATAATATCTATGAGACCAAAATGGGTAATGATTTCAGCAGTCCAAGACGACGACGATGATGATGTATGATGTTAGTAGTTCGGGGTGAAAAGTTTTGAGCCGAACCTTTAAAATGAAGACTTGAGTTTTTATAACAGTTTTATTTCTCTACATAGTCTCCAAAACGATCGATTTGGTATAATTTTGAGTTGTCGATTTTCCATTTGTACTTAATGACAGTAAATTGGCAACGCGATAACAATTAATTAATTGGGTATTCCAGTTTTAGCTTTAACATTTCCAACCACTAGGTAAGTTAAGAGTACTTTTAGAGTTAAGAGTAATAAACTGTAAAAAACGTGTCACAATCACACAAAGTATCATAAATATGTCTCACTAACTAGCGACCAGCCGCGTGCGTGCGACGCGTCAGTATTATTGACCAACGCGTCAGTCGATCAATCTTCATTAGCTGAAGTCGTATCCATCAAATTTGGAGTGCGTGCTCGGTGTCGCCTTCACTATAAATTGTGTTTTCTACTTCTTTATAAAAGTGATTAAAAAAACGTTGTCACGGGGTGGGTCTGGAGGGTTATCGCGTCGGAACAGGAAGGAAAAGAGAGGGTAGGAATATTTATTGGTTAACTTTCTTAAATGATGAGCACATAATAGGGCCCTAATAGTGCCTTAGCCGGTCGGAATCAATAAATACCCAAGGGCTATCTTAATATGCTTTACTGTTAAACATATACTTCTAAAAAATAATTACTTTGTCACTATTAGAAGTTTTCACACACCGTAACGGATTTAGAGCTCGTCATCAAATCGTTTGCGCAGGCAAACTAGCTATAAACAACTGAAATGGTTTTATTTAACGAGGTGCAATACTTACATACATTACATACACCTCCTTACAACGTTGCGTTACGTATGTATTTATACTTTACTTTTACGGTTTACCCCTATTTTACCGACATTTCATTTCATAAAACGTATCACATCGCAAAATTTTCGTTTCGTAGAAAGCTATTCGTTTATTTACATTGTATTTTAGATTATTTAACACAGTTTTAAGTCATGCATGTACCAGGACATCAGAACTTGGCCGGTGGTCCGCAGTCCCCGGGTTTACGGCCCGTTTATCTGCTGAATGGTCGCTTTGATGCAAATTTTGATATTTGCCTTGACTGTAAGTAACGCCTGTGGTCTGACTGCGGTCAGCAAATAAGACAATACAAGTCTGTATACCACTTTGATTTAGCCCATCTTTATTTTATATTGTTGAAGTTATAGTAGTGCCTAGTATTTACATACATTAGGTCAATCTACATATATGAAAGGCAATAGTTAATAAGAGCGTGCCATAACGATATGGAAGTGATATAAGGATCCGTACCACCATAAAATATTTGACACTTCAAACTTCAAAATACGCATTTCGTCGAAAAAACACGTTTCTTGTATGGAAACCACTCGTACTTTTAACTTTTTTTATTATTTTTTGTTATAGCTGAAATATGTAGTTTAATAGTCTGTAAAAATTTGAAGTGGCCAGCTCAAAACAATAGCCCTGTGACAGACAAAAGGACAGCGGACCATTAGGGGACGGAACCCTAAAAATATGTTTTAACCGTAAAATAATAATTGCATATATTATTTGCAATAGAAGCATTTATTACTGTCAATTTCTTATTCATGTTTAGTCAAACATGAATATACACACATATATGTATATTATTAAAGTTTAACTAGTCAAGAATGCTTTAAGTATATTAAGTATATTATTTTGTGCAATCAAGATTAAATAAGTAAATATTATAAACCATGTAATTTAATTCTTATTCACATTCAATTTATTGCATCCATGATATTTACAGAGATCTTACAGTGCTAAATATGGACCCTATTAAAGTATAGCAATATTAAAAACAAAATACAAAGTTTTCCTCGATTTACTAAAAGTAAATGGTATCGAATTATTCATGAAAACGTTTCACAAATATTAATAACAAATATATACAACGTTTGGCAAATTGATGATTGAGAAATTAGTCGTCGGGATATGATGAATATTTTATAACTGAGAATAAAAACAATTAAATATGTTTGCAAAGTCTCACATTTACCAAAAAGTGTCTATTTGTCAACTAATCATTTTCGAGTATAACATGAGGATTTTTAGGAATGACAAGTATTATGTGTGTGAATCATTTGTAAAATATATTTCTTATGAAGCGATGGTACTAAAATAAATACTGAAACTAAACCTCCTGACCTTTCTAAAAACTATTCAGCAAGTATTTTAATCGGCACATTTGCACATAGGAGGCACTATTTCAGGGGAACAACTTAATGTCGGCCGCACAATACCGCCGTAAATACAATAATATTAGCACACTAGAATCGTAAGGAAGCTATTTCTAATACTGAATTTTACCAGGAGTTCAGAGACGTAAGAGTATTGTAAGGAAATTGGCTAAAATTTCGTAGTAGTAAAAAAAAACACATAAAAGGTCCAGGCGGTAACGTTTCTTAACCCGTAGTCAAGTTCGATGTCCACGATTTTTAAACGTTATTATAAAAAAACAGGTTTTAAAATAAAATAAAAAAAAAAAAAAAAACTTCAAAACGCAAACGTAAGTACGGACCGCTAGTTTTTCATAATACTTGTAATAAATTCAAAAATCGTAAAAATCGAGCTAGGTATGAATTTTGTATGTAAATTTTGAGCCAACAATATAAAATATTTCTGCACGAAATGGTTAAAAGAAAATAGAAAGGTATCAAAACGATAACTTGAACACACATTTAGAAGTACGAGTAGTAACCTATATCATCATAATTAAGTCTTTACTCGAATACGTACTTGTACTTTATCGGCACATAACATGCGTACTAGGCCCGCAGATGAGATTGAGATCAAACCCATTTTTGATAAAAAAAATAACCTCTAATTATGGTTTTTGATAATTTAATAAAATATGAATAACGGCACACAAATATAAAACCAGTTTTGATATTTTTGTATGGTCGAGGGGAAATAATTACGCCATGTTAACTCTCCACATACCTCGGTCAATGCAGGATACCTACTTAATTCCTGTGACAGCTCATGAAAACACATACATACCGTTAACAATTCTAAGTAATAAATAATATGCTAACCATTTATTTTAATTAATATTTTCCGAGCAATTATTGTTTCTTTCAGGAATAATAAACACACATAGTCCTGATTAAAATTGATAGAGTATTAATAAGTGATAATTTGAACATATTTAAATATGCTAAGTGTTAAGTGTTTGCTCAGGTTAGGAAGCAAAATTTGAACAACAAATGTAACCCTAACAGCTGCATCCCATTATTTAATGTCTTACTTAACATATACTGTGACTATCCCAATAATCAGCAATTGCGTCAAATCTACATTCCCGTGCTCAGAGCCTATATTAACAATAATTCACACCTAATTGCCAACAAAACCGATCGATCAAGTACCCATAATTTACAACATTGCAATTTCCAAAAAGTCCTAACGATATTTATGTCTTCTTAAACCTTACCGTTTATGAACACAAGGGTTACGTCACGTCTTCCTTTTACTGTATGAACGTAAAAATATTCATCAATGTGTCGCTTACACCCTTTTGTTTTATCAAAAGCATTCTAAGTGCAAGCCGTCAAAATAATCTATAAAATTATCGCCTTTATGATCGATTTTCTTGGAATTTGGCACAAAAGGTGCTAAACCAGGGAACCATTAATTTCCTAGCGAAAATCAGTACCTACGTGCATTCAAGCAAGAATTGCATAAATACTAGTTCAGTAGTTGCCCAAGGGTTAATCCTAGGTCCAATAATGTTGGACTCCAGATTGAGATAATTGGGAAGCGAGGTCAAGAAAGCTATTTTTATTGTTATTGGTCTTTCAAGGCGTAACGGAATTCAGGTATTGTTAGAATAAATTCCTAGCAAGTATTGAAATATCTTACCTATCCAAGTTACTTTTGTATTTTTGACTATTTGTTACGTAATTAGGAAAATAATTGATATCTTGTATAGAATTTCTTAGAGTTGTTAAATAAAAAATAATAATCGATATCAACACTGATGACCATAATAATGTTAATAAAATCTAGATTTGACTACTTTCATTTCCTTACAACATTGTCTTACATTTCACTTTAAACGAACTATTTTTAACTTAATTATGTTCCATCGATAATCTTACTAAATGCCCATTACTCATTTCTCTGTTGACAAATACTTTACAAGTATATTCCCAAATTATTGGTTTACCTTAGCATACGTATCTACCTTATACCTACCATTATTTTTCTTGAGGATTTCCTTAAGTCTAAAATATGTTGCTAAAAATGTAAGCAATGGAAATTCTTCGTTCAAGTCTTCATAGATTGCGAAATTGATTCGCGTAATAAGACAAATTATGCTATCAGAGGTACATTTTAATCTGTTCTGAATTGTACGCTGCACCGAGTGGGTATACCTTTCAACTTGTCTTAAGTCATTGGCGATAGCGTTTTAGGGATTCGTAATGTAATACCATACCATATCCTTCCGTCCGTCCGCCAGTTTTAGACTACATTTGACTGACTAGGTAGAAAATTACAATGTTTGGACATTGTACATACATACATACATAAACTCACGCCTTTAATCCCAGTGGGGTAGGCAGAGCCACAGAATTTCCAACAACTATAAAAACTTTTTGATAATTCAGTAACCACATTTTGCACACTTAGGCGAAGATGTTAACAGTGTATTAGTGACAGGTTGCAAGCCCATCGCCTAACATTTATTTGGACATTGTATTGAGTAAAATATGGTACCTGGGCCATTCTACTTTTCAGTGTACATTTTTGCTATCGTCCGATAAAAAGTATACCAAATGATGAATCCGCGAATAAACAAATAACGTGAACTTAGAATGTTTACGCTTAACGGTTTTCAAAAAAAATTATCCTAAATTACTCAGTTATCGCTGAAGAATCTCGGTAACTCAGTGGTAAATTGCACATTTTCCATAGAAAAGGCGGGGACATCAACGTCCACTGCGTTACTCACTTTATAGTTATTACAAATAACTTTTTATGAATTAGGTTAATTCTATATATAAGCTTATTGACGTCCCTTTTCTAGTTTTAAGTTAGAAAAAGCAGCACTTTACCGTTTGTTGAAATAAAAATAGTTTAGTGAGAGCGTGGCTAAAAGTTATGTACAACGAAAAGTAGAATGGCCCACCTACTGTACTAAAAACACATATTTAAATTGTAGCTTTGACCAACACAAGAAGACACCAAAAGCAAGCATGTTTTTAACTTTGATTCAAATATACTTTACGTTACATATTTTTAGTACATACATACATACATACATATATATTTTAGTCATTAACTATATAAATAAGTAAGCCTTGGTTCGCGAGTCCGACTTGTATTTAGTCGGTTATTATAATAATATTTATTACGATACATTGCTTTCTTCTACTTCTGGTGGCTCCTCTCTCAAGACCACAAATCCGTTGGCCAACCTGAGGACTAAAAGGGAATGTAGATATTGTTCTTGAAAATTACTTACTTACTACTTACTACTTACTTATTACTTAATTACTTACTTTGACTGCTGAGTTTCTTGCGGCGTTTCTTCTCAGCAGTGTCTCCTCTTGGGAAGCGCTAGTAGATTCTTGACGTGTAAAAGTGCCCGTACGGCCTTAGGTACTTACTGAAAAAATGTCTTTTATATATTTTTTTTGTGCCAAAATATTTTCATACTCTCCCCGAAATACTTTAGGAATATCTTCGTCTTGTTTTTTTGCTTACATTTATGTAATAGTTTTTTACTGAATCGTGTGACTTAGACCTCACGTCCGCTTAAGCAAATGACCACAATGATCGATCGGACAAGAAACGCCTGCGCCGGGTTTGTCTCGCGGAATTAACCGCCACTTAAAGCTCTGTCGGACGATAGATTAACTTAGTTGCTTACTTTTTGCTGTGACCACAGTTTACTTTTCTTTGGTGCATAATTTTGTTGTAGTCTTCAGCAGTTGAATGGTGCCGATATTAACATTGTGTTTTTTTATATAAATATCGGTGTTGGTTCTAAAGAAGATCAGGAAGATACTAAACAGTGGCTCTGTTCTACTTTGTAAAACTATATTGTTTTTGACATGATTGAATTTTTACGAATTATCAAAACGATAGCTTGTATAGAGTTTTATCTTGACTATAGTCAACATGCTAAGATTTTTTGTAAGTGCTGGGGACCTATTCTACTCGGAAAAACCATATTTCTTTTGAAATGCTGTCGTATTGTCAACGTCACGATAGCTTTTACAGACTAAAAAAAATAAAAAACGACGGCCTAGTTAAAAAAAATACAATAATATAAATATCAAAAGTAACATGGTTGTGACGAGTTTTATAGAGGCCCAGTGGGTATTGTTTTACAAAATGCAAAACAAGCAGTATTGGTTTTATATACATATATTAGCTTTGACTGTACAAGTTGCAGAACATTTCTCTAGCTGTTAGGAAATCTTCTATAGAAACCACTGAGAATATTCTCTCAATATTTTGAGTGCATTGAGAATATTTATCTATCTTAAATTTGAGGGCATTTAGACATTTTTTCCAAACAAATTAGGAACATGAATTTATCGAGAGCTTCTTATAAGAAACTTTCACACTTTAAAAAGTTTACGGTACAATGCTATTCGCGATCCATTTAAAATGTAATTTAGCCAAGCGGCGCTAGGGCGGACCTCTTGTAGTGGTATCTACACCGCATTACCAGTACCAGGCCACGCGCTATCTCGTAATGAGATCGCTCAATTAATTCCACGATGACAGCACTATGTATTTAACGTTAAATAACTGGAATAATTATGGGAGTATTGGATTATAATTAAGGAGCTACCTGCTTCCTTAGCCTGGTGTTGATTTAAATCAAGATTTATTGGAGGTATTTGTCATAAACATCGTCAGATTGGCAGTTAAAGCGGTTATGGGAAAGCATATTTATGACAGTCTTTACGCCTGCGCCCTGTTATAAACCGTCGTGACATTTGAAGTTATTTTTAATATTATTAACCTTTTCGCGATCGCGTATCTATGAGGCGAACACCATAGGTAATTTAAAAAAAAAAACGAGTTGATCTCGCACACGAAGGTTACGGACAATGTCACATCAATTGACCTAGTCCCAAACTAAACTCTGTACTATGGGTACTAGATAACAGTATAAATAAGGTGCTAGCAAATTAGTCACGGATATTTTTACAGCTGATAGTACTCGGTTCTCGGAGTACATTTAAGTATGAAACATCATAGGTTTTCTTATATTTTTTTGGAGAAAACTAGGAAACAAATTTGCTACGTTAAAACACCCTGATAATAAGATAATTAAATGAGACCTCTTTAGACATTCTAGAACCTCTTTAAACTATCATCCAGACGCTAGTATTTAATAACCTACAGTTTTCCCGCCGAATCATAATGACATGTACATGATACATAATAGGGGTGATTATTTTAAAGATTAATTATAACTTATATTTTTTGTTCAGTAAATTAAAACAATAAAATGATAGGTATACAAATGTTCCTTAATTACAGTTAAAAGTTAATTGTTTTAATGTAATGTATTATCTCTTAAAATATCCGTGACTAATTTTTTAGCACCTTATATATGTATAGAAATACATACTTAAATAAAAATATTCGCGCTCATCACATCAATCTGTCTAATCGCTGTCTAATCAGTAGTTTAAAATGCTTGTATCTTGCGTATTTCTTGGGCGATTATTGAGACGCGATTTAAAAATCCATGCATATTTATTCCTTTGAATTTGAAAGCTTTGAGATTCCCTATTGCTATTCACCAGTGTAAGGAAATACCTGTTGCAGTCAGAAGTCAGTGGGACGAGAGAGGCCGTATAGCATCCAGGGAACGGGCCGCGAGCGATTCAAAGCGCCCTACATACAACTCTATGTTATAATTTATTCTGAAGCAGATCGAGGCGGTTGCCATAGAAACAGTAAAAGGGTGAATTGCAAAAATATTGTACATAGTTAATTGTTAGGCTTAATTGAGACAACGTTAACTTTCTTCCATTGTTTTTCCTTTGTGTAACGAAAGTTATCCATATGATTATAAATGACTAATCTTCGTTACACAAAGGAAAAAGTTAAGGATTGTTAAGGATTTTTTAATTGAGCCCTTAACTATGTACAATATTTTTGCAATTCACCCAAAAGGCACATTTGAGTAATATTTTGGTAAAATTTGAGTTTATGTATAGGTTTAGGAAATGTTTGCGTCAATTTTGATAATGAACATAGGTGGACTTATCTCATCTGAGATCTCTTCTAGTTAACCTTGGAGTAGAATAAGTAAAGGCCGTGCAAGAAGATAGATAAATTAACAAAATAACATTATACACACATGAGTCAAACAGAAAAAACTGATTTAATAAACATACATAGATAATTAAACAATATACTAATATACACGGTGATTTTTTTTTGGTGATCAGGAACCAATTTTTCTAATTCAGTTATTAATGGCGATCACGTTTATTACACAGTTACATGAAACAAAACTTATTTTTTATGTAAAAAATATATTTTGGAACTAACTTTTAATTGAAATGAATCGTCACCCTACTAATTGTTTAGTCTATGAGTTAACAACACTTAACTGATAAGTTCATTGGCGTAATATCTGTCAAATATCCCGCCAAAGCGCACTTGACGTATCTACTTCACTTCAATAATTAATGTAGGATGTCCATGTATCCAGTGGTGATTGGTTTTAACAATATCATTAACCTAAATAAATTAAACAGTGAGTTAATTGTTTGAGACCAAAAAGGTGGCCACTTTTTTCCGTTAAGTTATTAACTCGAAGGTGAATTGTTATTAAACTATATGATATACTCTATGAGTTGTGTTTTCATTTGTAGTACAAAAACATTTCGTCCAATTTCAAGAAAACACTTTAGTTTATTAGAAAACACAATAAAAGGAATGAGGGCGCCACTGTACATCCGGCGTACGCTCGGCGCAGTCTTAATGGCGATCACGTTTAAGTCGCAGTTACATGAAACAAAACTATTTTTTTTATGTAAAATTTGTATTTTGAAACTAACTTTTAATTGAAATAATTGTCACCCTACTAATTCTTCAGTCTATTGATAAGTTTATTGACGTAATATCTGTCTAATTTCCCGCCAAAGCGATGGCACTTGACGTATCTACTTCACTTAAATAATTAATGTAGAATGTCCATGTATCCAGTGGTGATTGGTTTTAACAATCTCACTAACTTAAATAAATTAAACAGTGAGTTAATTGTTCGAGACATCAACCATTAAATTCCATTTTTGTTGCTTATTAATAATTTTCAACTCCTGATCACCGATAAAAAATCACCGTGTATACGAGTACTACCACATACGTAAACAGTATTTAAATCCTACAATAGAGCTACGGATCAACACTCAGACATTTAGTCGCCACTTCTGTAAGCTTAGGTACCTTCAGTGAACCGACAGATCTAGATTGCCTCAAGCACGGTTTAACTTATACTAAAGACTAACTGCCGCGTTTAGTGCTTAATGACGATCACGACGTTTTTTAGCTCGCTTTTGATACAAATTATTTGATAAAATCATGAGTTATTGTCTCTAAAATGTCTCGCACGCATGTAAATTTAAAGATTACGAGTATACCTACTCGTCGTTTGAAGTGATAAGTATAATACGTTAATAGATCTACAGCGTGTAAATGTCATACGGGCATATATTTTAACCAGATGTAGTTAACGATTATACAAATCATCTAAAAAATATATTTTGTAACAAATTTTTTTATAATCCCACTAAGAAGGATATTTAGCAGATGTACAGGAGGCGAATTATCTATAAATAATTTTAACTTGATATCCTTTGAATCCTTAATAATCGCTCGGATAAGTTGTACATTAATTAATTATTACCACGTCACGAAATCGACTTGGGTTACGTCACGTTATCAGGTCTATAATGCTGCAACTCTACCTATATATTCTACTCGATAAAAAAATGTCTAATTAGTATAGTAATATCTCTCCATCTATTTGGCTGAAGTCGCAAAGACCTTAACTTACTATTCACGAATAGACTTTTCTGTGTTTTCATTGTGCTGAGGAAAGTTTTTCGATCGGTGGGAGCATTTTTATTAATCGTTTTGGCAGCTTATGCACCTAACAAAGCTAACTTGTTATAAGAGTTATTAAACCTGCTTGAAAGATTCCTTAAATACCTAAAATATGCTTAATATAATATGTTTAAGCATATTATGCTCAATATGTCTTGCATTGTGACATTTCCATTTAACAGAAAGGGACAAAGAATGCTTTAACTAAAATACGTTTATTAATTAGGGGTGTAGAATGTTTCCATTATTAACCCTTAATTTGGCAATGTTCGTCACAACGAACATTGGATTGTGTTTTTATTTTTTTGCTGATTTAAAATCAAAAAGGGTTTGAATTCCCGACTTTTTATATTTTTGCCAAATTAAGGGTTAAGATAATATTTTGTTTTGCAGTAAAAAAGCATATTTTAAAAACTCTTGATACTTGTCCTGATTATAAGTATTAATGAATAGCAGGCAATTTTAAGGTTTTTATTTCGTTTTGTGTTTGATCCAGTAGCTTTAATTAACAGGGGGGTTATAATGACATGCCTATGCAGTTAATTTTACAGCGAGCGTGAAGAACAGAGCTATAGCAGTTATAATTCTCCGTCCTTTTTTCTCAGCGTAAACTGTACTGCATAGCTATGTCACAATAACCTCCCTGGACGTTATTATATTAACTGTGGTTTGTTTCATGGATTACCGCACTGCCTAAGTTATTAGTTAACTAAAGTAATCAATTTAATCTAATGATAAAAAGTAATTCGGAGAAACAATTCAATGAACTAGGTACCAAATATTTTAGTAATTTAGTAAACATTTTTTTTTTTTTTTTTTTTTTTTATAGAGAAGACAAACGAGCACACAGGCCACCTGATGGTAAGTGGACACTGTGACCCATAGACATTCGCATTCACAAGACTGCAATGCAATCCTGAGACTGCAAATGCGTTGCCAACCCTGAGGACTAAGATGGAATGCCTCTATGCTAGTCATTTCACCGGCTGTCTTATCCCCAAACCGGAACACAACAACAACAACAACAATGCGAACACTGGTGTTATTTAATATAATAAAATTTAGTTGTGCCATATTCGGGCTTAAAAATTTGTTACATTACTTTAAGTTAGTCTTTAAGTTTCCAATTTTCATTTGTAGACAGTAACTGTACTCTCTTTTAAAGTGTAACTCTGAATCCGGTTACCACGTAGCCTAGTGTGGGACCAACGGATAATCTGTTCGATTTGTTACTCTTAACTCTGTTTTTTTTTTTTAAACGTTAAAGATGTGGTCTTTCCAAATTATAAACTGAAACATTTGTAGGAGCCCCCTGTTCCGTGGCACGAGACTCGCGCGCATCAATCCTGCCACAATGACCATTGTTGGATCTACAATTCAATTCGACGCAACTAGTGGCGACACCTGGCCGCGCTTGCCTTTAACTCTATGCTAATTTCACCCACAAAAACTCTATGCAATATTTTACACTTATAAGTTTACTTATAAAATGACAAATATTTAACACTTATAAGTTTACTTATAAAATGCCAAATATTTTATGCCCTATATAGTTATAATTTTATTAATATATTCAATTTCGTAATAAAGGCAAATGTGTTTTTAGAACAATGAAACAATAAATAAAGTATGGAAATGAAATAAACTAGTAAATGTAACCTTTTACGAATGGAGGTAAATAAAATAATCTTATAGGAAAATGGGTCGCTTTTAGAACTAAGAGACAAATGAATATAATGTAGGTATAATGATGTTTATGCTTCTGTATTGAAGTTAGCGGCAAATAGTGGTAAATAGAATACCCATTTAAAGGACTAGGATTGGTCAACAAACAAATTATTACCCATGTCTAATAATAAATAAATAATGTTGAATAATTGAGCGTATTATCGCCAACAAACTGTCTTCTAGTTAGGCGTACCTTTCATATAAGCTGCTACGTAAAAAATCAAACCCCACTAAAATTATACATGCAAGAATCTGTGTGTGTAAGTTTGTTATTCCTTCAAATCAAAATCAAATCAAATCATTCATTTATTGTTGTCGCATAGAGGCACATACATTGAAAAGAAAGGTGTTGTTATTCTAGATTAGTCAGTTCCACATGGACGCCCTGAAAGGGCATTACAATATTTAGGTAGGTACTTAAAACTTAAGAAATTTCATGCATAGAAGTCCTAATTATGTGTTTCACAAAAAAAAAAGTCTATATGTTAGTAAAACAATGACAAACGTTATAGTTATTTAAATGATGTCAAAAAAATAAAATATCTTATTTAACTGTCAGCAATTTCAATTTTAACAATCCTTATGAACCAAATATTCGTTAACACTATAAAACAAATGTTGCAATAGCCACTTAGTGAGTTTAGATTCGAAATCCAGACCCTGCAAAATTTTCAGGTTATCGGGAAGCTTATTATATACTTTAATACACATATTGAAGGCATTCCTTTTATAAATATCCGTACGACAGAGAGGTTGACATAGGAGATGCTTATACTGGGCCTTCACGCCGCAAAACCTGGATGGATTTAGACGAATGGGAATGGAGATAGCGTAAACCTTAATTAACACATGGCTACTTTAATCTAAAAGTTCTCGATGAAATAATCGAAATCTACGAAGAACCTAGTGTTTGTAATAAACAAAAACACATCAATATACCGTTGGAAAATTGCGACATAAATTGGCAAAATTATTAAATGTTTATACAATCGCTGTACAGCCGAGTTCATAAATACGTGTAGGTACAGTTTAGTACCTTGTCTATTTAATATCATGTTTATACTGCCTTTAATTAATTCTCACACCGATAAAAGTGACAAGGTACTAAAGTGTCCACATATTTATGAACTCGACTGTACACAATAGTCGCACTTTTAAAAGACTCGATTTGGCAGCTGTCAACGAAGTACTAAATATAACCTCAAACATGTCTATTCTAATCCTAAGTTAATGACCGTCACTCCTGTTAAGGCTTCACCAAATTTCGAACTATTTATAATACTCCTATGGGTTCATTAGAGAAATAAGTACAAGGACAATTATTGTTCGATGTAAGAGTATTTTATCTTGTAGACTAAACTGAAGCCTATGGGGTTAGCTCCACGCGCTTCTGTCAAATCCCCCTCAAACATGTCTCAAACACCAGAGAAGCGTTAGTTGACTCATTCGTAAAAAACCCGCATGTGGCCAGTGGGGCTAGACAAGTTGCCATCGTTCACGAACGCTAGCGTTAGGTGATCACTGGCGACATGTGTTGTCATTGAAAAATGTATGGGAATGACGTAAGTCACGTGATATATCACTCGTTATAACTGACACGCTGAAAACTGATTGTCTAGCCTATTTAATTTTGACAGCGCCAAGTGACAGGTGATCACTAAAGTGATCGCCTAACGCTAGTGTTCGTGAACGATGGCAACTTGTCTAGCCCCACTGTTTACTGAATAAATATTTTGAATATTGACATATTGTGTCAAGGCGCGTTTGTTTTACAAAAGCTTGTCCCAAAAATTATTTTCGTGATAGAATATTATTCTTCAATTCCTTATATCGCAACAAACGTACAGACTCGCCGGCGATATTACTAGCCCACGTTACTAGATCGGCGATAAGTTTTCTTTACAACCGCGGGAACACAATTAAACAATACTATTACGAGCAGGGCCCTTATACGGCCGGGCATTTCTATTATCCTCGTATTTATTTGCGCAGTTCAATCTATCGATTTTGTCTGTATCTGGAGACGCCTGGAGTCGAGATAATTTTATTTATTTTAGACTATATGTAAAGGATGAATAGTTATTCCATAGATTTTTTACAGCTAAACTAATTCTCGTCTCATGCATTATTTTCCTAGACAAAACTTGGCATGTTGGTGTAACAATTAAAAAAACTATTATCTTGTTATACGGAGTTAAGAAACTGGGTATCTACTTAACTATTATATCCATACAGTCAGGGTCAAAAATAATACATGTTCCCGAGATGTCATAAATATCTACACGACTCTATATCACTGACAATAAGGTCCATTTACATACGCGCGACTGTACTTAATTTATTAACTAACTTAGCAGCTTCTATTCACAATACAGAATTCGAAAGTGTTCAGTTTTAGGGTTCCGTATCCAAAGGGTTCTAGGGCCCGACCCTATTACTAAACCTCCACTGTCCGTCTGTCTGTCTGTCGGTCAACAGGCTGAATCTCATGCATGAACCAAAATAGTAAAAGTAGCACCTTTATAGAGTGTGTAACAAATAATGAAAATAAAAAGATTATAAACGGGAAAGAATCCCCCAGACTAGAACCGTTTTTTTTTTGCCTTTTATGCTCGAACTTAACATACGCTTTATCTCTTGGACCGTAATAGTAATAATTAAAAAAAAAACGTGAAAAGGACAGGGATATTTTTTTATTTAAATAAAACCATGTGTATGTTTGCTAAAATATTTCAAGCCTTATAACGCATCCCACCACCATAATGTTTAAGTCCGCATAATATATGCTTTATGTAAAATAAATCGTTTGAGCGAATATTGTAAACCTGTTGTCATTAACTCGTCTTCACACCCGTTTAAGGCAGTCTGCAATTGAGTATTCAAAGACTAAAGGCTTCAGTTAATTGACAGCTAGCCAATGTGACAGGAGCTGTGCACTTCTCTCTTAGAATGGCAATAATGACAATGGCACCATCCAACCCCGACATTGGCAGAATCATTAAAAAAATATGGTGCCGTTATTATCCCATAAAAAAAGTATTGTTTGGTCAAAGCATACTAACACATGGCACCTCAAGTTAAGACTGCATCGAGCAAACGTCGAGCGTCCAGTGGCGCCCTCATTACTATTATTGTGTTTTCTAATTAACTAAAGAATTTCCTTGCAATCAGACGATACATTTTTGTAGCGCAAGTAAAAACACAATTTATGGGATACGTAACAAACTTTAATAACAATTACCCTTTGAGTAGACAGCTTAAGGGGAAAAGGTGGCCACTTTTTTCCGTTACGTTGATAACACGAAGGTGAATTGTTATTAAACTATGTGATATACCCTTTAAGTTGTGTTTTCATTTGTAATACCTAAACACACTGTTCGATTTCAAGAAAATACTTTAGTTTATTAGAAAACACGCTATTAGTAATGAGGGCGCCACTGTACAACAAATTTTTTGAGTTGTTGGTAATTCTGTAGCTCTGCCTACCCCACTCTGGGAATAAAGGCGTGAGTTTATGTATGTATGTATGTAGGCTAAGATGTTTACCAGTGTATTAGTGACAGGTTGCAAGCCCATCGCCTAATAGTACTACACAGCCTTTTTTCCCTTAATCGTCTCTTACGACATCCACGGCAAGACATGGAGTGGCACGATTCTAAACCGGCAACCACCCGGCGACATCTAAAATGGTGAAATTTTCACACGAGAAATTTTCGGTAGCTTTCATACGTTTTGTAAAGAAGGCAAAAAAACCCCGCTCGAGCATATTTTCAGTAACTTGCACATTGCTACATCTCGGAAAACTAAATGAAGACTCAAATTCATAAAATCAGAAGAAACTTCGGCATATCGGCTGTCAGGCCTTCTTTAACTAACTACCATCAGCGACAAGAAGAATTCTTTTTGTCTACAAGAAACGCTATACTTGAAAGCAATTTATATACAATGTGTGTTTTAACAAGAACGTGGTATTTTAATGAGATGGCTGCACTGTTTTGAATAACACTTAAGGTACATTTGTTGCTGGAACCGCGATGTTGTCAGGAATGTGGTGCTCACTTAGTTGGCAACACTGCTGTTTAGCCAAATCTATTGTACTAACAGGCTTAAATTATTAGAACTACCTTTAAACCCGTCTTAAGGCGCATAGCTACTTCAAACTAAATACCAAAAGAATTTGGTTGATTCTAAGCGGTAAAACGTGTTTCCGTATCGTCAACGTTACGATAGCTCTTATTTAGTTAACCTTCGTTTTTTTTTTTATTGTATTGTGATAAGTTTTTATTTAATACATTTACCGTTTATTATTTAGCTATCGTAGGTTTTAGTTTTTACAAAATAAATTATTAATTGTGTGTGTTGGAAATGGCCAATGATTCATGATTAAATTAATGTCCGTTCCTGAATATTTACTCTTTGGCTATCGCCTTAAACTAACATACCATTTTAGAATACTTCCTAACGATGAATAAATGAAGTCTAGTTATCCTATTTAAGATATTTAGCAAAGCTTTTACAACACCATTTTTGTTTCTTTTCCCTCATAACAGCCTATTACGGGCTTTATCAGACGCCATCACTTTGCGGGTGGCATATTCAATACAACAATACAAAAAGCTTTGTTATAATCATGCGTAACTCTAAACACCTGACAATAACGAATAAAATCCAGTAAAACTCCCATGAAATGACTGTAGAGTTAATTTGGGTGAGCGAATAGTTATAACCATTGGACATATCGAATGAGTATTGAATTTAACATAGTAAGGTCGAGAATGGCGTCACTAATTACAGTTTCAGTGAAGTCGTCGGGGTGGAGGAGTGTGTTGTGGTTCACGCGATTGTCGGCCGTATTGTCTGCAGCCTGATAGGTCGCTAACGAAGGCGGCGATAGGTCGGTAATGGACGGACTTCACGCCATAGATGACATCGCTTGAGAAACTCTGTAGAGCTGTTGTTCTAGTATTGTTTTTTTACCAATAAAAGTGAAATAAAATGTACGTTACAGTCAAACATAAATTTCCAAATGATCAGAGTAAAACTGATGTAAAACCATTTAGCCTTTGACATATTATCATCAGGGATCGGAAATTCGGATCGATATTTACCTAATCTTTGGCGGCGGCGTTATTGTTCAGTTCTATGGAGGCGTACTCAATATTATTTGATAAATAATATTCCCGGGATTTCGGAATAAATAAATTACGCCATCATAAATCCATAATTAACTATTTATATTCACTATTTGAAGTTATTTTTTGAATAAAGATTTACCAATTTTTTTATTTAATTTACAGGTAACTCATCTAACCTAACCTAACGAAGTCTGAGGAGCAAATTGACGGGACTGTTTATCCTAAATGTAAAATAATTAAAATAATCATTTTGTAGAATCCGAGAATCCCGGAAATATATTAATAAAATAATACTTTTAAGAAGCCGACGCCATATTCGCTACACTTTTTCCGGAATTTTGACAACTTTAGGTAAATATCGATCCGAATTTCCGATCCCTGATTATCATTCATCGTATTGGTCATTACTGGCAAGTAAATACTCGTAAGGGCTATCAAAACATCGACAATACAGAAACACGTTACAAATCAATAACGTTCTACCGTGTAGAATCTCAGCCCTGTGCTTCTATTCTAATGGGTAAAACTATAATGCTTCTAATGCTTTTAACGTGCTATGGCTTCATTGCTAACTCGACCGCCGCCATAACTCTCAAGAAAATAAGAGCTATCCTAACCTTGACAATGAATGCAATAACATGTCAAGGACAACATTTTACCCAGTAGAATACAGGGTAGTGATTCTGTAAACAACGCCGGTCGTGCGGACTGTCGAGTGATATCCAAGCGGCGAGATTAAGTAGTCCCGTCAGTGCGAACAAAACACATTGTAGCGCGTGCATTTTCAATTAAGCAGCCTTATACGTTCGACCCATCGTGCTGCTAAATTAAGACCTGATTGACCTGTTATCGTATTGTGAACGTTTTGGTAGCTCTTATTTACTTTGAAGTAATGGCGGCCGACTTAGAAACAATACCATTACAGATCAAATTCGGATTTTGAATTTACCGCCTAGAATTTAAGCCTGTCTTTGGGTCTACGTCTGTTTAGAAAACCAACAAAACTCCACAGTCCTCTGTCCAAACAGTTGGGAAAGCTAGCAAAGGGTCACGTTCATTACGGGAGCGAACAAATTGCGCGGGCGCATATCGCAGCATCGACGGACAATTGTCTTAAGACACTCGTGGACGGTGCGGCAACATTATGGAGATAGAATAGGGGTAGGGCGTTGGCTGGAAGGTGAAACATGTGTTAGAAGGTTCGCTAAATCCACCAGGTATTTTAAAGTGGTCAGTGTTAAAGCATGTGTTAGCACCTAAAATTGGTGTTCACAACTTTGCACTGTTTGAAACAAACGAAAACCTTTGTGAACGTCATACGTGCTTACGTATTGATCGTTTTTTATTTTATTTTTGGGGTCTTTAAGTTTCCAATTTCCATATGTAGACAGTAAACTGTACTCTTTTTTAAAGAGTTAATCCTAATCTGCTTAACGCATTCGCTATCGCAGTAGACTTCATAGTGGAGCAATCGTTTTCATTTTGTATGAAGAGAAGCCTTCGATTTTCAAAATGAAAATTGCGATTGCGAGTGCGTTAGGCAATAGCCCCTCTGGTTACCACGTGACAGGCATGGCGTAGTGTGAGAGCAACGGATAATCTGTTCAATTTGTTACTCTTAACTTTGAATAAATATTGTTTATTTTATTTAAGAAGTAGTTAAGAAGATTGTGAGGCAACTACGCTTAAATCGCATAGCTGTCATTTTCCATACAAATTTAGCTCCGGGCGATAAGTGATAACGGTTTTCTCCCCCTAAATCAAGTCCGATTTCCACGGTTTTTGAATAATATTGTAGTCAATTTTTTTTTATTTTTTTTTTATTCCTTACGAAAAATATTTCCCGGAAAGGAAAACTTACAGACCTATTTTTTCATAATATCTACGACATATTCAAAAATTGTAAAAAAAAATAGTTAGAAAACCTCTACCGCATTTTCAGCCTCACAATCCTTTCATGATATAGCAAATATAGGCGAATTTCTGTTAAAACTCAATCATTTTCTCGCACAAGTAAAAAGCCTTAGCAGATGATTCTCATAAAACCACTCGCTCTTAAACTCTACGAACCGTTGTCCCGTCAAAGCGTACAAACAAAATTTAAGAGCGTGCATGGACAACCTTTACCCGTGGAGTGAGCCCGCTCGTATACCTAACTTCACTCACTCAATCGACCATTCATCAGGAAGCCCTTTTTTAAAAAGAATACAACCTCAGCCAGGGTATCTATTCTACAACGTAGAACAATATTGGCTTTGACCTGAGAGCCTAGTATGGCTGCGTCTATACGACGCGCTGGCCTAGTGGGTAGTGACCCTGCCTACGAAGCTAGCGGTCCTGGGTTCGAATCCCGGTAAGGGCGGATATTTGTGTGATGAGCGCGAATATTCGTTCCTGAGTCATGGATGTTTTCTATGTATTTAAGTATATATTTCTCTATATAAGTATTTATATCGTTGTCTGGTACCCATAGTACAAGCCTAGAGCTTAGTTTGGGACTAGGTCAATTGGTGTGAGATTGTCCTCTTTTATTTTATTTTATTTATTTTATATCACGTGTCAACTGTGGATAAAGCATCCGTCACTTTTTGACACGTGTACTTATTAACCTGTCAGAAGGTGACGGATGCCTTATTCAAAATTTATCACGCGTCAAACGCAGCCATATTAGGCCCCCTGTTATTGAATAAATGAATAAATATCAGGGGACAATTTAACCTAGCCCCAAAATAAACCCTAGGCTTGTACTATGGGTACTAGACAACGATAAACATACTTATATAGAGAGATAAATACCTACTTAAATATATAGAAAACATCCAATACATAGAAACAAATACTCTCACTCATCACACAGATATTCTCATACTGGGAATCGAACCCAGGACCGCTAATGCGTAGTCAGGGTCACTATTAACTAAGCTAAAGCGTTAATACCATAACACGTCAAAAATAATATCATTTACAGTTGAAAAGAAACCCTGGACCTCAAATAGGTATGATTTGAATTTTACCACCTAGAATAGACGCGCAGGCGCAGGCCTGTTTAATAAGGATTAACTTTCCAGAGTGGAAATTAACAGAGAATCAAACATTATTCATTTATTAGGGATAAGTTCGCCTTTGTACATATTTTTATACTAGCGACCCGCCCTCGCTTCGCTTCGGTTTATTTGAGTTTTCTATAACACACGTGCATAAAACAAAATTTATTATACATAAAAACCTTCCTCTTGAATCACTCTATCTACTAAAAAAAACTGCATCAAAATCCGTTGCGTAGTTTTAAAGATCTAAGCATACATAGGGACAGACAGCGGGAAGCGACTTTGTTTTATACTATGTAGTGATTAATTATATTGTTTTGGTTTTTCTTTTGTACACTAAAGTGTTTACATACATACATACATACTTAAAATTAGTAGTAATAATGAAACACAAAAGGTATGTGCCTTTTGAGGGATTTCTTGCAGTTAAACTTTGAGCGATTGGGAAAAGTTTGGAAAACAAATAGCCAAATAAGAAAATGTATAGGTGGTCAGAATAATTGAATCAACAATCTCTGGCCTAAGCCATTGATACTACGGCCAAAGTACGAGTAACTGACCGTTACTCAGCAAATCACAGTAATATTGCAACAGTACGAGTCCCCACCTCGAGTAAAACAACAATAACCGCTGCAATGCTCTATCTTTACTGCGGATCGCGCTCGCTGCGTCCGCGGCTAATCTTAGCTTTAAATAAGGAACTAATGCATCCCTAAAGATAGCATTTTTCACTAGGCTGCGCGTTGCGAAAATCAGGGTTATGTTTATACAGAAAAGAAAGGAAGAAGACATCTAACAAAAGGACACAACAACTACTAAACAAAAAAAGACAAAACATATGGCTGTCCTAATGCCAGATGACAGGAAATAGCCCCAGTCCAGGATGTTACCGGTAGTTATACCAGCTCTGGTCTTCCGCAGGGAGCATTTGGTGACCACACACACCACATAAAAATGTAAAAGAAAGACAAGAAAAAAAATACAACGATAAAGTATTACCAAAAGACAAATAACAGCATGACAGATATTGAAACATATTGCCAATACTAATAAATGATAAATAAATAATTAAAACAATTTCAATTTTTATGTGTTTCACATTCTATCACCTTTATATTTACATTTAGATTGTCATGCTGTTACATAATTTTTTTTTTTTGAAGTCTGTAACCTTTATTTGTTCATGACATAAATTCTACACTAGATTCATATGATATGACATACATTTTGAATTCTATGGTAAAATTTTACGTGTTGCCCAGTCGACACAACATGTTCGTACACACAACCTAATACCGTATGAATATAAAATGTTTTATGAAAAATAAACGATTGATTGGTTGTACGGTCGGGTAGCTGCACACTTTAGCGCTTTGCCACTTTACGTTAAACTTAAATTTATCTGTTTGTTTGACTTTGTTTGAACTGCTGCACTAATCTGTCCAAGGCGTTAAAGCGACAAGGTGCAGCTACTTATAAGACGGGCAGGTCATCATTTAGTCATACATTGATATATTACTTACTAGGGGGTTTGTGCCAGTTGCCTTGGAGATGGCAGGTCCTTGGGGTGCGGAGGCCAATCAGTATATTTGAGAGTTGGGGCGCCGGCTGAGGGACAGGAGTGGTGATCCTTGCTCCAGTTCATTTCATGTGCAGTTACTATCATTGGCCATACAGAGCGGTATCGCGGCCGGCGTTATGGGCACATTTATGCCACTATCGTGCCGGTTTGACTGATAAATTGTTTGTTTATGTGTGCTTACTTGTGTCATACAACTTATGCTGTTGCATTTTGATTCTTTGACGAAGCCTGTGACGGATTATTGTTTGTCAGTATTTAAAGGAGCGTCCTCACTGAGAGAATTGGAGTGTAAAGAGCATTCGGCGCAAACATCAAGTGGTGTGTAAGCTTTGTAACGCTCGACTCAACGTCCACACCACTCGAATATTCACGGGAATGCTCTCAGTGAGGTCGCTCTTTAAAAAAAAAATGGAATAAATGAATTAAATATCTTACTAGCTGTTGCGCGCGACTCCCTCCGTGTAGAAAGCCCCTACCCCTCTTAGGATTGCAGTCTTGAGATTGTAGTATTGAACATTTTAATTTCTATGGGTCTCAGATCCCACTTACCATCAGGTGGCCTGGGGTGTTATTCTCTTAAAAACGGCGTTTGGTCCGTTGGATGAGTGAACGTGGCGCAGCGGCGACTAAGTAATCCCGTCAGAGCGTACAAAACACCTTTTTTCGCGTGCATTCATAATTAGGTGTGCCACGTTCGCTCGTGGCACACGCTCACAAACGCCGTTTTTAAGAGAATAACACCCCTGTGTGCCTTCTCCTTGCCATAAAAAGTTACCGTAGGTAAAGGCTTTACATATATGTATAGTATCTTGATATATTTCTTATTATCACTTAAAGAAACTTCGTAAACTGCGCGCACGACAAATCGCTTAAGTGGCACTGAGCTCCCGGCAATGAACGGGCCAATTAGAAGACATTATTACGCGCATGCGCTTTCATTCAGCGACTTTATGCAGGTGCAGGAACGAACGCGAAATTTTACTTAAACAAAGTATGGCTTTTGGTATTTGTTGGCTACGAATGAATACAATTAACGGAGTCCGACTGAGGAAAGAAATGTGGAACGGTATTTTTAATTAAACTTGATATTTTTAATAGCATTCCGTTGCAAAAGAGGCAGTATTTTTATTTATAAATACAAGATTATTAAATTAATCGATGCAGTTGTTTAGAATGGGCTAGTTAGAGCTTATTTGCAGTAAAAAAATACTTAAACAATTTTTGCCTCCTTGCCTTGCAAACTTTGAATATATCAATTTTTAATTCATGGTTGTATACCTCTCTCATTTATACGTTTTTAAACTTTAATTAACATACTAAAATTACTACAAATTCATGTCAAATTCGATGGAAAATATCGAATAACCAATAAAAAAATTAATCGAACCTATACGCACCTAAAATTCAGTTACATGAAACCAAATTGATTTTAATTAATATAGTCTACCTACGGCCGCTCTCAAGAGTCAGTTAATGACGATTAAGTTATTCCTTAATGACGATTTATCAGACACAATTTGATTATAGGTACCCAGAATATCTCTGAGTACAGCGGTTAGAAGTGGTTCTCTCCCTTTTGGCAAAAATATGTTTGACAACATGAACGAGTATCGTTTCCCAACTGTTTCATTTGCCAGCCCGCTGTTTTTGTTTCTGTAAATATTTCAGGATTTTTATAAATCCTAATCTAACCTATAGGGTTCTACACGCTGGTACGGAAAAAACGCTTAAATACTCACAGTTACAGAAAACAAAGTGGGTTGGCAAATTAAACGATACATTTTGCCAAAGGATTTTCGGCCAAAAGACAGGATACCGTTAGAGGTTAGATTGATAGGTATTGTCGCTTATCGACCAGCGCGACTATTATGGTCATGTTTTATCGATGTGGATAATCGTGACATCTGTCCCTTTCTGATTACTGGGTAAGTGCGAGGGTAACAGATGCTTTATACACTGCGATAAAGGCGACCGTAATAGGAGCCCAGGCTCCTTTGATCCTCGTCCGAAGAAATAGCTTGTATAGTTATCATATTGTAAAGTTTATAGTTAAGCTCTTACCGTCAAATAAATAAGTAGACGAAATGATTACGATATGCAAGATGAGCTAATAAAATGTGGTATGCAGACACAGTAGCCAAGTTGCCAACGCTGCTAACGTGTCTGTTTTCTATAAATTCTAAATGTACAGAGTTGAATTTTTTGAGCACTCAACACGATCTGGCATCATCTTACGTTAATCATATATTACGAAAATCGCTAACTTTTCGTTATATATTTTAACTAGGCCTCCTACGCTTCGGTACGACATATCCTTACCAAAATCGTTGTCTTTCTTTTTTTTTCTTTTTTTATGTCATAGAGGTGACTAACGAGCACACAGGCCACCTGATGGTACCTATGTGGAATCTGTGACCCATAGACATTCGCATTCACAAGACTGCAATGCAATCCTAAGACTGCAAATGCGTTACCATCCCTGAGGACTAAGATGGAATGCCTCTATGCTAATCATTTCACCGGCTGTTTTATCCCCAAACAGGAACACAAGAATGCGAACACTGCTGTTTGGCGGTAGGTTAATGCATAAGATAGTGGTAGCGATCCGGGCGGACCCTGCACAAGGTCCAACAACCCGCAAAAAAAATTAAAAAAATATGAGTTGTTGCGGCCTTAAGCCTCTTTTGCGTTTTTATTTCATGGTATGGAATAGGCAAATGAGGACACGGGCCACTTGATGGTAAGTACGATCTGTGACCCTTACATTCTCAGCTACAATCCAAAGATCGCAATCCTAAAACGATTAATGCATTGCCAACCCTGAGGACTAGGATGCCTCTATGCTACTAATTTCACCAGTTGTCTTATCCCCACACCGGAAAAAGATTGATACCGCAACTATAGTATGTACTTCGAAACGAACCACATATATTTACAATTTATAGCCAAATCATTAGCTGTCTTGCTTTAACAACGTATGTCAGTACAAGATGCCCTTATATCGCAGGCTATAAATCGAAGAAAAATGTAGCTCGTTTAGAGCATCATGACATTCAATCACACAAGTACCGTGATAAATGTGTGTGTCAGTTATGTTCTGTTTTTTTTTATGGTAAGGAGTGCATACAGACCACCTGATGGTTAGCTGAGATCTGAGACCAAATCATAAGATTGCAATTGCATTGCTAACCTTGAGGATTAAGTTGGAATGCCACTATGCTAGTAATTTCACCGGTAATTATTATTGTGTTGCTTTTAACGCTACACTAACACTACAACTAGTGTAATGTTGCCAGACGTCCCGATTTCTGCGGGACGTCCCGATTTGCAGGGTTTGATGGACACGTCCCGATTTACCCTTGATCGAGACGCCAATAGTCCCGATTATCAGCGCATCACCAAAGATACTAATTTATAACAACCGAGTAGGCCAAAAACGATTTGTCACAATTGGCATTGCAAGAGAGCTGTAATTCGAGCGATTTTTTGTACTGTCCCGATTTTAAACCTCGTTGTTTTCCTAGCTCAGTCCCGATTTACAATAGACTAGACCTGGCAACACTAACTATAATCAACACGTGTATTAGGTACTTATATTGTCCGTAGTAAATTAATCCAAACAAGTTACTGCAGATTTTCCCACGAACATTGTTGGTAACATAAGGTTTTATATTATATTTAGTTTTAATTACTGGCAACTTTCTCTTCCTTCCTTCTATTACAGTACAAAGCTTGTCCTTCTGATATAATAAATTTTATAAAAACGTTTGTTGTGCTTTCCTTAAACATGGTGCCGAAAAGATGTTCAGTTTTATAGTTACTCTCGCGTGTGATATTATTTCGTGTAGATTCATAAAAATAGTGGTCAAATCTCCCAATTTTCTTCTTCAAGGGCGAAGGAAAAAATCGCCATTTTGCTTAAATACGCAAACGTCAAGAAATTAGTTTTCATTGAGCAGAATTTTCAAATAGCTCCCGTGCCGCGTGCCACCTGTCAAAAACAGATCTGCGTAACTCAAAAAATATTGCAACAAAAAACCTACTGATTATTTTGACATCTGACATTTAAAAAGTAACGATTGCATGCATATGGAGTAATCTGTTATGGATAAATGTGTGATACGCTGGCGGCGCCGATGGTAAAACAGTTGGTAAGTGATTCCGAGACAGAATCTGAATATACTAGTGCCGAATCAGATATCTTTTGCCTATCCAAGATGTCGGAATTAGACAAGAAGAAATTGAGAGCAAGTAAAGGTCAATGCAAAGCTTCAATTACCCGTGCCGAGAAGTTGTTAGCTAGTGACACCAAGCTGACCATTGAAGATTTACAAGTACGAAAGCAAAACGTAAAAGAGGTTTATTCAAAATACAAGGAGCTAGTTGTGACTTTAATTACCTTGGATGAATCGGATAACGAGGATGACGAAATGGAGGACCGTTACTTAAGCTTAATAGCATCAATAGAACGTAAATTAAAGTCACACAATGTGCAAGAGGATTTTCAAAGGGAGCCTTCGTGCAGCAAGGCAAAGCTGCCATCATTGGATATACCCATGTTCGACGGAAAAGACATTTCCAGCTACAAGCCATTTATAGAAATGTTTCAGGCTGTAGTACATAAAGATACAAGGATATCCAATATTCAAAGGCTTTGTTTTTTAAAGAAATATCTGAAGGGAGAGCCATTACATATAATTGACAGTCTACCAATTGTAAGTGAGTCCTATGAGCCTGCTTTGGCACTGCTAAAAAAAAGGTATGATAACCCTGCTTTATTAGTAAATAGCCATGTGACCAGCCTACTGGACTTGCCAGGTTTGCTTCGAGGAACAGCCCAGCAACTACGAGAATTGGTAGCCTCAATAAGACAGCATGTCACTGCCCTAAAAAATCTTAAGCAAAATGTTGATGAGTGGAATGCTATTTTGTCATGCATATTATTGCGCAAGCTTGACACGTTCACCTCACGATTGTTTCACTCTGAAAGGGATACTGCAACTATTGTTACCGTTGAAGAATTGCTAGCCTTTTTAGATAAACGTGCTGCCACGCTGGAGGCCAGTCCCACTGTCAGTGAAAAGTCCAACAGTAAACCGGTAAATAAGTCGGTAACTCTTGTGACAACAAATAAGTTGCAGTGTTCGTTTTGTGCAAAGGATCACAAATTGTTTAAATGTCCTGATTTTAATGCTCTTAAGCCTGACAAAAGGAATGATTATGTTGTTAAAAACAAACTTTGCAAAATTTGCCTAACCTCTCATGTCAAAAGGTGTAGGTACAATTTTAAATGTAATATTTGTCATTCCAGCAGTCACAATGCATTGATACATGTAGATGAAGCCCAGTCTGCGATGAAGACACAAGAAGGTGAATGTGAGAAACAGGTAAATATGCACATTGCTCAACCCATAAATGAATGTGTGCTTCTTCCCACCGCCAAGGTTTTGGTAACGGGCGCTAATAACAAAAAATACATTGTGAGAGCTCTTTTGGACTGCGGCAGTCAAACTTCATTCTGCACTGCTTCATTTGCTAAACAATTAGGGTTGCCACAAATGCATATGCCAAAAAATGTAGGTACATTAGGGGATGTTTGCAGCAATAACCTCAATAAAGGTTTAAATTTGACAATAGAATCACTGGTGCAAGATTTTAAACTAAATATCACTTGCTCAGTTATAAATAAAATAACATCAAAGTTGCCTCAGAAACAAATAGACTTCAGCAGCTTTGTAATTCCAAAGTGTGTTGCTTTAGCTGATAATGAATTTCACATTCCAGGAGAAATATCATTGCTGCTAGCCAGTGATGTTTTCTTCAAAATCATACAAGATGGAAAAATAGAAGGTGGACCAGCGGACCCCATACTGCTCAACACTCGGCTGGGATACATCGTCTCGTCCACCAGCCATGCGGCTTCCACGTCTTCCATCGCTATGCATACAGTAGTTGAACCCGATCTTGATCATTGTGTACGTCAGTTTTGGGAGGCAGAGAAGGTTCCTGATGTGTTTCAGGAATCCCTGTCAGAGCACGAGTATAGCGAAAAGGTTTTTCAAGAATCAGTTACTTTACGAAATAATACATTTCAGGTCAAATTTCCGCTCAAGGTTGAATTGCAGGATGTTGACCCTTCAAACTCTTATGCCATTGCTTTGAAACGTTTATACAATATCGAGAAAAGATTTACAAAAGATCCGGTATATCACGATCTATACAAACAATTTATACACGAGTACCTAGAGCTAAAAAATATAGATCAAGACAAATCAGTGATCAAGATATTGGGATTGTCGTATGATGCGAGAGTTGATGAGTTTCAGCTGAGTGGACGAGTCGTTGCACCCACAGAGGTGCCAACAAAGCGAAATGTTTTGAGTTCAATCAGCCGATTATTCGATCCTATGGGTTTTGCTGGTCCAGTGACTATGAAAGCCAAACTTATCCTACAGGAAATATGGCAACATAATATTGAATGGGATGTACCATTACCTAACGAGTTGGCAAGATTATGGCAATTGTTCTATGATAACCTTGTCAACATGCCTATCATTCGCATTTCTCGATATGTACAAATTGCAGATGCAGATGAAGTTCAGCTAGTAGGTTTTTGCGACGCGTCGGCCCGTGCATATGGTTGTTGCATTTATATCAAGGTCAAAGTCAAAGGTACCACTCACATTCACCTGCTTTGCTCTAAATCCAGACTGGCTGGTATAAATTCTAAATTGACAATACCCAAATTGGAGCTTAATGGAGCGCTGCTGTTAGCTAAGCTTGTTTCAAATGTAGCTTGCACACTGCATGTTAACGATGTGCACTTGTTTTGTGACTCAAAAATTGTGCTTGCCTGGTTGGAAACCTCAGCTGTAAAGGTTCCTGCTTACATAGGCAATCGAGTGAAAGAAATAAATAAACTAACACAAGGCATGAATTGGCATTTCACAACTAGTTTGCTTAATCCAGCTGACGTACTGTCAAGAGGGTGTGATCCTCAGGACATTATAAATGATTTACTATGGCAGCATGGGCCTGACTATTTGTATGAATGTGACAGTTATAACCTTTATTTGTCGGAAATAGAAAGGGTCCTCCCAACCAGCAGCATCGATAATGAAGTTTCGTGTTTAGCAGTTTCAAGCAAGGAGCCTATCCATCCATTTTTTGAGAAATACTCAAGTTTATACAAGTCTACAATTGTGATGGGATATGCATTAAGATTCATCAAAGGGTGTAAAAGGCTTAACACCGAGGTTGGTAAGCTTTCGCTTGAAGAGTTTAGATCAGCCTTCACTGCAATTATTAAAGGTATTCAACACTATTATTTTTCTGATGAATTGAAATGCCTTGCAGAGAATAGGCCAATCAAGGGCCAACTTATGCGTGCTTGTCCTTTTTTAGACACGAATATGATTTTAAGGGTTTCTGGTAGATTGCATAACACTGATCTAGATTTTTCAAAGAAGTTTCCTATAATTTTGCCGAAACATTGTCATATTACTACGTTAATAATAAGACAGGAGCATTTGTCTATGTTGCATGGTGGTCTAAAGCTTATTTTGGGTAATTTGTCTCAAAAATATTATATTATTAACTCCGTACGGGAGGTGAAAAGTGTTATTTCTAAATGTGTTACTTGCCACAGACATAGAGCAGAAACCGCCGAACAATTAATGGGTTCATTACCTAAGGATCGTGTCACTCCCGCTCGAGCTTTTGCAAAGGTGGGGTTGGACTACTGCGGACCATTTGAGATTAAGCAGTCTTCAAAACGTAATAGTATCATTACTAAGGGGTATGTTGCTTTATTCATTTGCTTCGCTTGCAAGGCCATTCATTTGGAGGTAGTATCTGACATGTCAACGAACACATTTATGACCGCGTTCAGAAGGTTCGTCTCTCGCCGGGGGGTTCCCTCTGACGTTTATTGTGATAATGCGTCCACCTTTAAGGGCGCAAATAATCAATTAAAGGATTTATACGCGTTACATAAGAGTGACGACTTTCAGAATAAAGTCCATAATTATGCTCTTCAAAAGGAAATACGTTTTCATTTTATTCCAAAATACAGTCCCAATCATGGTGGCTTGTGGGAAGCTGGCGTTAAATCCGCAAAATTTCATTTGAGAAGGATCTCGTCATGCAAAGTTTTTACCTACGAGCAGTTTAACACCATAATGATTGAGATAGAAAGTATATTAAATTCACGCCCGCTCATGTTAGCGACAACTCAGGATCACTCGGACTTTTCATATTTGACGCCAGGTCACTTTTTAATAGGCTGCTCTTTAACTTCAATTCCACACCCTGACTTAACTGACATACCTACTAACAGACTACATTTCTGGAGATGCTGCGAGCAGGTGAAGCAGCATTTTTGGAAGGTTTGGTCCAAGGATTACTTGTCTGCTCTTAATGAACGGACGAAATGGGCAAGGAGTTTTCCTAATTTACAAGAAGGCTCTGTGGTTTTATTGAAAAATCCTAATACCCCACCTCTTCATTGGCCTCTCGGTAGAGTTACAAAGACTTTTAGCGGGAATGATGCGAAGGTGAGAGTAGTTGAAGTTAAAACGCCAAATGGCAAGTTGCACACTCGTGCTGTTTCCAAGTTAGTAGTCCTTCCAATAAATTAAATTATGTACCTAGTCCTTTTAGTAAATTTATCTAGGTCGTTTAGCATTGTTAACAGAAGTTTCTATTTTTTGTGCCCGCAATTTATGTTGGTAACATAAGGTTTTATATTATATTTAGTTTTAATTACTGGCAACTTTCTCTTCCTTCCTTCTATTACAGTACAAAGCTTGTCCTTCTGATATAATAAATTTTATAAAAACGTTTGTTGTGCTTTCCTTAAACAAACATAAAAGTACTCCCGATTGATATTACTTTATAGAGGTAGACAGACGTTAACGGCGATAAGGCAGACTTCCAATCTGGATAAAGACGTAAATTATCGAATAAAGTGACTTCTTTACGCGCTAGTAATGGCGCAGGCTTATAAAACAGTCACTATATCGCTGCTATCGCGCTAAAAAGCTGCGGACACACTGACCGCAGAGCCTGGCTGAGATGTTCGTGTTATGTGGAAAAATAATATGATATAAGATTAATTTGGGTAATTAACTATTTGATATAATAATATATACGAACACATACTCACTTCCTTTAGACCTGGAAGTTCCATACATTTACCAATATGAAATTAAGTTATCTTACTGCAATAGTGGTCACTATTTATTAAAACTCGAAAAACAATTGAAGCATCACTTTCATGCAAGTTCAAACATAAATTTTACATTAAATAAAAAAGCCTAGGTATTTATTTTACAACCAAGACATGACAACCATTATTTACAACGTTGTATACTTATTTTCTTGTATTTATAAAATACGCCTCCGAGGTCAGGTGAGTATTTTGAAAATGGCAGCATTTCGTGACTTAATTATAAATACAGAGCCTACTGTAAAAAACTGCTAGGTTAAGATATTTTAATTTCATTGTAATCGAAAGGGAAAATTAATTTTGAATTCTCTGAAGGAACAACTTTAGCTCACCGGTTAATACTCCATCGAAGGATTCAGCCCTAGACAGAAGCAAACACTACCAACATTATTCTTTTCAATTACTTAAATTGTATGGGATGACATTCCTGCGTATCGATAAGCCACGTTGTCAACTGATATCCCGTACAATTTGAGTGATAGAAAAGAAAATCGTTATGGCGTTTGCATTTTGACTACGGGCCCAGAAGCGAGATGTTTAACCCCCTTACTTATAAAGGTGGAATAAGCTTGGAATAGTTTATGCCATGCTTTGTCACTTTCTGTCAGATGAAAATGACACAATTAAAAATAAGGACAAAGCATGGCATAAACTATTCAAAGCTTATTTCACGTTTATAAGTAACGGGGTAAGAGTATAACCCGACTGATTGATAAAGCACGGCCGACTCATTAGGCAGTGTATCATAAACCGACGCGCGCGCGTTGCTTTACGGCGCATGCGCGAGTTACGAGCTACACGGGTGTTCAGTCGAGGCTAAAATACAATACCTCGCTGCATAACAACGGTATTTAACCCTGTGACAGTGGTTTCATTACGCCTTTTGGACGTTTTATTTTAAAAGACAGCCGAATGGACGCTGTCGTCAGCTCTTGCGATGGGTTTCTTAAATGATTTTCCTAAAATCATCATTTGTTCCGATTTTTTTTTGTTTAATGCGATGTTCTAGTTTTTCACTGTGAATTTCTCCAAGTCCAATTAGGTCGAAATAAATAGGTACAACAGGTATAATATTGACACGAATAAGTATATTGAATATGAATAGGTACTGACACAGAAAGTTCGTAGTTGTCCTATGTGCCAGGGGTGTTATTTTCTCAAAAACAACGGACGGTCGGACGAACGAGCGAAATCTCAGCGGCGAGTTTAAATAGCCCTGTCAGAGCGAACAAAACACATTTTAGCGCATGCATTCACAATTAGGCAGCCTTATACGTTCTATCTATCGACAGAAGCCATGCTGCCAAATTGAAAATCCACGCGCTAAAATGTGTTTTGTTCGCTCTGACGGGACTACTTAAACTCGCCATACCATCCGTTGTTTTTAAGGATTCCGTATCAGGAAGCCTAAAATTAATAAGACTAATGTACCATAATACCTAAAAGTTTATAATACCTAAGAGTAATAGGTACATAATGGTCTTTTTTACAGAAACCGAAACCTTTTCAGGATTTTTTGAAAGGCCATTTTATAGAACTTTTTAGGTTAGGTTAGTTTTATAAAAATCCTGAAAATTGCACGGTTTCAATAAAAAGACCATTAGGTATTATGAACTTCTAGGGATTATGATAACTACATTAGGCTCATTAATTTTAGATGTTCTGATACGTAACAGTTTTTGAGAGAATAACCCCCCAGGATTGACTTCTCTGCAAAGAATAATTTTAGTGACTACGAAAAACATTAAATTCCAGCATTAACAACGTCCCAAGCGCCATTAAAAGCCGATTTTGTATATTGCTGATAATCTAACGTTTAATTGTTAATGTGACAAGGTTACAAAGTTAAAGTTAAAGTAATATTAGAGTCACCCTAAAAATAAAATGACATCTTAGACTGAATAAATGACAATAAAATTTATATTTTTTTCCTAAGTGATTCGACTCATCCTCTCACAGATGAAAAATGTTGAATACTGCACTTCTATCTCCCTACAAAAGTACCCTATTTGTCGGCTGCTTGCCTCCACACGTCGTATCTTGCATCCTTCTCACAACCAAGTGAAGTGAGGGAGATTACACTATGTCAGGAAGGGGCCGATATATCAGCAACTGCATTTAGCGTAATGCTCAAGTGCTTTGATACGCAGTTTCGTGATAGAGTCATTAGCTGATGAAGCGCATTAACCTAGGGTATCTAAATACTAGACAGGTTGAAGCTAACGGTACCTTCGAATCTGTACATTCAAAACTGTTCCGCCTGCATCACTGAATCTGGTGTTACCTATTTGTAGGGTGGAAGGGGGGGTTTAACGTGTGTATCTGTGTATCTGACGACACTAGATTATAGTAGTGACCCTCCCTACCAAGCTAGCGGTCCTGGGTTCGATCCCCAGTACCTATGGATGAATGTTTGCATGATCAGCGCGAGTAATTCTTTCTGAGTATTGATTTTTTACTATGTATTTAAGTACATCTTTATATACCATATATTTTATATAGTACGAGCCTAAAGCTTCGTTTGGGTTAATTTGTTTAAGACTGCGCCGAGCGTACGCCGCATGTACAGTGGCGCCCTCATTACTTTTAATGTGTTTTCTAATAAACAAAAGTATTTTCTTGAAATTTGACAGTAAGGTTTTGTACTACATATGAAAACACAACTTATAGGGTATATCACATAGTTTCATAACAATTCACCTTCGAGTTATCAACTTAACGGAAAAAAGTGCCCACCTTTTTCCGTTAAGCTGACTACTCAAAGGGTAACTGTTATTAAAGTTTGTTACGTATCCCATAAATTATGTTTTTACTTGCACCACAAAAATGTATCCTCTGATTTCAAGGTTTTTTTTTTTAGTTAATTAGAAAACAATAATAGTAATGAGGGCGCCACTGGACGCTCGGCGTTTGCTCGGGCCAGTCTTAAGATTGTCCGCTGATTTTTACTTTTAGCTATGTGACTATGTACCGGATAGTGCGATACATCCGTTTTTTTAATTATTCGTTTATTCGGGATGTTAATATGCTCGGGTTCAAAATCATACTAATTTCAGTATATAAATGTAACATTGGTATTATCCTCATCTTTGATATACAACGTGAGTTGATTACAGATTACCTAAACACATGGTACCATTCTAACCTTTCCGCATTAACAGTTCAGCCGCGCTTGCCCATTCGATTAGCTTAACCCTTATAATATGGTAGATAAGGGTGATTATTGAACGACGGGGGAATTGAATAGAGCCTCTGGGCGTAATTCTCGCCCGGAGTAGCGCTCGGAACCGATCAGTAAAGACCAACCTGGTTCACGGGTTTGGAGCATACGGAACAGTAATTTGAACTGGTCTGCCTGTTTTGGATTATTTCTTTCTCTATATAAGTATTTATATTTATTCTTACCTTCATACATACATACATACATACATAAGCTCACGCCTTTATTCCCAGAGTGGGGTAGGCAGAGCTACAGAATTACGTTTACGTTTCGTTTTTAAAGTAATCGCGTCACTGGTAGATCACGTGACTAATAGATTATTTTAAAGAAAAGAAAACTGAGTAGTTTCGCGTCACTGGTAGATCACATGACTGAGTAGTTTTTATTATGTTGTCAACATAGTGCATTGTTTAACGTGTTAACTAACCAAATATTTGTTAATCGTAGTTTAATATCAGCCTACGAGTCTCTAGCCTAGTGTAAAGGACCCACACAATTATAGACTGTTAAATAATGCGCTGCGGTCAACCCCTTTCTATTAAATCTTCGTTATGTAACTTCTATTTTCTCTAAGTTAATAAATACAATGAATTTTTCATACGATCGCACAGGACGCGACGTGCATAGTCACTATAACCCCCCCTGTGTTTACTTTATGTCTTATTTAGGGGGTGTTACAAATCCATGCGTGCGTTGCCAACGTGGTAAGTGTGGTAATGGGGCCATTATAGCATTGTCTCGGGTACTACCGCCCGCGGGCTGGCTTCTTGACATTAGAAATAACATTATTTTGATCATTTTCCGGAGTCATGAGCTACACTTAAAATTAAGCTTGTACATTGGAAACTTTCGATTTATGAACACATTGCGGTTAAATTAAGTGTATCAAGTAAGTGTATTTTAAGCAATGGTAAACAATTTTTTTATGCGTGATTTTAAAATTTGGTTATTTAATATGTTCATTTTTAATAGTAATCCTTGCACGTTGGTCTTCAGAAATAACAACAAGCTGCGACTTTTTACTCACAATTTATTTCCGATATTTTAAGTTCTTGCTACTTCATATGTAAACAGAAGCCTCAACGGTTAATAAATTTGTAAATAGTGAGATAAGAAATCTCGTTGCGACCGTTCGAACCCACGTTGCACCCACAGCTGCATCAATATGCAACAGAAATGTCCAGAAATAACTTTTAGAAGCACCTGTTTAAGGATCACATTGACAGTAACGTAAATTTAAATATGTATGACTTGATACAACATAATTTAATTTTAAATTGCTTATGTTGCTATTTACGGAAATACACGAGTAGGTAACACAAAGACACGAACAATAAAAAAAATAAAAATATACACTTTATTAGTCCACCCTTGACTTCATCATCTCTTGTCCTCTTTTTTTTTTCATGGCGTAGTGAAGGCAAAGGAGCACACAAGCCTGATGGTAACTGGCTTCTGAATCCCATTGGCATTCTCAAGACTACAATCTTGAAACTGCGATCCTAAGACTGCGCATGCGTTGCCAACCCTGAGGACCAACATGGAATGCCTCTATGCTAGTATTTTTACCACGTAATAGTAATAATGCGAACACGGCTGCTTGGCGGTAAGTTTAAGGAGACGGAGATCAATCGCCTGGGTAGTTCAGAAACCGCATCAGGTCTTAAAGTATGCTTAAGCTGCGTAAATTAAGCTGCGTCAAAATGCCAAAAAGTTGTCACGTGCGTGTCATTGCGTTCTTTTGGACGTGACCACACAGGTCCGCGTGAAAGATGCGTTTAAAACGTGACTTCCAGACGCGTCACTGCGTAAACGTTGGGTAGGTATTTTAAGCTTAAGTGTGGTCGATCCTTTATTTGACAAACATTCACAGAAACAAGACATCCTTCTTATAAGTATTTAAATAAAACTTATAAAGTATACCTTAAACCCAAAATTTCAGCAATATCGCAGTCAAGGACTTATTATAAATAAGGAGTAATGAATGTTTATTTTGTACACCTTACAGAAACTTCCATAAGTCTGACTGTATCAGCAAATACCAGGAGACCACTATTAAGAAGGAGTTCGAAACTCAAGAGTCACAGCAACCAGGTATGGATGGCACCCCGCAGTGCCTGTAAAGTGCCAGTGGTAAAAAGAGAATGGCGGAATCAAAGCGTGCAAATAAAAATGACTTAACATTTAATGAACCGGTTAAGTGCCCTATTCTATGCAAAAACCATACCAATCTGATTATTTACCCAGTTTCAAACTACAGGTTTCAAGTTTAACATCACAAACGCAGCGAATCTCTCAATCGGGCCGGTATCGGGTGACCCCGGGTCGAGACAACATCGCTACATTTAAATATCCCCCGGCGGGATGTAAACGGCTCATATCTGATTAGCGCTCGTGGCTCGATATTGGCCACTAACTCTGGTACTCGAATGAGAAAGAACTTTATCATAGAAGTAGAAATGATGTATTTAACGCAATCTCACATGTAAAACAAATGAGAAGCAAATCAACACATTTACATGACGGTGAACAGGGCCGATGGTTGAATGGGTCAAATAGGGTACAAGTAGGCAGAGGAACAAAATGTAAAACAAAAAGTGATGGCGACATAAATATCAGCGACATTAAATAGTGGTCATCTTTATTTGCAACCTTATATGTAAAGTGGAACCAACTCCTCTCCACGGTGTTTCCAAACAGAGGACCCTACACAAGATTAATTCTACGCAGGTTATCGTAATCGAAATTGTATAGGATATGTTCGTATATTCATATTCATATTCATTTATTTCGTGCAACCATGGTATTTACAAGATGTTGTTTTTCTAAATGTTCGTGTTGCCGGACGGTCGCGTCGTGCTTTTGGTATTTCCATACATTTAATTATTTATCGACAATCGAGTAAGTTAGCGATAAGCAGTTTTTCTAGAGCCCGTTAATGAAAATTGAAATTAGTTGACTGACATGAGGAATAAATAGTGGTGATAAAATCACATCACTCACAATCACATAGCTCGTATGATGCGTGTGCTGATATGAGGCGGAACAAAGTGTCCTAATCAATGATTATCACTTTTGACGCATACATATTATTAATGTAGCTCTCAAAAGGACCTTGGGGTTTGTAGTTCACTTGTCTTTTACACGCTCTTTGCACTCTCGCGCTTATCCTTGTCCAACCCACTTAACCTAAGCCCAAAAGACTTTCTTAAGAGGCCTGTTGTAAATGAAAACATGATTAAAAACACTAAGCTGAATCTTCAAACCCTTTAATCTTTAGCGATGATTTTTGATTTCATAGTTGAGTACACATAACTTCTTTATCCTGTTTAACCATATTTTTCATATTTGTTTTGGTCATAGTCAACAGCAATTTGAATTTGGCGCTGCAATCAATGCTCGCGCATTTCCATCTCATGTTCTTGGTACGGAAGGACGTAAAACTTTCTTTTTTGATTACTGTGTGGAACAAAATGTAAAACAAAAAGTGATGGCGACACAAATATCAGTAACATTAAATAGTGGTCATCTTTATTTGCAACCTTATATGTCAAGTGGAACCAACTCGTCTCCACGGTGTTTCCGAACCGAGGACCCTAGACAAGATTAATTCTACGCAGGTTATCGTTATCGAAATTGTATAGGATAATATGTTCGTTTATTCATATTCTTTTTTGATTATTGTGTGGGTGGCAAGCTCTTACGCATCAAAATCCAGTAGGTACACTAACAGTATTTTGATCTTCGTTACCCTATAAATTACACTACTAGAAATATTTATATAAATTGGAAACCATAGTAGGGGTAAAACAACCTGTGTTATCGAATCTGGGGGTTCTTGCATCTGTTTGCTTAGTGCAGCCACTTTCATGAAACTTTCTCGGTACCTAAAACCAGCTCGGAATCGGTCGGATCTGCTCGGACGCGATCGGGATCTCATCGGATGGTAACGGCACGAGTCAGCTGGGATATTCTCTTATGTGATTCGCCGGCGAGCTTGTCGACAAGGAGCCTCAGGTTAGCGTAACTTGAGCCGTGATTCCATTAAAAGTGCACGTTTGTGCGTATCTTGTCTGACTTTTATTTTCACACAAATCATTACGGTAAACATTAAATATTACACAAATTTAGATTGGAAGTGATGAAACTAAAGTAGCGTGAACCAAAAGCAGTTTGTTACATTTGGCATTTACGCGCGCGCTCGCGCGCGCGTGTGTGTGTGTGTGTGTGTGTGTGTGTGTGTGTGTGTGTGTGTGTGTGTGTGTGTGTGTGTGTGTGTGTGTGTGTGTGTGTGTGTGTGTGTGTGTGTGTGTGTGTGTGTGTGTGTGTGTGTCCTGCTTGTGCTTATTGCTCTGACAGTGCGTTAATTATACTTTTCCTAAAGGTTTTTGGTCTTTTTTTAAGGCTTTTTTGGACATTGGTTTTATACTGACGCAGTTCAACTAGATGCCGAACGCGGCAGCTTGGTGGTCACGTTATGATTTTCAGCGAAGCAATTTAATTGTATTGTTACGATTATAAAAAATGGAACGATGAAACAGTACCATATGTTATATGCCTCCCTTAAATATTGAACGGCTTTTTCATTATGCCTTGTACCTGTAAGAATTTAGTTTAAAATTCGTGCGATAAAACTATAAATTGAAAATAATAACTAAAGTTAAATAGGTTACTCCGTGTATCTATTCTTTATTCTGTAACCTCTAGACAGCACCCATACTTAAAACGAAGTCCACTTTTCTATCAGACTCGATAAATATTAATAATATCCTTGTTCGGAATAGAATAACTTAACGTCTAATTCTATACGAATCAATTGGAGACGATCAGTATCGCGCGGACACAATGACCGTCCGTGTCAGTGGCAAATGGATTGGTCTTCGTGAGAAATAGCTTGCAGATCTAGCGTTATCGCCTTGAGCTAAATAGTTTGCATTATAAAGAAATTTATCATACATTGACCTGTGTTAGATAAAACTAAGAATGGAAGTCGGAAACTTAATAAATGACGTTTTGACAAAAGTTTCTGTGACATCTAATTATCGCTAAGGTTGACTGAATCGAACTTGTTGTATCATGACGTGCAAATGTACTTCAACCGTAGGGTGGTAAACCATACTTTTGACCGACTGTACCATTAAGAGGATTGTGAAGATCATCATAACATTTCCCACCGGTCCCTTTAGTCAAGTTCGATTTTCACGATTTTTTAATAGGTATAGGTATATTGTAGTTATGATGAAAAACTAGGTTTGTAAGTTTCCGTTTTTTAATTGTTTCATTTAAGAAATATTAATGAAAAGGAAAACATACAGACCTAATTTTTTACGATATCTACCTACATCTTATTCAAAAATCGTAAAAATGGGACTAGATTTAAGGGGAGAGAAACGTTATTGCATTTGGTACCTATAGAAAATTTCCGTTTCACAACACAATCGTCTTAATAATAACCTTAAACACATTCGGCGCCTAGAACTCGATTTAGATCTTAGGAAGAAAGTAGAAAAGCACAAAAATCTTTTTTTTTTCAACGTATTCTTATTTTTGTAGTATCGTAAAAGCGAAATAATACCTATAAGCTTCAAATTTGTTATCATTAGGTATAGTACAGACCCTGAAGAAAAACTACCAAAACAAAAAAATGCTCAAGTGTGAGTTTGGCTCGCGCTGATTCGATGCGAAATTAAATTTAAATCTGAATACAATAATAACTGCTGTGCAGCGGTACGAGACCCTCAGAGCGCGAGTCGGACTCGCACTAGACCGGTTTTTATAAAATATCACCCTATATTTATAGTACTTTAAGCTGTTATTTTTTTTTACTTAATTCCTAGTTTGATCAAGGTTAAAACTTAAATATCAGACCGCTAATATAATGTTTAAGTTTCACAAATTACAACCGCGATGGCTGGTCTACCTCGAGGAGTCAGGGGTCTAAACCAGAAGTGCGCTCTAAAACTAATTAATTTCAAGATCAGCGGCCGCCGTAAATACACAGGGAACAGTAATGCTCATTTAAGAGGAACGCTGCTACAAACGATCTTTAAGGATTTAGACGTTTGTAATTTTGCGTTTTTTTAACTAGTCAAAAAACATTCGTCTGTTGTATTTTTTCTATAAAAATATGACGACGACTTCGTGCTTACTTGAGCAAGTCTTAAAATTAAAAAAATATATATTCAAAGCCGTCACACACACCCTAACAATATCATTAGCTTTGACATTTATAATTAATCAATGTTTATTTCTGTAAAAATATACGGTAGAGCTAGGCCTTTATTCTATGCGGTTTGACAATATTGCTTTTGAAATGTTATCGTACCGTTACAGATTTTTTTTGCTACTATTTTATGGAGGCTTTAGTTCACATACTTACTGACGTCAGCCTCATGGGGAGGATAATTACATGGGACACGTCCTCTACAGCAAGAATCTCTTGCGATAAAAAAAGTGCTTTACAATGAGAATAGCATGCCTAGACAACGGGCGCGTAAGCACTGCATTCACTTCACCACTAAAGTCAACGTTATAATAACTCTTATGTATTTGATAATAATTGCGGCCGAATTCTTTACTCTAGTTCCAACTTCCAAGGACGAAGCGGAAAAAAACTTTAACATTTAAATTAAACTTGCATTCCTCTTAAGTGTACAGCTACAAAGTTATTAGAACAATGGGTCTGAATCACCGATCGAGCTCTTCGGAACTGCATTGTTGAAATAATTTTACATAAGTTAGTGGTAAGTTTATGTCAGACGATACTTTAGTGCATTGCGGTAGAATATTTGTTATTTACTATTCAAGACCTATATAACCTATATTGGATACAGTTTAAGTGGTGGAGAAACCAGGATCAAGATGAATTTTACCTGCACGGTAAGAATCCAATTATGTGATTTTTGCCACTTACGCGAAAGCAGATAAAACAAAGTTTAAAAAGGATAGCTAATGCTGATAATTTGCGATGACTGAGAAAGAAGGAAATTCTGTATTAGGTCCCAAATCAGTGATCTAACATTAAAAAAATAAATTAAATCATATAATTGGGTTAGGACAATTTTATGATACTCGTATTACCTGTGGGTAGATTACTAGGATAAAGTGTAGTCTATACAGACAACGTTGGGGAAGTAGCTCCGGCTATTAAATAATTTAAAACTCACCGAGTTTTCGTACTCCGACTTTATCATTATCAGCTTTTATAGATACTAGTATTGCGTTGTCATAGAATTTACACAAAGGGGACTAGCTCGAAATCGACGTCCAACCGTATACGTTAAATTGATAAAAGTATATGCCGTTGACATAGTAATTCCTTTTTTAAATCTTTGTGTTTTTTATGTAAAGAAACTAACTCGCCCGAACTATGCAACGTCAATTGAACTTCCTCACAAAAAAAAATGTGCTGCCAACGCAAACTGAATGAAACAGAAACGAAATATTTTTTCAAAATGTCATCATAATGTGTGTCCAACTAACATCAAAAATTATCATTTTGTCAGTGATATTCCGACTAACAAATTCAACAAGTTGCAAAACGTACCCTACTGAGTCACCTACTTTTATTATTTCAGTACAGTCGACCTCAATAATATGTGTTCATTTTTGGACCTTATTTCAATGGAATAAGGTGAAAAATGAAAACATATCTTTGATGCCATCATACGATCAATACCATGTGACAAATATATATAGGTAGTCCAATCAGTCCACAAATAACGCCCAAGACCCATACCACTTAGTCCAACAATATCAAATTGAGGCGCAGATATATTTTACTACAATTGTAATCGTACTCTGCCCGAAATAGCATAATAAATTACTCAGTAGTCGCGGCGGCAGCTAAATTGATATTCCGACTTTACTGGCCGTTTGTCACGCACTGACACGCTTTATATCGGAAGGATAAATCCTTCAGAGGTTACTGGCTTAGGCTTGATACATACAAAGCCTAATGTATGGGAAATTGAATTTTGTATGACAGCTTCCCATTTCTACGTGCAACCTTATTTACTAACGGGTAATTCTCATAAACCACTCTCTTTTCAACAGTCGATGAATTGGTAAGTTTAGTACGTCTATTTTAAATCCAAAGTGGTAGGTATGTACCCGTCCTAGACGTGCCTAGGAGAGCGCGGTATTGCTTTAGTTTGTCGGTTAATCGTCTACCAATTGAAATGGGTTATGAAAATTTAGCATCCTAGAGAAGAGTTAATCTTCTTTAGCTATTATTGGAGATACAACCTTTTGGTTTTTTAGCATAGTATAAATAGGTAGATTAGTCGCTAAAGGAATGTGTAATATGGTGTGTGGAGACAAATCCAACAAAACCATAATTCAGAACTAAATTGCCATACACATCAACGTGTTTATGTTAGATTCTAAATAAATAAATAATTAACTGTCCGTTTCGATTGTCTATTTGTTATGATTGATAAAAAAGATAAAAGATATTTATTCAGTAAGTAGGCCGCACGGGCACTTTTACACGTCAAGAATCTACCAGCGCTTCCCAAGAGGAGACCATTGCCGAGAAGAAACGCCGCAAGAAACTCAGCAGTCAGTCGTTTTATAACCATATTTAATATTACAATGAAACTACTTAGTCGAGCATTATATAAAGCTATAAATATTAAATTAAATATAATATCAAATAGCATGCGTAGTTCAGCAGGAAAACATATCAAAAATATTACGAGAGAGATAAAGGGAGAAAAGGAAAAAAAAACACAGGACAACCAAATAAAAGTTTGATATGTTTTCCTACTTCAACGGTGTCCCCTAGACAAACAACTTTGCAATTTTACAAATTATTAATGAATTGGATTGGTTATGATATGTGTAAGTAAACGTGATTTTAATATGATCTAGCTAGACCTTGTCAGCGGACCTATTATGGTCGTGTTATCGATGTGGATTAACGTGAATAAAACATCTCTTACTTTCTCACCAGTATGTAAGTGCGATAGTGATGGGTGGTTTATCCACCGCGATAAAGCGACTATAATACCGGCACAGAGTGAGGTCAGCGACGGGAATTATGACGTGTTATGAGGGGTTGTCACTATACTGTCATAAGTTTATGGTAGATGTCTGCTCCAGTGGTACGTCATTTAAATTACTAGATTGTACCATCGATATTTTAATGAATGCTACAAGCGTGGATGTGTGGAGTGTTGTTTAGTTAAATTGGCCACATGAGGGCTCTTTTACACGTCGGTAATATGGAGTGAATCTACTAGCGCTTCGGACATGGCCATCATTCCGTTTAAGAAACGCCGGTAGAAACTCTAGCAGAAAGGCATTTATTAAATCATAAAACAGTATGATACTTAAAAGTAAGTTACATTAAAAACATATTAAAACTAGCACAAATGAAATCACATTATAAATATATAGACAAAAGTTTAAAACTAAAAATAATGACTAGGAGAACAACATGACAAAGTGTCTGACTGTCTACATCAAATGCCATATCTAAAACAAAATAAATACACTTAAGCAATGTTTCCATATGAATTTCAAGTTCAAGTAACTATTAATGTTTTTTTTTTTTCATTTAAAAATCTATTCGATGTCAAAATGGGATTAAGTCACAAAAAAATAGGTCGTTACCCATTTCCCTTAAATAATTGTTTACGTATTTTTGACAGATTTAATAACCTGTTGAAAATAATTATCTACATACGAGTACATACATGCTCAGATCTATTTTACTATTTCCAAAATCTCGGTACACTTGATTTCAAAATCAATACCAGAAACAGCGCTAAGTAATGAAAATGAAAAACCACCATCCAACTATGGTATCCTTTATTACCATTTATCTTCCCAGACACATATAGATAAAAGCCATTCTAATAAAACTGGTGTTCTAAGCTAGCGGCCCTAATGGGGTGAGACGGTTATCGCGCCATTGTACGGCATTAGCAGATGGCAGCCATTTTATAACTATTGTTTCCACCAATCGAATTAACTATGAGCACGAGCGGCGGCGGAAATTGCCGACAGAACACGACGCGCGGTGGAATGGGGAAATGATTTATTATGTTGGGTTCTATTGGTGATTTTTTGTGCTTTGGATTAGTGTGACAGTGGTCAGTCTCTTTATAGGACTGCCCAAATAAAGGAGTGTCATGTTTTCAGGGTTCATGCATGTATGTACGATTCTTTATTCCACCATAACTTCTAAACGCCGATTTAGACGTGTGTGGTATCATTAGAATCCTTTGACCATCCCGGGTGACATAGGATATCTTAACTGTTTTTTTAAATTGAAATAACAACAATGGCAACATGACAATTATTAACATATTATTAATATGTACTTATATTGACGACAATATAAAAAATACAGTCGGGTTTTAAAACTTGTTTTTCATTTAGTTGTTCTAGACTGTCGTGTTGCTGCGCCCTTGCAGGGTGTTACATGTAAACCTATTCCTGTTTGTTCCACCTTGAATTGTAATGTGATATGCAATAAATGATTGATTGATTGATTGAAAGACGGTAATGATTTTTATGGGTAAAATGGTTAAAAAAAAATCAGTTTTTTTATGTCTGAGTCAGCGGATACAAAGATACAAGTAGAACTTATAAACTAAGTCCCTATAAACAAAATAGAGCTACTCTTATACTAATTTTACTTATTTGTTAAGGGGTACGAGTAGTGTTTTTTTTTATTTATAAATGGATAGAACAATATTTTTAATCCACATATGATCTGTGGCCTCACCTAACTATAATGTTTTTGAACTACGAAGACGCACCCCACCCCGTGGTGCCCTCATTACTGTAATTATGTTTTATATTTATAGGTATTAGTAGTGTAAGTATTTCCTTGAAATCTACGGGTGGTTATTTGTTGCGTGCAAATGAACATAGTATATAACCTAGTACCATAGTAAAGTATAAGCAGACACATTTTTACGTTAAGTTCTCTACATGAAGGTTAAAGATTATTAAACAAATTTATTTAGGCTCTCAGGGGACCCAGATACGAGTAAAATGCATAAACAAGCGGTTAACGCAAACTAACAAAATTTATGGAATTAACGTAAACGACTGACACAATAGATTGTGAGCTAACGTCAACCCTAAAGTTGTTAACGTTACCATTGTATTAGGTACCTAGGGGCCCTAGCCAAGATGCAAACGCTACTAAAGATTTTCTTTTCTATCAGTCAAAATGTACGGGATGACAGGTGACCACGTGGTTTATCGCTACGCACCCGCTTCTAACGTTAGTTTTCCATCGACTCGAATGGAATTGACATACTTAAGTAGTCGACGCGATCTTTCATCAGCTTACATCATTTTGTCGATTTTCGCAAATCGCTAACTTAGGATGCGAGAGTCACCTTTCGGCACCTCACCAGCACCACCAAACTACCGCTGGTCTTCAATGAGTGGTCTGGCATTCATCAGAAGACCCACGTTTATTCTTAAGTGGCCTGGGCTGAGTGGTATACTATAAAAGCAAGGTCGTCGGTAAGATAACCTGGGCTTCTAATTGTATGGGGTAAAATCATGATTATTGCCTTTGACGTGTTATGAAATTATTTTAACTTTGCCGTCCTTACTGATAAGTAAATAAGAGATATCGTAAAGTTGACATTATGATAACCTGCTGATTAGAAGACATAAGTATCTAATCAAACTTAAATAAATTAAATCAAAGTCAAAAGATAGTGCGACAGAATAATGATCAGATATTTATAAAAATAATTAACAAACAATAACTCACTTATTGCCAATTAATTAGGTATTATAATCATAATAAAATGAAGCCATTATGACCCTTTTTACACTCCGATGACTAACAACGTTGATGCGACCCTCAACGAAACCTAGTTAACATGTAATAATTCACAGCTTCATATATTAAATAGTAATAAAACAATTTTATAGACGTGACCACCCTTCTTAGATGCGAACACAATTACAAACTAACCAACTACACTCAAAAACTTAACTTAAGTCCTTAGCACGTTGTAAATAAACGCTACTCTTGATTAGCAAACGTTATAAGCACTGTAAATATAAAGTGGTATAAGGATTACACAGGCAACATGTTTAATAGGTATACAGGCAGTAAATCCACCTGCTACATTACAGTCCGCCTGTCTGTCCGTCATAACTCTGAAACAGGCAAACTAAGAATAATGTCGGGATTGGCGGACCGATCGTGTTCGATACCATATTGATATTGTAGGCGATTAATAAAGATGTGCAGATATTTATGAAGCTTTGACCAATCTATTTGGGTGATATGCAGTAATACTATTGTCATTTTTAGGGTTCCGTATTGTTAAACGGAACCCTTGTAAGATGACGTTGCTGTCCGTCTGTCCGTCCATCCGTCTGTCCGTATGTATGTCAAGACTTTTTTCTCTGCAAGGCTGCTGTACGTTCGACCGTCCATCTGTCAAGACCCTTTTTCTCTGTAATGGCTAAAGTATTCGGGCTGAAATTTATATGTGTAAATAACCAAGAGACAGTTAATTAGGATATTTTTGAAATTGTTGATTTTAGAGATACGTATTTAGGTAATTAACGATGAACGCAAAAAAAAAACACCCTATGGTTTAAAAACAAAAGAATAGAAACACTAGTTAGCGTAATGCATCTTGGCTGCTGACTATACACTGCCCAGAATAATAGTGTAGTGGCAGCATGTTTATAAAAGCTCCAGACTAAATCTAAACCCACTACAATAACTAAGCGTTTGGAAACACCAATTAGAGTTATCGGTACGTGTGCCACTGCTTCTATTAAATAATATTATCTGACACCAGCACAATAGAATGTACGGTAATTATTGCGCCGGCGCCGGCCGGTCGATAAGGTGATGTATTATTTTGTTCCACAATTAGCGTGTCCTTTTTGGAGCGGGCAATTTGTTGGGTGGGAGTTTGCAGTGGATTGTGTACATTGAAGTTGAAATGAAATGGAATGAATGAATGAATGTTGAAATGGTTCCTGTGGAAGACAAGGGTAGTGATTCTCTGAACAGCGACGGTCGGACGGGCGGACGACTGAATGTCAAAGCGGCGAGTTTAAGTAGTCCCGAACAAAACATATTTTAGCGCGTGTATTTTCAATTTAGCAGCATGGTTCCTGCCTATGGATCGATCGTATAAGGCTGCTTAATTGAAAATGCACGCGCTAAAATGTGTTTTGTTCGCTCTGACGGGACTACCTAAACTCACCGCTGCGATTTCGCTCGTTCGTCCGCCCGTCCGTTATTTTTGAGAGAATTAATACCCTGCTCTGGCCTAAAAACCAGTAAAATGCTGAGCAACAGCCATTTTGCTCCGTCTGGCACTGGATCAGATGTTTTTAGATTTTTGTATTGGTTTGTTAATTTATTTTTCTGTACCTACTTGTATTAGATTTAAGCAAATAAACGTTTTTTTTTGTTTTTTTTTCTTTCTTCAAATAACGATAGTAATAAGTTAACTGAGGTCCTAGACAAGATGCATTTAGCGTTCGTTATCGTTATCCAAAATGTATAGGATTGACGTAAGCTATCAGACGGTCGCGTCGAGCGCCTCCGTTAATCCCATATATTCTGTCAGTTTTCGAAAATCGTTTACGTTAACGTTAAGCAACTTGACTAGCCTCACAGAAAATTGACCATTGCAAGGAATATTTTTTACTAGCGACCCGCCCTCGCTTCGCTTCGGTTTATTTGAATTTTCTACAACACACGTACATAAAACAAAATTTATTAAACATAAAAACCTTCCTCTTGAATCACTCTATCTACTAAAAAAATCCGCATCAAAATCCGTTGCGTAGTTTTAAAGATCTAAGCATACATAGGGACAGACAGCGGGAAGCGACTTTGTTTTATACTATGTAGTGATGATAGCCATAAGAGCCAAACGAGCAGACGGACTTCATAATGGTAAGCAATCCCCGTAGCCTATAAACATCAGCGACACCAGGGGCACAGCCATGTTATAGTAGCTACTTAAACTCGCCGGTGTGGCGCGTTCACTCGTTCGACCGACCGAGCGCCGTTTTTAAGAGAATAACTAAACGGTCAAACGACTTTGATAAACTAGCATTTTATTTTTAAAAAAACGAGTAATAATCGGTCCACCCGTTTGGGAGCTACGATGCCACAGACAGACACATATATACACACGTTAAACTCATAACACCCCTATTTATGAGACGAGGGTTAAAAGCAAATATTTATACTACTCAAAACTTGCCAAAAGAGACAATTATTCTACTCGGTAAAACCAAATTGTTTCTGAGATTCTAGGTTTTAAAAACCATATCGTCTTTGACCTGTTATCGTATTGTCAACGTTACGATAGCTCTTATCTACTTGACAATAGTGGCGGCGGTGTTAAAACGGGTACGTATTGCAATGTCTAAACTTAAAAAAACTAACGTTAAATAACCTACGTTCAAAATACCTAAAATCTAAATACCTAATGGTGTTTTGACTTATATTCAAAATATCGAAAGTTTAAAAGGGTGCCTATTATAATGTCTAAAATTAAAAGCACTAAAGTAAATTTACCTACGTCCAAAATCACTAAAGTCGAAATACCTAATGATTAAATACCAAAAGCTAAAAAAATCTTAAAATGCATAATGGTCATAATGTATAGCTAAACAAGCTAGGCATTTTGAAAATTGACGTTATAAAACACGGGCCAAATGTTGTTAGGTTGGCAAATAAAACAAAACAATTTTAAACGTATGGATTATAATCTTATACACATTGTAATCTTATACTTATACGTACCCATCTAAGCGCCTATGTAAATTACAAAATCTAAATAAAAACACAATTATTACTACAAAAGTAATCAAATAATTATAATTCCTATACTTAGTCATAATAATCAATTTTAATCATATCTTTATTCTATAACAAGCAAGCAAGTTTTCCATGACGTAAAAAAAAATAACCTCGAAGACTAAGGCGGGAGCGACGCTTCGCTTCGCTCCCACCTTAGCCTTCTAACCTAACCTATCCGAGTCGCTTCTGCCCCGACCCATCTTACTCGCTCGCTTCGCTCGCTCGCTTATCGTGAAACATTTGACAAATGATGAGTCTGCGAAATGTCAGAGCACAGGTCAAATTGCATAGGTACCTCCCTACAATAACAAAATAATTATTTAATTCAGTATTGCCGTGTTTTGGTCACAATTGAACCTAACACGCTCCTGCTTGCTTCGCTCGTCGTCGCACCCGTCGTTCAGATTGCTCAGAAACTTAACAATTTTAAACATTCAGATTACTCAGAATCTTGAATAGTTATTTTAAAATATAGTCCTGACCACCTGGTTAGGTGCGACGACGAGCGAAGCGAGGAGGAGCATGTTAGGTTCAATTGTGACCAAAACACGGCAATACTGAATTAAATCATTATTTTGTTATTGTAGGTAGGTACCTATGCAATTTGACCAGTGCTCTGCCTTTTCGCAGACTCATCATTTGTCAAATGTTTCACGATAAGAGAGCGAGCGAAGCGAGCGAGAAAGTGGGGACGGGGCAGAAGCGACTCGGATAGGTTAGGTTAGAAGGCTAAGGTGGGAGCGAAGCGAAGCGACGCTCCCGCCTTAGTCTTCGAGGTTATTTTTTTTTACTTCCCGAAAAACTTGCTTGCTTGCATAGCATCATAATATTATGTGAAGTCATTTTTATGTTTTAAAAAAAAAATTGGTGAACAATAAACCACTAAGTGTGCCAACTGCCAACATATTATGCCAACTAAAACAGTCTACAACATGATAGGTGGCATTTTGAAAATTGACGTTATAAAACACGGGCCGAATGTTTAGTTGGTAACTGTTAGGTTGGCTAGGTTAAATCAAAATAATTTTGAACGTTTGGATTTTAAACATAATTGAACTTATACATTCGCTTCGCTCGCTCTCTTATCGTGAAACATTTGACAAATGATGAGTCTGCGAAAAGGCAGAGCACTGGTCAAATTGCATAGGTACCTACCTACAATACAAATACAAACAAACAAATACAAACAAACACAAATAGCTCGCAAATGAATCATTTTAGGTATTCTGACCATTGAGTATTTCAAATGTTGGTGTATCAAATTTAGGTGACATTTCTTTTGGTATTTTAAACATTACATATTTAGTCCAATAGGCATTTTAAATTTAGGTAATTCGTAGGTAGGTGTTACTTGCTTAGGTATTTAAAATCATTAGGTATTTAGATTTTAGGTATTTTGAACGTAGGTTATTTAACGTTAGTTTTTTTAAGTTTAGACATTGCAATACGTACCCGTTAAAACAATACGACAGTCACAGACAAAATGGCTTTATGCAGTAGAATCGACGCCCGTCTTTAGTATTTTTTATTGCGGCATCAAATTCACAATTTTTTTAAGCACAATTATTGAGGTATTTAATAATGATTTACATGTTTTTGATGTCAGTAATAATAGGTAAAGGTTTTTTTTTTTGTAATTTTTGTTGGTGTTTCTGTATCCTTACCCACTCTGGGAATGAAGGCGTGAAGATATATATGTAATTTATTAGTGATTTTCTTTTGCAGACGTAAAACTTTTCTAGCTCAACTACGCATGCTATCTTGTAATATATTTATATTTCAATACATAATGCTAGATATTCTAGATATGCTAGATTAAGTGTTATCAGTCATAGATAATTTATGCTACAAAATGACTGACTCTTAAGTTTCATGCGGCGCATCTTCTCAGCAGTCGTCTGAATAAACATGTTTTATAATGTATAATGTAGATGTGTGTAACGTAGTTAACATCTACATTATAAGATGTGTATTTTATAATGTAGATGTTAATTACGCCCCATGCGATCACTCGAGGATCGAGAAGAATATTTATCACAAATTAAATGAATTTTTATTTTCCACTTACCTCCATATGACCAAATTTTTGCGATAAACTTGACGTTCATTATTTTAAAATTAGCCTCAACGAAGTACATAAATTATAGCCTTAAAGCATAGACCATGAGCCTTCATTGGACACCATCCATCATAGCGTGTCGCTAACTAACGAAAGTGCAGTTGTCGCGCTCGATGCAATATTATAGACGATCATAGAGCAGATAACTTGCGTGTCACAGACACGTATTGTCCTTATTTGGTTCGGTTATTCAAAGATATGTATTCAGAAGACCTTTAAATCCTGTAAAGGGTTTATCTGTGGGATCTTATTCTATGTACCTATATCAAAAGATCTTTCAAACTTCGCAACGGATTTTAATAGATAGATTGATTGAAAAGGAAGGTTTTATGTCTAATAAATTCTGGATTAAAAGCGAAGTGGGGGCGGGTTGCTAGTACAGGTATATATTTGTCAGCCAAAAAAGACGTGACACCGCAAGCAACAAATATCAAAAAAAAGCGATAACCCGAACGCTACCAAACGTCACAGGATCACCCGCTGGTCTAATCCGAAGATTGCCTGAAATCCAAATCGGTTCAGCGAGTCACCCACATATACCTAAAACACATATTTTTTAAAATACTTAAGTATATTAGAAGATAGATTAGCCACATATTGCTTCTACCACTTCCCAAAAGGCTTCCCTTGCTTTTAAAAAGCTGGCCAAAAACTCTTCAAAACAGAAACCTTGAGGAAATGAGGGAAGGCCTTTGCCCAGCAATAGAACGAAAATAGAGGTTTATATTGTCTACCATGATTAGTTTAGGTCCTACTACCGTTCCTACTTACTGAATAAACATCTTTTATCTTTTATCTTTTTTATCATAATATTCTGTTATGTTTATAGAATAGTTTATGGAAATGTAATAAATTTCCATAAACTTACTTTTTCAGGCTTTTTACAAATCAAACCTCTTCTATAACCAGCATTATCTACACGTTACTTATTAAATAAATTCAGAAGAGTTTATAATACAGCACCTATAAATCAATTATTACGTAAACAAGTACATTCAAATCCATTTTTTTTAGAAATAACAGGTTGTTTAGAAACATGATTTTAATAATTAGTATATGAAGTAATAATTTATTGACCACCTTTTTTAGGGCCGATTTCACCAACCCTCTGAAGTAAATATGTATCTGACAGTTGAAATTATCACTTCCAACCTCAATTGCAACAGACTTTCGAAAAATCAATCCTTAGCATGTTTAATGCTTGGATAATTTTGTAGATGAAACCATGAAACTTACAAACTACGTCGACGCCACCTCTACCCGATCTTAGATCTATACTCGAAGCTGCGCCTGAGATAAACTGAAGCGTGAAAAGCGGTTATATTTCGGAGCTATCTTTCGGCGACCGCAATTAACAGCGACATTGGGACATTGTGCCGGCTGACTCACCGTTAGGCAACGGTTGCTATTGTTAATTGTTTATATTACCCTTATTTGGAAGTATTCTAGGATCGTATTAGTCATTTTGTTAGAGGGCTCTCAAACTTTCAGCCCCACGTACCCTTATTAAATGACCCAGACGAACCTCTTAAAAATAATAAGAAGAACTCGGGTGTCCCTCAGAATCCCGAAAAAGGTTTGTCTTAACACAACGTTTGTCCGAATTTTCTTTTGCCCTAAACTGTTTCTCAGGCAACTTTTTAAGTTTTTCAATTATAATATATAAAATTTTGCAGATGTTTTTCCACTTTTTTTGCTTATTATTATTCCTCGTTTAATTTTAGATCTAAAAACGTTTTCAAATTATTTGAACTGATGGAAAAAGTTAATCTAAAACTTACGAAAACCGAAACTCGTGACATTCACGTCCATCAAGCACAATAACACACAACGAAGGATCCGCAAAAAGTGACATTTAGGTAGTATAGTTAAACTAAATTTAAATGTATGCTTCGGTTTCGGTAAGTTTTATATTAACTTTTTCTATGAGTTGAAATAATTTGAAAACGTTTTTAGATCTAAAATTAAACGAGGAATAATAATAAGCAAAAAAATATTGAGAAAATCGTGTTTTAAGGAAAATAAAATGACATTTTTGCTGTAATTTTTCACAAAAAAAGTAGTTACTCGGTATTATTTTTATTGGTCTAATATTGTTATCAATTATTATAAACCTTACTAATGTCAATACTACGTATTTTGTTTTATCTTTTTTGGGCTATTAGATCAAAGTTACACCGTCACAAGTCACAACCAAACTTTATTAAAAAGTTTAAAAATGTGTAAAAAAATAACCAGTAGCTAAAAAAACTTAAAAAAAAATATTTTACCGATAAATCAACCTAAAATTTCACCCCTTTCAATATGTACAGTTTATCGAGTACCACCCTGTATTTGGCGCGTTGGCCGTGTAGATATTAGTTATTTTGACTGTACACCTCAATCAATTTAACGGAGCAATTACCACCCCGTTTGGTTTCTAGACCGTTAACTTTTTAATTGGCAATAAAACTTTCAAATGGTGATTGGCTCCGGCTGAGGTTCGACGCTGTGACAGTTGACGCACAGCTCAGTTTATAATGAAAGGGATTGTTGTTTGTTTGCTGCTGTACTATGCTGGACGCTCGGATGGATACGTTGTTGGGGCTGGATGTGAGTAGAGCGGTCGCGGGTTAAAATTAGCACTAAACAATTATACAGTGGAATAGCTCGTCGAAGGTGTTACGGGTTTGTACTTGCCTCTCACTCTCTCGCTCTCATACGCTCTTATTGCAAGTTAGAGAGAAGTTCAAACCCGAAGCTCCTTCTAAGTGCTCACGGACTGTAGCATTGTCCTCGCGCAGATTGATTTTTCATTGTACAGTCTTCTTCAAAAATATCAGAGTATTCGAGATGCTCAAAAATAACTGCATACACTCATATCCTGTAATTAATCACTGCATCCCTATCACTGTAAACTGACTGTTTTACCAAAATCATGATACGTAGGTATATCGTTTATGTATCCTTTCTCTAAGTTATATCGCAAAAGTCGACGCAAAACTGTCACAATCACATCGACTTCCTTGTTATCTTTAGTAAACGTCCGCTTCGCCCAAATGCTGTACACTGACAGTAAATATCAAGTTCTCCGCGAAGAGATGGTGAAGTCCAACACTCGTAACCTGGTGTACCACTGCCGCGCGGACCAGAGCGACTGCGATGCGGCTCTGGCCAAGATGCGGTACAAAGCCAGCAAGCACTTCTACGCGCTCGCTAAGGCAGTGGTGGACTACGTGAAGAACAAGCGACAAGCGAGACCTACTGGTTACGTCGGTAAGTATTCAGTGGAACTAGCCAACATGCTAACGTTTCTGTGAGGCTAGACCAGATGTTCGAAAACTGACAAAACGTATAGAATTAACGTAGGCGCTCGATGCGACCGTCTCGATCCGACAACTTACGTTCATCCTATAAATTTTCGATAACGGTAACGTTTTTGCAAGGGCCTCTATTTTCTACATTTTGTCGGTTTTCGAAAATTTCTAATGTGTTATGTAGGTGTTGGTAGAGTGATAGTGGCAAAGTATAGTAACAACTAAACCAACCTACCTAAAACCCGGTGTTTCTCCAGGAACAGCCACCTTCTGCCAGGATAACATCTGCGTCCCCGACACAGACCCCCCCATCGTCTTCGGGGGTTGCTACAGCCTGGTTTCCTGCGGCGGCAACCAGACTTGGACCCTGGACCAGGTCAACTACAAGAAGAAGAGAAGCCGGTTCTACTAAATAAACGATTAGATTTTATTTTTGTTTTTATTGGGGTAAAGCTATTTTTACCCGACTGCCGAAGTAGGAGTGTGTGAGTGTTTCGAACCTGTGGGGCTAGACAAGTTGCCATCGTTCACGAACGCTAGCGTTAGGTGATCACTGGCGACATGTGTTGTCATTGAAAAATGTATGGGAATGACGTAAGTCACGTGATATATCACTCGTTACAACTGACACGCTGAAAAGTGATCACTATCACTCGATAGGTTTGACGACTACGGTCGATACGCGGTACTATTTTGACACAAAGGCTAGACAAGTTGCCTTTTTGACAGGTCGAATAGAACACGAGCACAATCACCATGTCGCACTGCTAGATCAAAACAGTATTAACTCAAAATCATGGCTAGTTTGGTTTTAAGTTCAAAGAAGTTGAATTAAAGTTGATTTTGACATGCATTGTATTTTGAGTTACTACTATTTTCATCTAGCAGTGCGATATAAACGTCGGTATCTAAGGGCGGTATCTATGGACGGCCGTAACGACCAAGAAACTGTCAACTGAGTCCGTGTCATCACTGTCATCATTGCTTCGCGGTCGCATAAAATTATATTGTTTGAACTTTGATTTCTTATTAAAAATGCTTCCGCTGAGACTTACATATACGCTGCTCACAACAGTACGAGCTTATCCAGGCGCCGACCCAGAGAAATCTCTCGTGCGAGCCTGGAGGCCGCGGACGGGATGCATGAAATGCTGTTCAGGAACATTTTACGTTAAGCAAGGTCTCATTTAGAGTTCTTTGCAGCCTTTTGCGTTCCCTGACTTCGTAGAGGAGATTGAAGGAGGTTCTCCTTGAACTGAAGGTAAGCATCATTTTGATTTTAACATGTATAAGTTGGTATGTGCATTATATAAACAATACCTACAATGAAACTTGTCAGTACCAATAAAGATATTTATTACGATTATTTCAGGTCCTGTGTGCTCTCAGCTTTCTGGCGACAAGGTCGGATCAGAGGATCACGGGGTATCCAACCAATTAACGCAACGGACCGCTGCTAGTAGATGCATCCGTCAAGTAGGGGATGCTCTCAACAACGACACAGTCTTGAAGAGGAGGATCGTCTTCCTACAATCGGATGAAGCTAGGTCTCGTATAAGACAAGAGTAAGTTATGACATATATTTAATGAAAGTATTGGATGTTTCATTCCCTGAATATGTGTAATGTTTTTTATTCACAAGGTCCCGCCCAACGTTTAAATTAACCGAGGGAGCGTTTTTTCTTTTACTGAAAACTCTTTATATATATATAGTAGTATGGTTTTCGGAAAAAAATAGTACTTAAGTAGTTACTTATAGCGAGGTTAAGTAAGTATACTTAACCGATATCATACAATTTATTGATAAAATAACTTTTGTGTGTTTTAGGCAACAAAGAAAATCCTACAGACGGCTGGTTGTCGATGCCGGATGTCCATATACTATTATCAACCCCTTGTCGCAGAATTACAAACTCCGGTGTTTCATTTTTACACGGAGCCTGCAGCCTGTATGGAAGGAGTATCTCAACTTCCATTCAATGTCTCAAAGGTCGCCCCCTAGGTTATATTGTAGTGCGGAGCAGTCCTTTTATAATTGGAGCCAAATCCAGGATGAGCCCTACTAATTAGAGGCAGGATTATACTTAATTGTTTGGTGAAATGAGTTTGAATTACTATTAATTTATTATGTTTAAAACCTCATCCAAAAAATGCTCTGAATCAAAAAATTATTGACTTCAAGTATTAAACGTTCAAAACAAAATCGAAGTACATTATTTTAGTAAAGTTTCATTACTCGAAGTTACACTGATGGCCATATAATTAGGAACCGAACGCTTGCGTTTTTCTCGTAAGATATACTTAATACAATTATGACTTAAATTTTGACCACCAATCAAAAATTTCTTGACCAATTTTATTTTTAGTTTACACTTATCATTATATAATAATCTGTTTAAATGTATGTACAGTTTGTCGCTGCTAAAATCGAATATTTCATCAATTTCATGTTAAAAAACTTTGTATGGATAGGTACGTCAGCACTAAGTTTTTAAATCCCTTTAAAAAATATTCGTTTTTAATGGCGGTAAACTGTACAAAAATTTGAGGCTTAGTTTATTAATTAACGATAAGTGTAACTAAAAATAAAATAGGTCTAGAACTTTTTGATTAGTTGTCAAAATTGAAAGTATATTTGTAGGCAATTATATGGGAAAAATGCAAGCGTTCCTAATTATTTAGCCACCACTGTTATTACAGGAGGTCACGACTAATTTGGTTACGATCTCGGAAATGGATTATTCTGGCCTGACAGGATAGAGAGCAACTCCCTGATGCCAAATATGTCGTTCTGCCTGCGCACAGCGGTCGCATTAACTAATATGGCGGCTGAAAGACGTGTTATCGTTCCCAAAAAAAAAAGAGATAAAGGAAATGGCTGAATTTTGTACATAAAGTAAGTACTAGTAGTACTCATGTCAAATACCTATGCAAAAACTGTTCAAAAATAGTTATGGCGTTATGTACTTTCAACGGCCGATAGTTGTTACCAAAAAAAACGATAAGGGAAATGGTTGAATATTATGAGCAAAGTAAGTATTAGTTGTACCCATGCCAAATAAATATGTAAAAACTGACCAAAATTTTGGTCGCGTTAGGGCACTAGGACCTTTTAAAGATACTTCGAAAGTATATAACGCCATAACGTGACCAACATTTTTGACAGGTTTTGCATATTGGACATGAGTACAACTAGTACTTACTTTATTTACAGTATTCAGCCATTTCCCTTATCGTTTTATTTTGGGAACGATACCACACGCATATAACGCGCGCGCATAATATAAGTGCGCAGGCAGTCTGACAAATTTGTAGTCAGGTTCCTCTATTCCCACTAGTTCAGTTGTTTAGTTCAGTTGACTGAACTCAACTCAATTAATTAAGCAGTGTATGTAGAGTGTGTTGATATATTTTTGCACACTTTGTTTGCTGCGATGTGTTTAAAGTCGTACCTACTTTAGTTGCTTACATTTACTTCAACCGACCTACAACATCCGACATTATGGGAAAACGAGCATATTTGGATTATAGGTATTATAGGAATGAAGACAACATGAATTGATTATTTTACTGAGCAGAAATTATGGAAAAGTACATAATTGTATTAACGCAGACATCACAGGAACATCGGAGTGCACGGATCCAGTTAATCTGCATTGCAGTCCTTCTAGACAATGCATACTATGTGGTAAAATTGGTGGGTGAAGTGGCTGGAGACAATGGTGTTGGTTTTTTTCTGAAATTAAAATAAAATGACTTATCATAATTTTTGTCATGAATATAAACTATAACTTTGTTTCTACATTTTTTTTACATTCAAGTCAAATATCCGTAAGGGCGCTAAAACACTGAGATATTTTTGGACAAAGGTTAAGAAAAGTTATGTACTCGCTGTCTCCAACAATAATATATTATCCAATATAGGGCTGAAACTATTGGACACGTCTAGAGGCAGAGAGCGTGTCAGATAATTTTGAGCGTAACGCAATGTGAAATATAAATTATTATTGGCGACTGTACTTATTCTCATTTAGTTTATATTGGTTTTGCAGACACCTTAGAGAGATCAAATAACTTATATGAATAAAAAGCAAATTATTTACATAGATTTAATGCTTAATCTTTGGCCAAAGTAGCTGGTCACCCGAAACGTCATTTAGGCATGAGGAAATTTCCTTAATGAATGAGTTATCTCACGCCTCCCCCAAAACATAAAGACTTGGCTAAAAGCAGACATATTTATGCCATTTCACTGGTTTTACTGATGCAGCCGCCGTTCTCAGTTTGACAGAGGAAGTTTGAAGTGGGACCTAGGCAGCGTATGCATGCAGGTAACGTCCGCCAGGTTAGGTAAAATACTGAAAATACGGAATAAAACTGTATACACACCATGATCTGCATTTGCGAATATCATTATAGGTATCCAGTGGACTTCATAAATAATTTCTTAGTTCCAATCACGTGTAGTCTATAGTCCCTGTAAATTAAAAATTAACTGTAGGTATATCTATATCACAAACACGCTGCTCTAGTTAATTTTATCGAGTACAGGCTTCTGTACTATTCTGCCCATGTCATTACGATTAGTACAGTACCGCAATTTTAGCAAATGTTATCCGATTTTAAGGTGTAGCTGAAAGAAAGTCAAACACAACTACACTAAATAAATAAAAAATCGTACATACATACATACATTAACCCTGAAAACATTACACTCCTTATTTTAGGCAGTCATGTAAAAATAGTTGGGTATGCCTGTGCGCCCCTGCTGCGCTTTCACGTGATTTGAACATAAACCTGTATCTGATCTTCATTATTGATTTAATAGGGAAACTATTTAACAATGCCTGGGAGACGCGTTCATACAAAGGAAGTAACTTTTCTTACATGTTACAAGAATTCATAACACATACATACACGTACATTTACCTTAGAATAACACACAACACACAACACAATCACAATCTCATAACATTTTATGATAAACCACATGTAAATAAATAATGTAACAAATACAACATAATACGTACCTAAATATGTTTATTTCCAATGCACATCTGCGACAGCGTCAACTTGACTTTTAAGGTCGAAAAGTATAGACAAATTTATCATTTTTAGAAAAAAAAACTAGACTGTCGAGCGAGGTTGTATCCATCGTGGGCATACACTTTGGCTAGATTTTTCATTTTTGACAACGCATGTCGACAGTGATCGCCTAACGCTAGCGTTACATTCGATGGCAACTTGTCTAGCCTATTTCGCCAAGTGACAGGTGATCACCAAAGTGATCGCCTAACGCTAGCGTTCGTGAACGATGGCAACTTGTCTAACCCCACTGTATAATTTTATATTAACCTCTTATAACCATACCTTTTACACATGTGTATGGTTATTTGTCCCCTTGTAAATGCTGAGCGGATGGCCCGATTCAGACAGGCAATGTAGCGTTAGTCTTAGTGCCGCGGGCACCACGGGTACTTTTAAAAAAATTGAAAATTGGCAAAATGAATGATAAAATTTATAAACATATGTACATGTCATGATAACTAGCATTATATTGACGACATTGTCCAATCAGCAGCTGGGGGTTTTTAAACTTGTTTTTTGTTAGATTTGTTATAGAATCTAAATCCCATTCCAGATTGGTAATTAAAAAGTTTGGAATTATTTCTATCGGCGACGCAGTTAGTCGATAATTTTAGGACCATTTCGATTTTCCTAAAAAAGTACCCCCATTTTTTTGAAAAATATTGAAGAACTCCAGGAAAATGATTGGTTAGAAAGTATAAAATGCACTCGATATGTTTTTCTTCGTCCCAAGAAACGATAATTTCGGACACCGACACGTATAAAATATTGCACAGAGTAATTAAAATTAATTATTGCACGTCACATTTCTCGTAAGGCCCACGTCAAATGTCGTTAGTTTGAAAAATAATCTTGTGTAGGTCAACTAAAGTCAAAAATCACTTTGACAAATGTCCTAAATTCAGAACATTGGGCCTTACGAGTTTAAAACAGTAAAATCATTCACGTCTCCGGTAATGTAGCGTATCTATAGGCTAATAGCTACATAAATTTTAGCGGAACTTTATTACATTTTCCTAAGCTTGAAGTCATCATTCACACTGCACAATAAGGTTACAAACTAATATTACTTATACAGCCATCTTGTCAATCCATTCGTGTATAATACTGGCTAAATCTGACCTCCACCGTAACTTTTCATCTTTTAAGGAATGGGTAGCCACGGCAAACCTTATCGTTTTCTAACACGGTTTGACTACAAGGACCGTATTATGGTCGCTTTTATCGCAGTGGATAAAGCATCCGTCACTCTCGCACTTACATAGTGGTCAGAATGTGACAGACGTTTTGTCCATGTTTATCCACACCGATAAACGCAACAATAATAGGCCTGCAGGTATTAGATAAGATGGAACAAAACAACCCAATACACCTGTTCCATTGTACCTCGACAATACCCATTCTCATCAGCGTCTGAGATAAGCGGAGCATGCTTTAAAAGAGCAAATCGTTGATGTTTTATGCTTATTATGCCAATTACTTAGAGTAACGTAGTCATGAAGCTGCTAGCGTGTTTTTTGTTGCAGTTGTGGTATGTGTCCTGTAGTATTAGGCGGAGTCAACTCGTTAACAAGTAAGTAATCATTTGTTTTCTACTCTGTGACGTAGGCTAAAGGTGTGTGTTTGAACTATGGTTGTGCGTGCCGAGGCATGGCCCGCGGGTACTCACAAACCCGGGCAGCAATGGATCGCGCGAGCATTGCCATAGCGAAAAGTATCGGTTATACAGCGCAAACCATCCTTCCATTCCATTGGGCTGACAGTACATGGCGTACAAGAAGCATGAGATTTACGTGGGTCCATTTATTCCTAGAACGACATGCCAGACGATGCGTTGAAACACCTTTGTCGCTCTATGTTGAATCACAGCCTTGCGTTGACCCAACGCACCGGCAACGCTCATGTGGCATTATCGCTCTTTCGAGTAGGTACAATATTTTAAGTGTGTGACAAATGACAATACATTGACGGTGGTATTCACAAATTGTAAAGAAAACTACTGCAGCGACGAAAAGAGCACGCAGGCCACTAGAGAGTGAAACCCATTGACATAAGCATTCTCAAAACTAAAATCGTAAAGACTTCAAATGCGCTGCCAACCCTGAGGGCTGAGTTGGAATGCGTTAACACTTTTAGGCTCACTTGCGTGGACCAGAGTTAGCGTCTTAACCCGAGGTTAGGCGGCAAACCACGTACAAAAGTAGACGCTTAACTCTGGGTTAAGGGCTAACTCTGGTCCGCGCAAGACCGCGTTAGAGTTCACAACATTAGAGTGTAATTTGTTCCTTATTTTTGTTATTCCATTCCCTATTACCGATTCGCTAACTATTCCTGTGATCCCATAACCATATCCCGAACAACCTCTCTCTCAGCGTATGAAAGGCGACACGAACGGTACAAAACAGGGTTTTTGTCGGCAAGTTTAATAGACATGGCAGCGGATCTACAACAGCCTAGTTCTTGGATATTAAACGCGAAGCTAAGTAAATTAAATAGTTCAATACGTTCAATTAATTTTAGCTCGCCATTCGAATGATTAACCTGAACTTTATCCAAAACAATTGGATCACCTTCCGATGTCTAATAAGCAACTTTTTTTTAATTGTATACTTTTTGGATTTATCGGCGATACAAGCTCGAATAAGTACGATATCCTTTAGTTATTCAAAACTATCAACTTTGAATGACTATAGAAACAAAACCATTATCCACTCCTGTCACACCTCACATACTTTCACATATTAATAAATTTTCATCGATCACAGGCATAGTATAAATGACATAATCATCTACTACTACTTCAATTAATAAAGCTAAAGATTTAACGAAGAATCTTTGTTTATAGATAAGAGATAATTTATTTGTAAAACATGAGTAACTTTACATAATGGTCATAAATGGACGTACTACTGTTTATATTGCGATGGGAAGAATAGGCCTAGCTCCTCGAACTTCCCCAAGGTTTAGTTTTTATGACTCCTGGAATGTTGAACTTGAGGAGAAACCAGATTACAAAGTCCCTGAGGGCCACTACCACCATCTCATCCGAAACCCCAAGCAGCAGCAGTGTTGGCATTATTGTGTTCCGGTGCGGCGGTAACGCAACCGGTGAAATTACTAGCATAGAGGCGTAACATCTTTGTTCTCACGGTTGGCAACGCATTTGCAGTCTTAGGATTGCAGTCTTTAGATTGTAGTCTTGAAAATGCAATTATCTTTTAGGGGTCACTCACAGATCCCACTTACGAGTATATCAGGTGGCTTGTGTGGTCGTTTTGCATTCTCCATGCCATAAATATAAAACATATTGAAATTCGCCTTTTCCCCACTTATTTTCCAATTTCTATCATAAAACTTTTACAGATTAGTAAAAGTCAAGCCAGTTGGTCCGCACGTCGCGCGAAACTTCATGGCCCTTACGGAGATACCTCCCCCCAAGAAACTCCACTACCACCCCGATGGGAGGCGGCACCTTGAGAGCGACTGCTCCCCCCGCACCGTCAACAAGGACATGGTGGAGGGGGGCAAGGTGGACATATGGGGGGAGTACTACGATGACCACAATGCAAAGACGGTCGCTACCGTCATCATACCGGACCACATTGACAGTATGAACCTATATTATGTACAGTCACAACGCGGGATTGTTGAGCCACTGGCCACTGTTCGTATTTTGACCGTGTAATGCAACATCGGGTTTAATTTGTTATACTTACTCGTATATCCAGTATGTATTACTCGGCTAAATTATGAAGAGTAGCAAGTTAACCCCTTGAGATAGCAATACAGAAAACCCGACCAAATCACTACAACCTTTACCAGGCAAAACTTCTGTCTTTGAGTCTGCCTATCTTATTAAGGTGGTTTACCGTGAGAAATTATTATACCAGTGAAAAGGTTACATTTCATATTTTCGAGCAATGTAGCTTTTGCAGCCTAAAATACAAAAAATCAGGTCACAGATATCTATAAAACCTTCGAAAAGGCACATAAGTTACACAAACAACACACAATAAAATATTCAAAAGAAACAATTCACTCAATTGGCACCAGTTCTGGTATAAACTAAATCGATGAAAAAACGTAGACGCGGAGTGAGATAGAAAGTAAAGATGCCGTCTTCTTGATTTGTCTTGATAAATGCTTCTCTTCTAAGGCGTGTAGTACTGTTAGGCGATGGGCTTGCAACCTGTCACTAATACACTTGTTAACATCTTCGCCTAAGTGTGCAAAATGTGGTTACAGAATTATCAAAAAGTTTCAACCCCACTCTGGGAATAAAAGCGTGAGTTTATGTGTGTGTGTGTGTGTGTGTAATGCTTCTCTTTTACTCGTTGTATTGTCTTCTCGTAACCCGTCTAGGTAATAGTCTGTCTACGTGTTACTGAACATTTGGCAAACGGAACTCTGACCCACCCAAGAAATATGGCATAGTGACGTAAATAAATCAGTATCCCATGCACGAAATTTTACCTTCTATAGAGTCCTTCATACTATACTGCCTTGCAAATGGCGGTATCTCAAATAAAACTCCTGTAGCGATCGTAACCTTATTACTAGCAAGAGACAGTTAAATCTGCCTTATCAATTAAATTTGAGAATAATTTTCTTTAGGAGGGCAGTATACTATTCTATAGAGTTCTAAAAACTTCTGTAGAGATCTTTATCTTTGTACCAACTAGGCAAATGTATCGTTAAAAAACTTATGAATATCCCCTTCCCTCAGTCAAACACTTTGAAGTCACCACTCCACTGCCCTACCTGACCGTGGGGCCCATCGAAGCCATCGGCTTCCACCCCAGCACCTTGAAGAGCGACCATCCGCCGGAATGCGAGAAGATCTACCAGGACCACATGGCCGAGATGTACTCTGATGAACCCTCGGACTACTCCGACGAGTCCCTGGAGATGGCCAGGATGCCGATATTCCCAGAAGGCATAATGAAGACGGATAACCAGGATCAAATAGATAAGTTCTACAGCGACGAAATGGGTCGTTGATCGTAGATAGTTTTGTACATTTGCTAAATAGATTTCTACCATTTTTATTAGTTTGTGGTTTTATTTTGACGATTGGGATGATTAATGTTGTATTTTACGTTATACTCGTGCTCGTTGTCGTTACTTAATACATTTTCGAAAATGTATAGGATTGACGTAAGCAGCCGGATGGTTGCGTCGAGCGCTTATATCAATGTCATAAGTATTAACGGTTTCGACAGTCGCTTACGTTAGCGTTAAGCCATTTAAGCATTTTGTCTAGGGCTACTTTTAATATTGAAAAAATGGCAGGGAAACGGCAAACGGCGGGTTTTTTTTACGGCGAACAGTAAGCAATCGAGCACATAGGCCACCTAATGCTAGGTAGCATCTGGGATCCTAAGACTGCAAATGCGTTGCAAAGCTTAAGGACTAATATTGAATAAGTAGCTCTATGCTAGTAATTTCTTATTATCAACGATAAGATATCTCCTTTTTACTTGACTAATACGATAACTCGTCATACCTAGGTGCTGAAGACCGAGCTCAGTGGCGTGCTATTAAAGAGGCCTATGTCCAGCAGTGGACTAATCATGATGATGATGAGGCAATATGCTTTTACCGAGTAGAATAAAGGACCAGGGGTGTTATTATGACACCACTATGCAGTTCATTTTACGGTGAGCGTAAAGGACGGAGCTATAGCAGTTACATAACTCTGTCTTTTTCGCTCAGCGTAAAATGAATTGCACAGATACGTCGTAATAACCCCACAGTTGATATTAAAACATCGTCATCTTATCACGTCGTCCGTCGAATTATGGATTGTTTTAGAAACATACCTGTACAAAATCAGGAAAACACTATACGAAACGCTATTCGGTTTAACAATAAATTTATTAACTATTTATTTACTACTGTTACAATATCTGCGGCCTAGACAAGATGCAAAACATTAACGTTAACGATTTGCGAAAACAAATAAAACGTATAAGATTTACGTAAGCCGACGATTCATCGCGTCTACCGCTTACGTCAGTATTGTACTTTTAGTTAGTTTTCAGATTCGGTTTTCGCCCAAGTTAGCATTATGCATCCGGTCCTGAGGCAGACAAGATGCATTCGGCGTTCGTTATCGTTATCCAAATTGTATAGGATTGACGTAAGCTGTCACACGGTCGTCAATCCTATACGTTTTCGATAACGATAACGATCTCGCAAAGCATCTGGTCTAGAGCCACAGGTCCCTATAATTACAATCTAAACAGGTCCTGCTTGGCTAAATTTATTGGGCACTTTGACGTCTTTGTCTTTGTCTTCGAATACCTCCTCCGTGTCGTCATCATCAAAGTCATCCAAGTCCAGAGCGTTTCTGAAAACATACGTGAAATATTATTTATTTACTGTTAAGTTAAAGTAGATTATTTTACACGATTGAACAAAAAATAGAGGAATGTTTGGAGCTGTATGGTTTCATGGTCCTTGCTCCTTAGAGGTTAAACAGATTTTACCGATCGAGGCGTCGTTATATTTTTTAAGGTCCCATTAGACAAATAGTTTGTGGGTTACTGGTTGTCCTCCTATTATGCGCGCAAACAGTAAGCCGCGGACTATTTGCCCAATGAGACCGCCACCTTGGTAAGGCTGCAGTCTCATTGGGCACCACTTATGGATAAACGCACCATAGCTAAAATGTGTTCAAAATATGCTTGGTCGTTACCCTTCACTGGGACATGAATTTTACAGAAAGGGACCAGAAATGCTTTAACTTAAATAAGTTATCTGTGCCTTAGCGCTTATGAATAAGGGGGTTATTATTAGTATAAAGTAGCATAGTACATAGTACAGCCCGGTATAGTCATCCATGAGTCATTTACCATTTTGGACCTTAACTTCATACACATAGAATCGAAAAGTAAAAAAGGAGTTTGGGCGACTATACTACGATAAAATAGAAAACGGTTGAATCGTATCCCATAAAATGTGAGATATCAAAATAAAGGGCACTAGAAGGCAATTTCCAAAATATTTAAAATATTAAAAATATTAAAGTTACAAGTGTGTTACTCACCTGTTCCAATTAATCTTATGTCGCTTCCTGAAACAGAAATAAACATTTGAACATGTAAACAATACAATATGGTTTTTGGCAGCTTTCCACATATTCAAGTTTTGGCTCTTTCTTCGTTTCTTGACGAATGGCAAAATAGAAAACATCGAAAACTAGAATATTGGCCTAGCCCGGGTCTATACTGCCCTAGACAAATTACATAGAAAATTAAAATCTTTCTAAAACTGTCAAAATCTATACAGTTGACTATGTACCTACCCCTTGTCGAAAATGAAGAATTAGACCCGTGTGATGTTATATTATGTTATGAAATATTATCTCGCTTATCGGCTCATTTCATAAAACACACACTCGTATTTTAATGCCTAGTATTACGTAACAGTCACATAAACTACTATTATATCCTCATTATGCATCTTTTTCGACTAAAATAACCTTACTTATGAACATTGTCTACAGAAAGCAAACCATAAAAACCCGACTGCGTGTTTTGATATTTTCGTCTATGTAGATAGATCGTAGATGTTAAAAACTTACTAAATGAAACAAGGAAGTAAAATGGACTTAAGACATCTTTAGACTCTTATGCCCTGTGTACGTGTTTCGGGTGTCGATGGTACCTGTTGGTGGCTATGTAGTCCTGGTCCATGTACTCCTCGGACACTTCGACTGACTGCGGCTGACCCCGGTGATCCTGGAGGACGCCGAAGTAGCGCGGCGCTCGCGTCACTGTGAATAGGAGGTCTGAAATACAAGTAAAAGGGTCTAAAGACAATCACATTTTATTTTTTCAACCAATTTGTTCATGTATGTATTTTTGTACCTGCTATGTAAACTTTTTATTGCACAAACAGAAATTATCAAACTAAAAAAGAAACAGAAACAGTATGTATCTACAGGAGATCCCTTTGAAAGGCATAAAATTGTTTGATCTAATGTTTTGTTTGGTCTAAAATCCCTTAAGGCTGATAATCCAAAATTTAATAGAACATCTATTTTATAGATTAGTTAAGGTTAGATTAGATTTTTTACAACAATAAAATAAACCTTTTCAGTTGTAAAAACAGTTTACAACCAAACGATTTTCGAGCAATAAATTAGGACAAGCAATGGTTATGCCACTCAATATAGATATAAGAAATCCGTTTCTAAAATTTAGTTTAAATGTCGTTTGCTCCTTGGCTAAGATAGCTAGCTATGATTTGTTATTCCAAAACTTATTATCTGCTCCTCAATAACGTAGTAATTTATTTAATTACACCATAATTCCAATATATCAACGCATTTAAAACAAATCTATACTGTCTAAACCACTAAAGTATTTCTCGTTTTTCACTCAACAACGTTGAATCTTCGTACTGAAATAAAAATTGCTCTAAGCTGAGAGCCTTAAACAAGATTTTGAAATCTTACATCAAATACTACTTTACATAGGCAAAAAAAATAGTTACAGCTACGATTTTTCTGAGTGAATTAATTTCCCAAAATGCTCAATGTTCGAATTAAGCCGTTTTAATGGATATCAGGAGCACTATTAAATAAGATCTCCTGAGTGCTCCTGATATCTTAGGTGTAAATAGAAAAGTTCTGGGACACCTCGTATGCTCTTTGTTCTAAGTTACACAGGACGATCTTCACCACTCCAAAGCTAGAACCTGCATATTTGAAATCTCAATGCTGCAAACCTACAACTGCAAATACGTTGTCAAAACTGTACTAAGATGGAATGCCTCTATGGTAGCCATTTCACCGATTGTCTTATCCCGATATCGATTACCAGAAATTTGAACTCTGGTGTTTGGTAATAGGGTAGCTATACGAACAGACCCTGAATCACTAAAACTTTATTAAATGATTTTTTAAACATGAGATAAGTGATCATGAATAAAGTACTTACTGTCGTCTATTGCGTGGAGGTCTGTACAAACTATACTTAAAACAATTAAAACTATTTGCAACTTCAACTTTGTTTCACTCATTTTGACACTATTAAATAAAATACTTAAGTTATAATTACAAAGCTCTTTAGTTTAAATTATAAATGAAAAGAATTCTTTCAAATTTCAACGGAGTTCAACATATTAATTCTAATTTTAAAATCTGGTTCGTTTTTCACCGTTCTAACGCAAAGGTGACTTGGTTCTACTCGGTTTTTGCAACTTCCGTTTGCTTTTCATTGGTTTACAAAATATTTGGTGTTTACCTAAAGACCCGATTGTAGTGGATTTGTGGGTATGTTTGAACAATATTGTGTAATTGTGTTGTGCACGTGACACAGGGCCGCGTGTACTTAGCTAATACTTACCTAAATATAATGTACGATCATTGTTATTTAACAAAATAGAAACATGAAGTACAAGTTTCATTGCATAGCATCAAAGCGTAATTGCAAATAGTGTACGTGTTTACAGACATTCTATATTTAAATTTTCTCTCTTGTCGTACCTACTATCAACATACAAAGAGATTTATTACATATTAAAAAGTGATTACAAAAACAATGTCAGTGTCAAATTCTTAATAATACCTACGTTACACTAAAATATATGTCTTTTTATTGTATTCTCGCAATTCTCAGAATAATTTTAACGTCAAATTCTCGTAAACGAGAAATGATGGATTGTTTGTCAGGAAATAACATTTCTTATACCTAGTCCGTTGACGTACAAAACAAGTTTGTATGAATTAATTAAACAAAATGTAGAAAGATTTAGTAAGTACGTATCACATTGATACAATTTTAAAGGAACACGGTCATTCAGTTCTAGGATTGCCACCGTATCACCCAACATTCAATCCGATTGAAAATATTTGGCCTATGGTTAAAGGAAGCGAAAAGAAACATTTTATTAAACATGCACAGCATTATGAGTTTAGCAACTGAACGAATTAAGTAATAGTGTTACTGCTGAGGACTGGGAAAGTATTTGTCACCATGTCGAAACCAAAGAAAATAAATAAATGTAATGAATAGGATGGATTGATGATGAAAGCGACTGAAAACAAAAAAAAACCGGGCAAAAGCATGTCGGACCATGCTCATTGCAGGGTTCCAAACCCGTTACTACAAATACAAAAAACTACCTAAGTATCTCAAAAAACATGTATGAACTAATTTTCTATATAAGTTATTTGGTGCTGTCTTTGATGTTTTTTAGTAGGTATAAACACTTTAGTAGCCTAGCCTGTATGTATCTCAGGAACTAATTAAGTCTTAATCGTGATAGTTTTCCTTTTAAATGCGTTATATGCGCTTTCATATTTTTCAGATTTTTAGTATTTGTAGTTTTGGGTGGGGCTGGGGGACACTTGACTCTAACAAAAATTAGCACTTTAAAGCTTAATATTTCATATACGGATCCCTTAATCGAAAAGCTGTTCCGGCAAACCCGCAATATTTTTGAAATACCTATCCAACGACATCCCACACTGGGGTAGACGAGAAAAAAAAATACATCCCCACGTTACGTGTAGGGGATGCACACTAAAAAAAATTGTTTTCACCATTTTATTTTACCACTTTGTTGACGTGACTAATATGTATATTCATGCCAAATTACAGCTTTCTAGCTCTAAGGGTCTCTGAGCTAGGTTGCGGAGGGACGGACATGGCGAAACTATAGGGGTTCGTAGTTTAACTACGGAACCCAAAAGGAACATACTTTTTACACTTGTTTAGGGTATTTAATCACATTAAATTAAGAATCTAAATTATTTTTCTTTCTCAACTACAACAAATACAATTCCGCGCTCACTATAATTTATCTATATTTTATAGTCTGTCAATATGGCAATAAATGACAAGAAATAACTTGTCTGTAGCTTCGGATTAGATCATCACAATCATCATTTCAGCAGAAAGACCACCACCAGTTTGCCAACAGGAACGCTTCTACACCGCTTGAATTCATCGGTGTCCCGCAACCTTAGCCACTAATTTTCTATTTGAAGTTATTTGCTGCTGTGTTAGATGATTTTTAGGTTACCGCACCCAAAGGGTAAAAACGGTACCCTATTATTAAAACTCTACCGTCCGTCCGTCCGTCTGTCCGTCGTGACGTGATACGAAGAGTCACTTGATCTACCAGTGACGCGATTGGTTACAAAACGCTAGTTAGCGTAACGCATCTTGGCAAGGGCCTCGAGTCAGTAGTAGACATGCGGCGGGGACTATGTTTTACGTATAATGTGTAGTGATAAACACTTTAACCGCTGTATCTCCGAAACCAATCAGGGTCTACTTAGTCGTGATAGCTTTCCTTTTAAGTTTGAAATATGTGTTTTTTTAGCATACCTACTTTTCAAGTTTTTTTGTAGTCTTAGCTGTGGGCATGCAACTTTAGCGAAAATGACACTTTACGAGTTCAATACTTCCTAAGCGTTAAGACCACATTAAGGTAGGCAAGTATTAGTGGTCTCGGCCCAGAATATAATTTTATTCCATTCGGCGTCGAGACCCTTGGTGGGGCCCTAGCGCTCTAAGCCTTTTTAAGGAATTGTCAGACTCATTGACGTCACTGGGGACCGAGGAGCTCAACGAATTAGTTCTAGCCATTTAACGTGGAAATACATCAGCATCGGTTTATATCTTAGATTCGGTCTTATTTAAGCTTATTTTTAATGCTTATCTTATTACTATTTATGTAACGATATAGACTACCTAGGTACCTCAACTTCAAACCGCAACCTTCAACCTTCAACCTACTATATTACGGAGTTTGACTAGGCACTAACTATACTTTAACTGGTATGCTACACGTCAAAACTTTGGTTTTACGGATCTTTACCTTACAATGCCAAAATGAATCCGCAGCTATTGAAGAAAAAGACTATACAAGTCATATGTTGACAAGTCAAGTGACTTAGGTACTGACGTTATAATGCCATATACGAGTATAAGTTGCTTTTAGCGACATTTTCTGAGCTTACATCTTGTCAAGCTATATTATATTTTTATACTGACAAACCTGGTGAACCTTCAACAGACTTTTTATATTTCACTTTTATGTTGTTTGGTAAGCTCACAGGGTCTGCTATAGGTAAAAAACTTAAGTAAAGGTCCGCCGCGAGGACATAGGTACATCGCGTGCGTTCTTTGTTACCTTCACTGTTTTCTTTATTTTATTTTTTCCAAATGTGTGTCTTATCGTTGGTCAATAATGTATTTAAATGTATTTCTTCTTCTTCTTCCATTTAGTTGTGTACAAAACTAATATAGAATTTACGTCAAATTTCAAATATGGAATGTGGAACCGCGAACGGTTATACAGATGTGTTACAACTACATGCACGATGACTTCAACTTAAGATTTTTACCTATAATAATATATTTCTTTTAGGTCTTATTTTTTATACACAAGAACCCCGTTTAACCGCAACATTTCCTAAGGTAACTGATAGGTAAATAATAAGAAGCAAAAGAAAACCAAAATCACATATTTATTATCATCACTCGTCTACTTAACAAACATCTTAACCTTAACCCTATTTCCTATAGAACAGATTCCCCTCCCCTCCCCACAGCCGTCGGCCCCCGTAGCCAATCAGCTCCTGCCGCAACGCGTTGTACTTCTTGAAGAACAGCTTCTTCAGGATACGCTTTCGGCGTTTGTCTTCCTTTAGGCAGGACTCTAGCTTGTCCATACAAACATCCTCTCTGAAAGTAGAATATGTATTTTAAAAGAACTGGATGAGGTAAACGTGTACACAGGCCACCTGCAGCCTATTTTACCATTCTGACAGGTGACCGGTGACAATTAGGGATAAATGGCAAAGTCAACAAGTTTTTACTTTACTGGGATTCATATAAGCTGTTCCATGTACACTGAAATATCACCTGTCACTTGTTATTGTCAGGGTGGTGAAAATGGGGGGCTGATGGTAAGTTGATTCATGTACGTTTAATGAGAATTCATTAAGTGTGATACATTCCCTACTATAGCTAGAACTGGTATCCCCAGTTAATAGAGATAGCTTTGTAGACAACATACTGCTTGACAGTAAACCACTGATGCAACACTATGATCAGCCAGGTCATACGAGTTGGTGGTCAGTGTTCATATCTAAGAATAACGTGGCCCACGAGTTCGGTGGCAACTTTGCGAGCTCCTCCTTTATAAAGATAGCGAAGTTGAAGAAGTTATTGAGGAAGACTCACTTTTAGTTTTAGTCCAGCATCAGATTGATCAGCTTGGTCCTTTGTAAACATATTAAAGAACTGCAAGCCCAGTGCCAACTTCGCGAGTTCCTCCTTGATAAAGATGGTGAAGATGAAGAAGTTATAAAATACGAACTTATAGTTCTGGTCCAGGATCAGTTTGATGGGCTCGGTCTGGGTGAACTTGAGGGGCAGCCGCGAGCTCGGCGGCATCTTCACGAGCTCTTTGATAAAGATGGCACAGATGAAGAAGTTATTAATGAAGACTCACTTATAGTTCTGGTCCAGCATCAGTTTGATGGGCTCGGTCTTGGTGAACTTTTGGGGCAGCCGCGAGCTCGGCGGCATTTTCACGAGCTCCTTGATAAAGATAGCAAAGATGAAGAAGTTATTAATGAAGACTCACTTATAGTTCTGGTCCAGCATCAGTTTGATTGGCTCGGTCTTGGTGAACTTTTGGGGCAGCCGCGAGCTCGGCGGCATCTTCACGAGCTCTTTGATAAAGATGGCACAGATGAAGAAGTTATTCAGGAAGACTCACTTATAGTTCTGGTCCAGCATCAGTTTGATGGGCTCGGTCTTGGTGAACTTGAGGGGCAGCCGCGAGCTCGGCGGCATCTTCACGAGCTCCTTGATAAAGATAGCAAAGATGAAGAAGTTATTAAGGAAGACTCACTTATAGTTCTGGTCCAGCATCAGTTTGATGGGCCCGGTCTTGGTGAACTTGAGGGGCAGACGCGAGCTCGGCGGCATCTTCACGAGCTCCTTGATAAAGATAGCAAAGATGAAGAAGTTATTAAGGAAGACTCACTTATAGTTCTGGTCCAGCATCAGTTTGATGGGCTTGGTCTTGGTGAACTTTTGGGGCAGCCGCGAGCTCGGCGGCATCTTCACGAGCTCTTTGATAAAGATAGCAAAGATGAAGAAGTTATTCAGGAAGACTCACTTATAGTTCTGGTCCAGCATCAGTTTGATGGGCTCGGTCTTGGTGAACTTGTCGGGTAGCCGCGAGCCCGGTGGCAGCTTCGCGAGCTCCTTCATGATGCCCATGATCGTGTTTTCTAACTGCGCCAGTTTCGGCACCATCAGCCTTTTGATCACCTGTGGTTACAATTACTATATGTACTCGTAGGTGTAAACAATGCAGGTAGGGTTTGTGGTTACAGTAAAATTAAAGGTCTGTCATTTCTCTTTTTGCTATTATCCGTTTAATTTGACATCATTACAAAGTTTATCTGATTAATTGTTTATGATATGTTATTACAAAGCCTTCTATATGATCGAGCGTTGTCATAGTTATAGCAGTTATATATTCAGTTTTGCTGTAGGTAGTAATGAGAGCACTGTTATATTATAGTATTGTTATTACCATTATTACACTCATTAGGAAATGGCTTTTTGTAGGTAGATAGATTTTGTTTCAAAAACAGATTAGGTTTTTTTCCTGAAAGCTATTTATTTTACGGTCCAAACATTACAACTATAAAAATATCAAATTCATTAATACGAGTATATGATACCACATAGTTTAATTTACAATCTACTTCATTTTGCAACTGAAAAGCCATATAAGCAAACTGACAAAGTGACAAATAATAAAGCAACAATATTTTTGTATTTGGTATTCAATTGACATTCTTGTATGTATTTTTGTTTTGTTTTAATACACAAAAAGTATAGCATAAGATATGAATTCTTTATAATCTGGAGCAACAATGGTTTCTGAACTTTGCTTTGTGAATATGATTGTTATTGGCAACTCCAACCAAAAAAAAATAAGTGAAATTAGTTTGTCACTGTTCTGTTTCTGTGTGGCTCCAAAACCAATGAGTTCTAAAACGGTAAGAGTAATATCGTAATTGTTGTAGAATATTCTTCTATTGTCCAATATCGACTCAAAAATGGCTCAATGTAACCAATTCTTCTTTTAAAATTACTTTTGTAGGGATCGAAATGCCATTTTCATCCCGCTGCTATTACCAGATATGATATAACTAAAATATTTAAAGCTATTGCAGCTGCGAATGTGATGGTGATTACCTTTCCGCACCTGTTCCCTGTTTTGCAAGGAGTCCTAAACTTCCTGCCCAGCTCCATGGTAGGCAGGTTCTGGATTTGGGTGATGACGTTTGACAAAGTGCCTGTAGCGGTTTTATCAGCTGTAAAGAAAAACTAAGATAATTTCATAATATTAACCCGTATGCATTGTGGGTATATATGGATTTCGGTGCATTATATAAATACAAATTATGTGTACTTGTTATATGCTATATGTTTCAATGTTTTTATTTTCGCGGTTAATACAAAAACCGCCGTTTTGCAAACTTGTTTCGGGAAAAAACAACTGGATTTTTGCAAAAGTTTTCCAAGGAATCATTGTTTCTTTTCCGCTAAATTATATCATTTTCTAACTGAAGAGTATAGTTAGCTATAATCTTAGTCTTTCTACCACTGTTCTTCTGTATAGAGTCCGAATGCAGAATGAGACACAAAAGTTTTTTTTTAAATCGGTCACATATAACAATGACTATAATTTTCTCTGGTACATACGACGTAACTGGTTCGGTGTACAATAATACAATACACGACTCAGTTCAATTAAGATTTTTCCAGTGCATATATAAGGGATCATTAATCATTATTTACTTATTGTTTTAGAATATGGTACAATTTAGGTAGGTACATAAATGTTTATTAGTGAGTGTTATTAACCCTGGTAGCCTAGTCAAGATGCATATCGCTAAATAAGCAACTTTCGAAAATCGACAAAATGTAATGACGTATAAGCTGATGAGATGACAGATCGCACGACCGCTTATGGCAACTTTATTTATTTATCATGGAGAATGCAATTAAGTGGGAAATAATTTCCCAATACTTGATTAAGGGTTATAGATATCCAATCTATAGAAAAAAGAAACGTTAGCAGCGTTTGCATCTTCGCTACGCCCGCGCGCCCTCTGTACCGTAAAGGCAAATGATTCTTTGACCACTCTGGACTATGTCAAAGTAACGTAATCAATCAAAACGTAAGAGACTTGTTGTGATTTTATTTACATTGTCACTTTGATAGAGTCCAAAGTGGTCCAAGAATCAACTTCTTAGATACTCGCATGCAAATCGTTAATCGTTCCTTCATTTTGGTGGTCAGAGGCCCTACCATTATTAACGCTGAATTAATCTAATTTCCGTGATGAAATCACAACATAAAAAGCCTAGCGACATATGAATGTTTGACTCCTAGACGATCTAAAAGCAAAGTTTCTAATCAAATAATACAATACAGAACAGGCGTCCAGGCTTACCCATTTTCGCTTTCCTCGTTTTTCCGACCCTCGCGATATCTGGTTTGTTGTACTCTTCAGAGTTTTTCCCAGCATTTACAAATAACACAAGAGTAAACGAGAAAACGGCAATAAAATACTTCTTTAAAATCATTGTGTAGGCGACCAATCCCGTGCAAAGCTGGGTAATAAAGAAAATTCACTGAAATGTAATGAAAGTTTACATCATTCTGTTTATAGTAGATTTCACTATGCTTTTAGGAAGTCGCCATTGTGCATGTTTACAAAAGCAAGATGAATGATTACAAAACATACCTAGAACGTGATAAGAAGGAAAACCGGTAAGAGAGATTTTTTTAGGAGAAATTATGTAATTTTAGTGTTTTTTAACCCTTGTTTTTAGCTGTAACGATAACATAACACGATTGAATCGAGTTCTGGCACGTTTTACTGTTGAATTACGCATGAAATTTTATTTTATGTTCATGACTATATATGTATAGGTGTCCCAGAACTTGACGTAAATGTTACAGCATAAGAAAGCGCCTTATTTACTTACCTCTCCCCTTAAACCTAGTCCGATCTTTGAATATCATGAAAAAAAGGGAAATTCAAATTTAGGGCTTGCAACTCCGGGGTAACAGTACATAATTTAAAGTATGTATGTATGTATGTATGTATGTATGTATGTAAACACTTTATTGTACAAACAAGAGATAAAAATTATAAAATAGACAAAAATATAACAGGGATGTACAAAGGCGAACTTATCCCTTTAAGGGAAAGGTATTGACACTTGATTTTCCACCAGTCCAATAAAAGTATGATATGTGGTGGACTCAGTCCGCGCAGAAGTCTTAATTTCTGTGGAAATTATTCCATATACCAGGAGCACATTTAAATATCACGTTTGTAGTAAGTATTAACTATCTATCTATGCCATGAAGATGGAACAAACCGTAGAGGAACAAACCGATATTTATAATATTAATTAAACCCCGACAAGTTCCTATTTAGCCCTCGGTATGTTGCTTTACTTTAATGAACGTTAACCTGTTTTAGCTCAAGTACGAGGGCTGCTACTTATGTAACCGGAATAGAAAAAATAAACAAACGTACATGGCTAAATATGGTTTTATTGTTTTTCGAAGTATTCTCCGTGATAATCGATGCACTTTTGCATACGTTGAAACCAATTTATAAAGCACTTTTTCCACTCTGACTGAGGTATCTCCAAAACGTGCTGTCTGAACGCGTCGACGGCATCTTCACGGGTCGAAAATCGTTGACCACGTAATTTATTCTTTACATTTGGAAATAAATAGAAATCATTGGGTGCCAAATCAGGGCTGTAAGGTGGATGACCCGTTAATTCTATATTTTGACCTTCCAAAAATCGAGTCGTTTCACGTGATGTATGACAGCTGGCGTTATCATGGTGCAGAATGATTCTCCGTCGCTGGTTGTTTTTCCGTATTTCTTCAAATACTTCCGGCAAACAAATGGTCGTGTACCACTCCGAACTAACCGTTTTACGATTCTCCAGGGGCACTGTAGCCACATGGCCATTAATACCAAAAAAGCAGGCCACCATTTGCTTCAAGGTGCTTTTTGCACGAGTTACTTTCGTAGGGTTCGGCTCATTTTGAAACACCCACACCGTTGATTGTTGTTTGGTTTCGGGATCATACGCATAGATCCAGGATTCGTCACCTGTGTAGATATTATAAACAGCTTTTGAGTCACCACGGTTATATTTTTTCAACATTTCCTTGCACCATTCGACGCGAGCCTCTTTTTGATCCTTAGTTAAGTTGTGCGGGATCCAACGCGAACAAATTTTTTTCACAGCTAAATGTTCATGTAATATCTTATTAATGCTCGTCATACATATGCCTATAGTCGCCTCTATCTCGCGATACGTAACATGACGGACATGCATGATAAGTTTTCGCACAGCTTCAATATTTTGTGGTACAACGACCGATTTCGGGCGACCATCCTTAACTTCGTCCCTGAGCATACTACGTCCACGATTGAACTCACTAAACCAGCGATACACAGTAGTTTTGGATGGAGCTTCATCACCAAAAGTCGAAGTTAGTTGATCTATGCACTGTTGTTGCGTTAAACCACGCTGAAAATCGTAATAAATCATAGCACGAATATTTTCACGAGTGAGTTCCATACTTGCAGCGAGATTAAAATTTAAACCCGCCAAAAACAAAAGACTACGTAAGATAAGAAAAAAAAATATAGCGGCCAGTATTCAAAAAAGTGAAAATTTTACCATGGAGGTCAGATATAGCGTTTAAAAATGTTGGAATCCCGGATTCCGGTTACTTAAGTAGCAGCCCTCGTAATAAGCATCCAGGACAATTACATTCTGTCAAGTGTCACTTAACATAACCTCATTTTTATTCAAATTTTCCGTTCATAAACAAAGTTTTAACTTTCTAAAGTGTAAGTGAGCATTGTATTTTACGTTGTTTATAATGGATACAAAAGACATGGAAACTAAATTGTCGGAGGAAAAAAGTTGCCCTCCTAACGGCCTTACTAAACTAATTTATTTCAATTTATCGGAAAAACTTCAGAACACCACAGAGTTAGACCTCAGCAGAAGAAATATTGAAGAACTCGATGCAAATATCTCTCTTCCTCCTTGTTTACTGAATGTAAACATGTCGCATAATAAGCTTAAAGAGGTACCACAGCTCATAATGAACCTCACAGAATTAAAAGCTTTAGACATCTCCTATAACCAAATTGATTATTTCAATGTCTGCCCTGGCTTTTGTCACACCGTGAAATGCCTCAACTTATCTCATAATGTCCTTAAATGCCCTCCTATCTGGGTATGGACAGAATCACCTAGGAACCTTAATAAACTTGATATAAGTGGAAATGTAAACATATCAGAGTCAAGTAACTTTGATGAGATACTGCATTATAAGGCTCTAGTCACACATATAATATTATATAATTGTAGGTTAGGCAAACACTTAAAATTCCTTGGCACTTTCCCAAATGCTCAAGAGGTAGAGCTGGGTACACCAGACTGGAGTTGTTATGCTGCTAATCATCTCCAAGAAGTACCGTGCCAAGGACTCGAGAAGTGCTGTGATATACAAAGACTCAAATTAACTAATACACATGTTTATTATGTCAATCCTAGTATAAACATGTTTAAAAATATAATAGAAATAAACTTGTCGCATAACAATCTTAATGGCTTGCCGAATGAGTTCTGCGAGTTAGCAAACCTCGAGATTTGTGTGTTATCATTCAATAACATACTATATTTACCTGATAATATAGTTAAGCTAGAAAAGTTGACTACTTTGTGTTTGGACGTTAATGAACTTTGTATGATACCCCAAAACTTAAATGGCTTAACTAACTTAACAACATTGGATTTGTATGACAACCATTTATATGAGATTCCTGATGGCATATTAAATCTTCTGGCGATAGATTTGGGACAGAACTACTTTGATGAACCGGACAACCCAGATTACTTAGACAAAAGAGAGAAAATTAGACTTCATAAGATTGACCGGCAGAACGGAAGGTAAAAATAAGTGTACTGACTATTTGTAAAATTACTTGCAATGTTAAAATTTATAATTAACACAACTAAAGAAAATTAAATCAAAGTATCAGCAGATAAGTGTACTGAGTTCAATTTTCTTTTTTTTATAAATAAAGATAAGCTGTTCTGACCAGACCAGACAAAGATTTTAAGAACTGGCAAAGGATATCTATGCTTCTGTTTCTTTTTTAATAAAATAGCAACAGTTTGGTAGGAATAATCGGAATGCCACATATCCTATGTACATCATTGAGTTAATTAACTCCATAATTAATATTGTATATTTTCAGAAAGTATGAAGTTGAGAAGCCTGAAAGTGTGTACTCTTCAGACACCACAGATGAAGAGGAATTCATGCAGACCTCAAGAGATGCAGAATATAGAGGTTATAATTATGACTTAACAATTTTAAAGAACACTCTCTCTCTGGTCTCCTGTTTTAATTACAAACATCTATTAAGAAATCTCTTAGTACAATAATATCATCACTAATCTACATTTTATCCAAAAAAAAAGTGTTTTCTACCTTGTATGGCCCACCATGCTACAAACAGTGAGAGTTTTGCCAGTGGGAATCTCTCTAAAATAATGTAATATTAGTCTTGTTAACAATAGTTAAAATTAATTTCGCCTTTTGATGTACAGTCAACGCCATAAAATTATGTTTACACTTTAGTACCTCGTCACTTTACCTGCTATGACAATTTCAAATGGCAGTTTAAACATGACGCTAAATAGACAAGGTACTAAAGTGTAAACATATTTATGGCGTCGGCTGTACATCCTATTTAACACTATACTCAAAAATCTAATTTAAGACCAAAATCCTAACCTTAAGTGTAGTTATTTTTATCAAAAAACTTACCCTCATATTATTGGTTACACGAGTTCTCATTCGTGTTTTTACGAAATAATGTTAAAATAACGAAATAATCAAGATGGGGACTGTCAGATTTTGGTCTTTAATTAGATTTTCGAGTATAGGCATTGTGAGGATTAAATAATCCATTCTACATTCTAACTGAAGAAGTAAAATCAAACAATATTATGTGGATCAGTAAATAAATGTTGAAATTAAGAACATTAAATAGGTACTTATTTGTTAGGATTTGTTTAAAACATATCCATTTGCATACCCACTTCAAAATTTAGCTTGGATACCCTAGAACCAAACCCACTAATATGAGTAATATTATTAATTTCAGATGAAACTCCTACATACCATCCACCAAGCTCTCCAGAAGACTGGGACTCGGATTCCCACTGGGAGCCTCAACTTATATACCGAGCCTCCCGAGCACACTCGACACACTGGCTGAGCTACGTAAAGGAGAAAATGAAAGAGGGTAACCTATGCCCCATGGACAAACACATGGTGTCCATCGTAGAAAAAGTGAAATATGAAAAGATGTGTTATCCGGTAGAAGTGTATGAGTCCGATGGCCAGTTTGATGATTTCTCTGAAGATGATAGTTGATTGTTACTTTTTGATGATGATGGACTGAAGCACGTAGAATTTTTTGCTATATAAAAATGATATAATATTCGCCTACACCATGCCTACACGTTGTCTAAGAGCAAGAGCCCATTGTATTCGTACCGGGCGGCCCTTGCAGTCAGAACCAGGCTTTGGGTCTGAATAGAATTTACGCTTGTGGAATTAATAAAAAAAGCAGGATTTCTATCGGTAATTCTTAGCTAGGTTTTATGAAATTGGGTTATTTTATTTTTCATACAATTTCTAAGAAATAAATAACACTCATCGGCTTTCACAACCAATTAGGCCATGGGTAGTTCAACGTTTATCCACACTAATTTCATGCAATTTTTTCTTTTTTTGTAGGAGTACGAACACGATTTTTTTTCGCATATATCTTTATTTTTTGTTTAAATAAGTTAAATAACGTTTCTTTCAAATTAAATAATATGAATTTTATATAACATCAAAACCCGGTCGTCCGCGCGCGCCGATTTGAATTCGATTATTACCTATACATTTGTATTTCGAATCGAATCAGCGCAAGCCCTACTCTCACTTGATATTTTTTTAGTATTTGTTGTATTTCATCGAAGTTTAGTATAATCATACTATACGCTTGTATGTTTTGCCGTTTTTAAAATACAAATAATATAAAAATAGGGTTAAGATAAATATTTGCACAAAAGGTGCAAAAATATGTACACATCAACCTTATTGCCGTAGTAATAAGATGTACATATTTTTGACACTGGTGTATACATATTGGTGCCTTTAACTGTTCCTTATTCTGCTACAAGCTTAGAGTTAGGTAATTATTTTATAGTGCGTGGATATAATACGACATATATGTTTTATTTGATAAGTAGAGCAATTCAAGATACCTATTATTTGTGTTGTTAATTTAGATTTTTGACAATACCAGTCACCTAACCTTGTAAAAGTAACTCTGTTATGCTTGTTTTGAAGTTTGGAAGAGGCCAAAAGTACCACAGCATAATATTATGTTATGATACTGTCTCTTTGTTAAGTTTTATACATTTCTACTGGGTTTTAATATGCATGCTTATAACAGAATCTAAATTTAGAAGATAATTGTTATCCCCTTATTCATAAACGCACAATAAACCTGTTTTAGTTGAAAGTATTCATGGTCCCTTTCTGTCAAATTCAAATTTCATATTGACAGATAAGGACAGAGCATAGTTTAAAGCACACTTTAGCTCTTGCGCGTTTATGAATAAGAGGGTTAATCTTTAGAATGAAAAGTAGTTTTGTTTTTGTAGTTTCTTAGTTATATTTGCTTTAATTTGTAAATTTTTATCTTTGCGAAATTTACTAATAACTGTAAGACCAAGTTGACAACGAGTTTTTGAAAGGTTAGACCTAGCTGCCTAACCCTTTAAACCCATGATCCTATTTCGAAACTATATAAACAAATTTTGATCGTTAATTAAATTAGTATAAAAATAATAATACGATTACGAACGGCGATCACGAACCGGAAGACGCATCGAGAGTTAGCTGCCAGAGCCAGGGGTTAATTCTGAGTATAGGTGAAAAACTTAGGTAAGTCACCTGTTGTATGTAGTTGTGTACAGTTTGCAAAAAAAACGCATAAGCATAATTAATTATATAAATATTTAATATGAGTTGAACATATTAATAACATATTGCACATTTTTTTACCTCAATCACTCGCCAGTTCGTCATTCTCATTTTCATCAGTGGACTGTACAGAAACATTTGATTTGAATGCACACATTCAAATTCTATTAATGTGTCGAGAACCTGTGTTTTCGGTACACCACATATTTAATGACCAATGGTTTTGGTGTTGATAAACAATTTGAGTCTTTATCGAAAACCTCTTGGAAATGTTTGTACAAATTACACAAAACTCTTTTCGTTTGAATATGCAGTGGTCGTTTCCTACCAAATTCAGGAAATAGTGCCATATTAATTTGTCAAGCTGAATTCAAAATCGATGTTTTACAAGGTAAGGTAAGGTATTATTATTTATTCATCAACGACGCAAAAAATACGAAGACAAAACTATTTATATCTTATCATGACCATAGAATCATGTGGACAGGAATAACCAAACTTGAAGGATAAGCAAATAATGAGTTTGCAAACCATACGATATATTACAAATTTCAAAAATGGAATCTCTATTTAGACCAGGGTAGAAGCCTTTAAAAATAATAAAAAGTGAAAAAAAATAATAGTAGGATGAAACCCATTGGAAAAGGAGGGAAATTTTATAAAAATAAAAGGAAAAATAATTTACGGGCGATCTGAGGTCGGTAAGGGGATGGGGGTGAGTTTTTAAGGGTAAAAAACGGTTTTTCTCGATTTCCGGCAAAACTAAAAGTCCTATCGAAAAAAGTCAAATGGCAAAGTTGTAGGTAATAAAAAGATCTAAAACTTTTGTATTTACACTTTTTTCACATAACCTCAAAATTTATGTGAAAAATCCAAAAACCCAAGTTTTTGGTTTTTTATATTTATCTTTTACAAAAATTTTTTTTTTTGAACGTAATTTGGTGAAAACTTACCTTTTAATGTCCCAAATACGCTGTAATTTATTTGATTAAAAATATTTATTTTTTCACCTTATTTTGAATTGATATCGAAAAAACACCCTAATTTTCAATCGAAAATTCACCCGTCAAAATATCAGCTTTTTTCAAAAAGTTGGTATGGTTTCTGTTCGTTGAAATCTCTACTTTCCGATGGTGAAAAAAAATATATATGTTACTACAGTAAATCTTCTCAGAAAATGCAAAAAATAAAAAAAAACTAAAATTCGATTTTTTTTTTTAAATTATTATAAATAATGTTGAGCTATTTATTAAAATTTACACTTTAATTACTCGAAAAACGTTAGATTACATGTGACATTGATAACAAAAAAATTGCAAATAATAATATACTACTATAATTAACAAACAAATAAGTTAATAAAATTAATATTTAATAAGACATCTACAATATTTGGAGAAAGTTGTCGAATCTTCTTTAAATTATATGCGTAGATGCCTATTTGTAACTATTTTAAGATAAATTATATATACCTGAGTAGATATACCTGAGTGACCTACGAAAAATTGTAGCCCATAAAAAGGTATTTCGTGGAGAAGTGGGGAAGGGGCTAGGCGGGTCTGGGTCTTACCTTACTACATACATACCTACTATTATATACTATATATTTCGTAGCAGCTGTTACAACCGTTAGCCTAACCAGTATTCGATATATTTTTAATAACAAACTTTTGGCCGATTTCCATATATATTTTATACCTACATTTTTAATAGATTTATAATAATAATATATTTTTTATACATTTTGACATTTATTTCTTTAATATTTTTTTTTCATGGGAGTTTATTCACGATAAAATAGTGAAGGCATTATTAATTCGATTTTGTCTTTTTAGATTATCAGTATGGATGATTGCATTTTCTGAGAAGATTTACTGTAGTAACATATATATTTTTTTTCACCATCGAAAAGTAGAGATTTCAACGAACAGAAACCATACCAACTTTTTGAAAAAAGCTGATATTTTGACGGGTGAATTTTCGATTGAAAATTAGGGTGTTTTTTCGATATTAATTCAAAATAAGGTGAAAAAATAAATATTTTTAATCAAATAAATTACAGCGTATTTGGGACATAAAAAGGTAAGTTTTCACCAAATTTCGTTAAAAAAAAAAATTTTTGTAAACGATAAAAATAAAAAACCAAAAACTTGGTTTTTTGGATTTTTCACATAAATTTTGAGGTTATGTGAAAAAAGTGTAAATACAAAAGTTTTAGATCTTTTTATTACCTACAACTTTGCCATTTGACTTTTTTCGATAAGACTTTTAGTTTTGCCGGAAATCGAGAAAAACCGTTTTTTACCCTTAAAAACTCACCCCCATCCCCTTCCCGACCTCAGATCGCCCGTAAATTATTTTTCCTCTTATTTTTATAATATTCCCCTCCTTTTCTAATGGGTTTCATCCTACTATTATTTTTTTTGGTTTTAAAAATTATCGACCCTGGTCTAATTCGCACACATTACTCACACATACAACAGGTGACTTACTTTAGTTTTTCACCTATACATTGCGTAGCGTATATGAAGCCTAGTGATGTAGGAACTCTACGACTGCAATGTATGTATAATGAATCGTCATCTATCGCTATTAGTTTTGTAATGTAAAATAGGAAGCTCGAAATCCACTAGATTACACACTGCGTAATAAAGAAGGCTTACTGCATAGTAATAGTATAAGCATTTTCAATTGAATATGGTTCCCAATATAGTATAAAGCATAGTTCATATAGAAATGGTATGCAATCAAAGTCTAAGTTTTTTTAAGTAAATGAAAACACAAAGCTTTAAAGCAATAAAAGTAGAATAATATTTATTTATTTAACAGCATTTATAAAAATTATGTACATTTATTAGTGTTTCGTGCGAAATCACGGACTTTTTTCTTGATTGAGCTCATCATCTTCTGGACAAGGCTTTTTTCTACTTTCTTAGCCTGTAGATTCCACGCAAAACGCAGAGAATTGATATCCTGTACTGTTTTCCCAGTTTTATGCAGTTAACCTTTCATTATTGCCCAGTAGTTCTCGATTGGGCGGAAGTCAGGACAGTTTGGAGGGTTCATTGATCGGGGTATAAAATCGACATTATTTGAAACATACCTACCACTCCAAAACCCTTTTCGAGGAGTGGCAGCTAGCCAGATCAGGCCAAAATTTTACTGGGCCCTTGTGCTTTTTAATAAATGGCAATATACGTTTTTGTAAGCACTCCTTCATGTAAACCTCGGATGTCATTGTTGATGAAGTAATAAAACTATTGGTCTTAAGGCCGCAACTGCAGATCCCTTGCCATATCATATGTTTTTGGCAAATTTTTCAAGTTTCACAAACTTATATTTTTCATCAACATCCCCCCTTGCTTTGGCCATGTAAAACTTGGTACCCGGTAGTTGATTAAAATCTAGCTTTACATATGTTTCATCATCTAATAAGAGGCAGCCTTTGAATTTTGTCAGAATGCGGTCGTATAAGAGACGAGCACGTGTTTTTGCCGTTTTATTCTGTTTCATACTTCGGTTTGGTGTTTTTATAGCTTAAAGCTCTTATACCCGGCTCGGAGCCGAATACGTCTTAGAGTACTGCGGCTCTTTTTGAATTTGCGAGATAGATCATAATCCGACATACCTGGATTCTGTTTTATTGCCCTAAGCACTTTTTTCTCCAAGTTCTTGTCCTTAGTGCCAGATCTCCGGTTGAGTTGGGGCTTTCTATCGAAAGACAAGGAATCCTTGTATTGTTTTAAGACCCGACACACCGTGGTTTTTGGTAAATTTAACGACTGCGATCTTTGACCCGGACCAAGAGGGATTTTCTAAGTATTTGTCCACTATCAATTTTCGTCTTTCAACTTCCATCGTCTACAATTTCAAAATGACTTGACTTATCCGAGGCGAACTTTTAACAATAAGACTTCAAAATATGGACAATAAATTATGATCGTCTTTTTTTTATTTGTGACGTCTAAATATTTTTTATTTTGTGGCAACCGCGTGCCAGTTCTATATGAACTATGCTTTAGAACGCTCTGAATACTATGCAGTCTTTGGTAATATGGCAGCACGGAAGACGAGGCCGAATTTTGTGGCAATTCCTTGGGGGGTCTCTACCCTGCATGGATGTCTTTCAGGATGATGATTATGTACGTTTAGAAATCAGAATTTTTTATTATAAAGCAATCGTTGAAGAGTAATATTAAATATATAAATAGATGCAAAATAGGTGTTAATTCTATGTACTTACATATTTATGACAATGTATTGTTTAAGTATATCAGAATATAAAACCTATAAATGCATGATCTAACTTTTTTACTCTATAAAAATGTATATTGCTCATTATAGTGCTAATTACTATTTTTTGTAAATTCAGGAAATAGTTGTGTTGTTATGTAGAATTATCAATCCATGAAGACCCGCCTATACTTTCTGTGTATAGATTAACGCAGATGTCACGACAAATCACAAAACTAAGTTACCTTAGTAAGTAAACTCTTTATTGCAAGAAAATAAACCAGAGGCCCTGGCCAAAATGCATTAGGCTAACTAGCGCTTCTATTCGTTTCTTTTTAGGGTTCCGTAGTCAAACTAGGAACCCTTATAGTTTCGCCATGTCCGTCCGTCCGTCCGTCCGTCCGTCCGTCCCCAGTCTAGCTCAGAGACTCATGGTACTAGAAAGCTGTAATTTAGCATGAATATACATATTAGTCACGCCAACAAAGTGGTAAAATACAATTTTGAAAAATATTTTTTTTTAATGCACCTCCCCTACACGTAACGTGGGGATGCCTTTTTTTTTCTTGCCTACCCCATAGTGTGGGGTGTCGTTGGATAGGTCTTTCAAAAATATTGCGGGTTTATGAAAACAATTTTTCGATTAAGGGATCCGTTTATGAAATATTAAGCTTTAAAGCGCTATTTTTTGTTAGAGTCAAGTGTCCCCCCCCCCCCCCCCTACAGCCAAAACTACAAATACTAAAAATCTGAAAAAATCTTCAACGAAAGCGCATATAACGAATTTTAAAGGAAAACTATCACGGCTAAGTAGACATGATTAGTTCCTGAGATACAGGCGACTAAAGTGTTTATACCTATCAAAATCGCCTATGATAACTTTGATAGAAAAATTGTTAACGGGGGGGGGCCTGCACGCGCGGGGGGAGTCGAACTGTGCAAGTAACAAATCGAGCGACAGCCGCGCTCAGCGCTCATAAGCGCGAGCGCGTAGATGCTGTTCGGACGTGCCCCGAAATGCTACCTACAAGTTTGCGATTTGCGATTTGAAAGTTTACAAATAATCGATTAGATTATTGATTTGAGTCGAGTATCGTTTGGAAAACTTAAAATTCTATTTACTGGCCCTTGTTTTTTTTTCAATTTCTATTAATTACTTTATAAAAGATTAAACTTTTATTGTAATTTAAAGTCGGTTTGAAGCAGTTTAGATACCTAACTACCTACATAGGTAGGTATACTGATCTCACACTTAAAAGCTTGGCTCTTGTTTGAGATATTATATACGAATTTATAAGAAAAATAATCATTACCTACTTATTAGAGTTAATTAGTTCCTGAGATACAGGCGACTAACGGGTTTATACCTACTAAAAATCATCTAAGACAGCGCCAAATAACTTTAAATAGAAAATTGGTTCATACATGTTGATTTTTGAGATAGTTTTTTGTGTTTGTCGTTACGGCTTCGGAACCCTACACTGAGCATGGTCCGACATGCTCTTGCCCGGTTTTTTAAACTAATCACGTCACTGGTAGATCAAGTGAATCTACGTATTACGTCATCTACCAGTTCGCGGCTGGTTTAAAAACGAAACGACCGAGTAGAAATGCTAGTTCGCGTAATGAATCATGGCTAGGGCCCCATATTTAACCTTGCTTATGCGTATTTAGAGTACAAAATAGGTCAATATACAAGGTCACAGGTGTTTTGCAAGAAATGAGATGTCTTAAAGGTATAAAGACATTTTATTTAATATTATAAGTTCCTAAGTACAATTTCACTGTAAATATATTTGATTCCGCCCGATATATCCTTTATGGGTTTGGTAACAGGGAGCATTTTATTTCTCCTAGTATCTCTTCAAAGATATGGTCCCTGTTCTCTCTTGTTACCTGAAATAAAAATTATATTGGTAATGTATGTTTTATTGTTATACTTGATATATATAGTTGAGTTCGGAAAATATGAAAGAGTAATAAGAAGAATATAAAATCAGAGAAGACCTGTATGAAGTCATATATTATATTTTCCGGCTAAACATGGGTGGTCAACGAACCAGAAACATACCAACCCTCCTCCTCCCCCTTAACCCTCATAGCAACTTCTGTATACATTTTATCCAGTGTACACATTTATAGAGGGCTGCTACTTGTAAAAACAACCTATGAAATCCTGATCAAAGATTTATTAGACATTTTTCTAGGCCACAAACATTACGGGTTAAATCCGAAAAAAAACATTCTTAGCTACTAACAAAATAAAAAAATCCCTATTATCTTTATAGTATTATGGATGTGAAAGTTGTGAGTGCTAAAATTAATCGAAACGGATTTTCGATCAATTTTAGCACTCAGGTCAGGTAGTCCTATCTTGGCCAAAAACATAAGTACTTTTAAATCATGGAAATTTTGAAAATGGTTTTTTTTTTAATTCTTTTGGAAATAATAATTAACAATTTTTAAGAGATATTTCACAGGCAGATGCTAGTTATTTTGATGCAGCTGCAGCAGCTGCAGATGCTAGACGATCAACACATTCAATTGGAGTCTGACCCTATATTTAAAAACTTACCGTCCACACTTTGCCTTGACTGTTATGCCTTATGGACTCAATGAGCGGGTCTCCTTTTCGCACAGGTATAGTGGCTAACACAATACTGTCTGATTTAGGGCTAAATATCTCTTTTATCATTAATTTGAAAGGACCACTGAAAAACTCCATTTTGCCTATTTCATCTATTACTAGAAGGGATGGGTTTATAGCTGGCTGTAAAAAAATAAATTATTAACATCTTATCACAAAAAAACACCATAAATAAGTGACAATGTACTTACAAAGTATACAAAGTAGTCTAACTAGGAAGTAGCTGTACATTTTAGTACCTTGTCGCAGTAACATATTAAAGTGAGAGTGGTTTGTATTTATTATTTCAATAGCTGTGACAAGGTCTTATCATGGGCCCTTTCAGATACACTTCAGCCCCTTTAGGACCTTTTGTGCAATTACTCTCTTACACACTCAGCTGTTGGAATGTGCAGGTTTCCTCATTATGTTTTTTCCTTCACCATAAGAGTGTCTGGTTATATGCTTAAGATAGAAAAACTCATTGGTACACAGTTATGATCATAAGTCATCCCCCAAAGCCACTACCAAGGTACTAAAACGTACAGCAACTTTTGAATTTGACCGTAGACAGCAGTCCATCACTGTTTTACTCTCTGGAATTTGTCAGTATATTTGTTACACCAGTGTGCAATTCAAAGTAAGTGATAGACAGTCAAGTACTAATAATAATTAAATACTCTGATTTTACTGTATACATTTTTACCTTTCTTAAACAATATAGGGCAATACTTTCAAACTCTGGAACTAGCACCCCATATTTCCCAACATTATTTTTAACAGGGCCAGTCAGGAGACTTTGATCTCGTGCCAAACGTCCTCTTTCTCCTTCTAAAGTCACGACGTCGAAACCCATACGAACTTTGCCCTTTCTAACCTCTTCAGTGTAAAATCCTGACGGTTGCACACCGCACTGCAGGATTGCTGAACATAACTTCTTTGTTAAAGTTGTCTTTCCGATTCCTGTAAGACAATGGTTCCTGTGAGTGCAAATTATTAAGTGCGAATTATTTAAAGGTTATTTCTAACTTACCGGGATCACCGGTTAAAATAAAGTATTTTCGTCTAATAGTAGCCATAGTAATAAAACGATAAAATAATTGTATTGCCTTTCTCAACTTCGTACTTTGGACAAATCAGTTAATTTAGTTTCCATGGCGATTGTTTACAGTTTATTTACTTTTTGAATGAAACACCGTTCCGTTTAGTTATTTTTTCTAAACTGTCACTGTCACTGAGTATTATATTCTACAAAGTTATTATTTTTATTATATAATTTCTTTGCCAGTTATGACAGCTGATTATAACTATTTCAGAGGTATTATTCATGTGTGTGTCGTGTTTACTTATTTTGTTAGCTTTACAAAAATTCCGAACATATTTTGACAATATTTAAAACTTTTAAAATACTTATTATAATGATGTGCTCGTGGAACGAGACGTTTGGTCTCAGTACTACCCAGTCGAATTATGTATATTATTTTGCCACGGTGGCATCCTTGAGATTTGTACAAAGATTAACGAAGAATAGTCATCAATTTAATTTGGCAAGCTTATAAGATTTTCTATCTCTATTGTTTTATCATTCTCTCTCTTTCATTTTGACACATTGCTTTTTTTGTTTCTTATCATTTTATCACTGTACCTACAGTACCAAAGTTCAACGAAGTTTTTTATTAGTTCATTTAACAGTCCATTTCATTTATAGAAGCCATCACATTAAGTGGTACAGTATTATATTGAAAATGGCTTCCGTCGGTGCTGTAACTCGCGTTTTACTCGGCAAGAATGTGTTCACCGGTGGCAGAATAGCAGCGGCATCGAATACCGGTTTGGTGAAGTTCTACAGTACAGGTACATACATATGGAATGAATTTTAATTAGCTATGTAACCAACCATATAGCTAGCACGAATGTAATATATATTATACCTGTGCAGTAAATAAGTGAAATTAAGCCCTAACCTAGCCTAGCCTAAGTACTTAGCACCTTTATGATTAGGGCTTCATTTCATTACATCGCTTTTTTAAAGTACTGACACTCAAACATTAAGGCTAAATAGTTCCCTGGGTGGGATAAAAATGCGTTACCATGTGGGTACATAAACTTAGTTTGAAAGCTTATATCAAGCATATTAAATGAAGAAAATGCATTTTTAAAAAGTTTCGGTAGCCTAGGGTCTTAGGGCGTCAACTCGTGATCGTAAGATACTAAGTTCAAACCCCAGCAGACACCATACTCCAAAGGGTTTTTCTAATTCTAACTTAGGCACTTGTCCCACCAAGAGCGAGTAAGCGATCAGCTATCGGCGATTTTCTCGCCCAAGAAACGAACAAAAGATAAGGATCCTGTGTTAGTAAAAGAGACATGTATACTAATCGTTCATCGCTGGCTGTTCACACTGCCGGCGAGAACTCTTTCCACTAGTTTGACGGAACAAAAAATATAGATCCCGTGTCAATAAGTGAGACAAAAATATTACTAGTTGATCGCTGGCGGTACTCGCTTCCCGCTCATCGTCGGCGGTGGGACAAGTGCCTTAGGCACATATGTTACCCAATGATCTTACAATGAAGAGCGTAATCCACAAAAGATCCTAAAGGGTCAAAATGTATCCAAATAGGACCCAGTTTGCAGATAAGATAAGATAAGATTCAAAATTTTGAATGCGACTGAGTGACTATAGCAGTATGAAGGGCCAGGTTAGGCAAAAACTGTCATAATTACTGTTTGTATGTATATTTATAATGGTAAGGCCCAACATACTGCATTTACGACATTTGTCAAAGTGACTTTGGACAAACAATAATTTTTCGAATTAAAAAAAATTTGACATGGGCCTTACAAGATTAAATATTTTCTTATACCAATAGTACCTGGACAAATATAAAACCTATGCCATGGGTGGGCAAGCTACAGCCCGTGAGCTAGTTCCAGCTTGGGGAGAGCTGAAATCTAACCTTTTTAGTCACGCTTAATCATTGACTTACACAGGACTTTCTTACGTTTTGCTGGCCCCTGATAAAACATGTTTGCCTGCATTATAATATATTAGCATTGAATTGTGTAGCTCTGGCCTGTGGGATGATATCCCCTGACCACAGCATTATGCTGAGGTGGAGACCTTTTTGGCACCACAACTCGTGCATTATATTTCTAAGTGCGTTGATTTTTTTATTTTATTGGTGTCAAATAAATTTATATTCTATTCTATTCTATTCTATTCTATTTTATTTGCCCTGAAACATCAGTTTGGATAGGCAAATGGAAAGAGCCTTCAACTTCATCCAAGCAGTCATCTTTACCCAAAATAGAGAGGTGAGATGTTTTATAAATTAAGTATTGTTTTCGTATTTTTTAATATGTAGGTAAGTACTTATGTTAATTATTGGTAAATATTAATGGTTTGCTACATGGTTTCTCAATTTTCAAGTGGCTATTTTTTTTCACGACACAAAATACCTGCTGTTAGTTAAGTCACATTAACTATTGTATTAAAAAACTTAATGAAATAAAACAAAAATTGCTTGAAAATATCAATAATAATAAACCAATTATAGGTAGAGTAGTGAAGACACGTGAAGATAAATGTTCCTTGCTATACAAGAGGTAAGAATGCTTACTCATTGAACAGGTCACTTGTACAAACATAAGAGAATAAACAGAATTACAAGATAAGGCAAGACATCTAAGTAGGTTGGTATAAGATACGTAGAACTTTGTACCCTGTATATGTATTTCGTGACCATCAGTCGCGTAACTATAGGGTGGCAAAGCTATCAAAATCCCGGCCTGAGGGGCTCCTGGGCCGCGAGTCTTTGAGCACAGAAGGAACCCAATATTTCTTACAAAATTGGGTCAAGTACAAAAAATATAAATCCCATCAGATAAATTTGCCACACGCCTCAAATGGTATAGTTACGTCACTGGTGACCATATCAGCACCAAGAAGTATCGAAACCTAATTATTAACTCACTGTCTTAAGCATGCTATAAAACTATATTCAAGATACATCATACTTCCAAGCAATAACACGTCTTATCTTTGTAGACTAAAGTCCATCTTACCAAAGTACCAAGTGAGTCGACCTTGACTTTAAAATTTACTTTCAGTATTGTATGAATTGTTTATCTTATCTGCCATTTGGCGACACAATAGCGTTAATGTCACCCAATTTTTGCTGCTATTTACCTTGAAACTTATATAACTGAATGTAGGCGTGTATCTTTTAAACGCGTAATGGTTTAATAACTCGGCAACGTAGGTAGGTAGGTAGGTAGGTAGGATTAATCAGTAAATTAAAAAAATAAATGATAACCAGTTTGTTGATGTCAGGCTACGCAATAGTCAGTCTTATGCCGTCAATTGTTTACGTATTTGGTTAAAGTTTTCAGTCATCAATGATTATATTATCAGCTCGAGAATATTTTTGATACCGTCTTATTCCTGCGACCGATGTGTCCTTGGTCTACCTTAAGGACCTTTTAATTGAAATGAGAGCATTGATTTGCCCCTGTTGGTCCGTATCAGCGTAAACCCTTGTTATATCCGAGAAAATACCAAGTTGAGAAAGCTACCTTAACATTTCATGACTATCATATAAAGTTGAAAATCATCGGCCCTATTTCGGTCGTGTGTATCGATGTGGATAAACGTGGATGAAGCATTGGTCACTTTCTGACCAGTATGTTAGTGCGAGAGTGACAGATGCTTTACCCACCGAGTTAAAGGCGACCATAATACGTTTTTGATCTACAAAGTCCCGCCCCAGTATTTATTTTTACGTACATTGACGTTTCCGCGCATCGTCCATCTGAGTGGCGATGTTGGGGCGAGCCGTCGTGAATTGAAAACAATATATCGGGGATTTTAGCCAACCTACTTACTGACTCGTGCAGAAGTTAATGAAGAACTCTTTACAGCTCCAGCATACGAGAAAATCAAGACTGAAGTGGTAGGCACTAAGAAGAATGTAGGTCTCATCCAGCTGAACAAACCCAAAGCTTTGAATGCGCTTTGCAAGTCGCTATTCGTCGAGCTGGGCCAGGCTGTGAGGGAGTTCGATGCTGATGAATCCATCGCCGCCATTATTATCACTGGTAAATACGTAGATGATAGGAAGTTGAAGGCAGTAGTCGACTAAACCCGTCAGAGGCCCAGTATTGTATACGTAAAGCGCGTCTAACTTGAGAGCGACTTTTACTTGCTACACATATTTAGCATTGTTTGGAATTTGATCAAAAAGAATTGCTCGAGATTTAGAGGACCATTAGAATCAGAGGCCAAGGGCTTAGTCAAGAGCAAACCCATTATCAATACAAATAAACTACTTGGCAACTAATACTCATTCCCCCTGCAGGCAACGAGAAGGCGTTCGCCGCCGGCGCCGATATCAAGGAGATGCAGAACAACACGTACTCGGACAATCAGAAAGCAGGGTTCCTGCGGGAGTGGGAGGACGTCTCCAACTGCGGGAAGCCAATCATCGCGGCCGTCAACGGATTCGCTGTAAGTCGTGGTACCTAAAAGAACAGGTAAACAATAAAGTTTTCACGGCGATTTGAGGCCAGAAATTTGTCTTATTTAATTCTAGCGGTTTCGTACACATAAAATTAGTTTTCCCCTACTGCACTTACACATTTTGTAATCGATGTAAGTCGTTCAAAATCTTAAAATAAATATCATTTGTAACCAGCTCGGAGGCGGCTGCGAGCTGGCCATGCTCTGCGATATCATCTACGCGGGCGAGAAGGCCAAGTTCGGGCAGCCCGAGATCAACATCGGCACCATCCCCGGCGCCGGCGGCACCCAGCGCCTGCCGCGCTACGTCGGCAAGTCCAAGGCGATGGAGATCGTGCTCACTGGCAACTTCGTTGACGCCAACGAGGCTGAGAGGATGGGTAAGCGACTAACACTAACTTTGTTTTTAAAATAGAAGGAGGCTAACAAGCATGCGGGTTACCTGGTGGGAAGTTATCAAATTACCACCGCTCTTAAACACCAGCAACTCAAGAAGAGTTGTCAGTCCGTTGTCGGCCAGTTAGAGAATTGTCAACTCTTGTGTTGAAGTCACCCAGGTAATAACTGGTTATTAAGCCGAAGGGACATCTGTTGTAGATATTATAACGTAACATGATTCATGATGATGATGTTTCATGATTTTTGGTCATGAGGACGGTATTTGTACCGTCCTCATGACCGGTACTACTGACACGCGTTACCTACTGACACGGTAAGGAACCATGCTACGATGATATGTGCACATTGTGCACCCATTTTTAGGGGAGGCTTATGTCCAGCTATGGACGTATGTCGCCTGAAATGATGATGAACCCACAGCTTTCAGCCTTGACCCAACTCCTTGTATCCCCAGGTCTGGTCAGCCGCGTGTTCCCGGTGGAGAAGCTTCTAGAAGAAACCATCAAGCTGGCCGAGCGCATCGGCACGCACTCCCCGCTCGTCGTCAAGATGGCCAAGCGCTCCGTGAACCTGGCCTACGAGACCACGCTGCGCTCCGGGCTGGAGTTCGAGAAGTCCGTGTTCTACGGCACTTTTGCCACGGTAAGTTCATAAATAGGTGATCCAGGCATGCGAAATTCTGCCTTTGAACTGATGTATGGTTTTAACCTGGTTGCTGTCGAGACTGCCGGACCCTGGGGTAAGGAGACCCAGGCATTCTTTCGGAAGTCGGGTAGTGGCATATAATTCGGTCAGTTGATTCATATTACAGACGTATTTAATAATTCTCAACCGCTATTTTCGTACTCGCAAGCAATTTGTTGTGATTACGTATTCATCATCAATGTGTGTAATGAAAAGCCAAAGAAACAAGTGTAAAAGTGTTTTATTTTCAGTTTCTAAATGTCGAACACGGATCGCTTGCTTCGTAGTCAGGGTCACCACCATACCAACTGCCCCGCTTACTATAGTATGACCCTGTGCTAATGGCGATCGAGCTATAACTTATAGTCTATACTTTTAGGCATTTAAAAAAATGTAAACCAAACTACCACGTGATATAGTTCGTCAGCCAATAGATGCAGACAGTTTTCTGCTTCTATTGGCTGACTTCAAAGTCGTCGTACGTCAAAGTTCGATAAAACAGTTTTGATTGGCTGTTTAACAATGTCACGTGGTTTGGATTGTTTACATTTTTTTAAATACCTAAAAGTATAGACTACAGTTGGTTTGGTAGTGACCTAAGTGAGAATTAGCCAAGCATTCTTGCACAGCTAATACTCCACATCTGAGAATAAGAATGGCAAGATATTCTGTCCTGTGGTTCCTATATTACTTATCTTGTGTTTTATGAAATGGGTTAGGAATTTACTACGGCTATACTTTCTTTACAGTTTCACATTGACTAATTATAACTCTGTCTATTTTGTATATTTTCAGGAGGACCGCAAAGAGGGTATGACTGCTTTCATCGAGAAGAGGCCACCCTCCTTCAAGAACAACTAACTTTGTTGAACGGGCTTTGTTAAATCATGTAGTATATGTAAGAGAAAGTGCAATGAATTTATAAAATCAAGTTTTACATTTACCGAATATACAATTTATTTTTAAATGTGCTTATTTTCATTTTATAGCAAATATTTCTCTCATCCCTTTTTAGGATTCCGTACCAAAAAGATAAAAAAGGTACCCTTATGTATGTCAAAGCAGTTTTTCTCTATAACTGTGGAATCTATCAACTTGAAATTTGGCAAAACAATATGAAATTATTTTTCTAAATATTTGTAAATGGGTCTGGAATAGGAACGGGTTGAATATGTGCTGTTATGTAGGTCCACTTCTTAATTATTGAGAAACTAGGTAGGACATTTCAAGCTCGCCGCAAGCAACGCCGCGGGAAAGTCAGTCATATTATATTTAGACCATTTAAAGATGCTTTGTCGTAGTCGCTCAACTAAATCGAGATATCTTATCCCCACCCTTGAAATGGGCACCAATTATTGTATTAGTATACAGACCTATCGTTGAGGAGTTTCGGTGGACATTAATGTGGTATTCGTCGTCAGTTCCACTCCAAAAAATTCAACTTTTTGAATGGAAATGCTGGACTTGTTACTGAAAATACTAAAATCGCTATGTAGGCGCCTATAAAAAGATAAAAGATATTTGTTCAGTACCTAAGTAGGCCGCACGGGCACTTTTACACGTCATGAATCTACCAGCGCTTCCCAAGAGGAGACCACTGCCGAGAACAAACGCCGCAAGAAACTCAGCAGTCAGTAATTTTTTTAACATATTACAATGGTACTTCTTAGTGTGTTCTTAGTCTAGCATTATATAAAGCGATAAATGTTTAATTAAATATAATATCAAATAACATACGTAGATCAGCAGGAAAACATGCCAATTTTTTTTACGAAAGCGATAGAGAAGAAAAATAAAACCATATTTGTATATATAAGCCGGTGCAAGATGACCTCATAAAAGTTTCGATACTTTTTCTACATCATCGGTGGCCCCTATACAGCATAAAGCTATTGCATATGAGCAAATTATTATTGACTAAGTTTCGGGTTTAGGCCATGCATTTTTTTCTGTTAGATTGGTAGTCCTCGTCCCTATCGCTTTAGACATTAACGACATTTTCAAGTAATTTTTAATTGCTGGAAAGGGTAACTTTAAAACTACGTCAGGTAATTTATTATAGAAATGAATGAACTGACCAACATTATGATATTATATTTACCTATTTTACGAACGCGGAATTTTCGAATAGTGATTTTATTTTTATTTCTAGTATTAAAATTATGTATATCAGAATTTTTGCTTAAAGAATCAAAATTCTTAATAACATAAGTAATATTCTCGTATATAAATTGAGACGCTATAGTTAAGATATTATAACATTTGAGGAGTTCACTAAGTTCCTTACGGGTCGCCTCATTCATCATAGATATCAATTTGGTGACAAATTGGACCGCCTTGAAAATATGCCAGGATAAAATATTCAAAATCTGTCCACATGCTGTATGGATCAAAATGTCTTTGGTCTTTCCCTTTGGGATAAAACTCAACAAACAAAATGAGGAAGAAATCGGTGAACATACTTAAAAAAAATACAAACAACGGAACGGAACATATGACTCCTTCTTTTTCGATGTCGGTTAAGAATTAGTTGATGCCGTTGTTTTTTGAGACAGTTTTTGTGTTTGTAGCATGTGCTTGTGAGCATAGCCGATATGGTCTTACCCGGTTTTTAGAGATCGTTATTATTTATTTTTAGTGCTGGTAGTGATCAGCTGGCAACTGCCATATCAGTATACGACCAATTTGTAGAGTTACGGATATTTTTCACAACACGCTGTCAGCCATATTTCGCAACGCCAAACAAGCGCAAATGTGTGATGTCTTTCATAGCTTTTGAATATAGCAGTATAGTCTAGTTAAAGAATTCGTCTCGTCTGGTACCTACCGATGTTATTCACCTATTAATTAATTAATTTACATACACGGCAAAATGTATTTACAACTTTAGTTTTAAGTGTAGTTTCACCGCCGACGACTGTGTTTCGTGCGTGTATAATTTAAGAAACTGTGTCCATGTTTTGGGATCATGTTTACCGTAACAGGCATATCATGCAGGAATTTGAAGACATAGAAGTACATAAAACAAGTGTCTCAGTGTTCGTTGCGTTGTTTTACTTGGAAATGCTGTACATCCTTATCATGACGCTGTCTATACTGAACAGATTGAACCAGAATATGCCCTCGTAAATGAATAAAGATTTTTCCTGTCTTCTTTAACAGTAAGTTATGAACATTTAGGTTAATTGCGTAGACTCGTCATTATGTTTTACCGAAATGAGTTTAATGAACTTCTATAATTATAATTCTGATCATAAATAGTCTAGATAAAGGAGAAACCTCTATAATACGTATCTATCGTGTTTCTACCTGTTATCAAATATGTTTACCGACAAAATTATACTGCTATTTATTGCGCATCGTCGAGGAAATATTAATTAAAAACGTATTAAAACAAACCTACTTACAAATCTTTACAGATTTCAAAAGAATGAGTTGTTAGCAAAGAAATCACAACTGGATAAAATATTAAGGACACTTCTTTCAAAAGTTCACATTATTATTTATGATGGAGTAAAATCCATCAATCCTATTCTTAATTTTTATATAATCATGCAGTAAAATTCTTCTTCTCAGCATTTAAAAAGAAGTGGATCTCCAGAATCAAATAATTATAGTAATCGGCTTAAACACAAATTCCATTTCTAACAGTCATAATTTTAAACTTCTATTTATTTGTATACAAGCTTCAAAAATAAATCACTGTGGTGACAGTTAATGGCATTTTGTATACTTTACTTGTAAGGCTGCTCTGTTATTGGTTGGTATGACAACGAATCATCAGTATTATTGAGATATTACTGATGTCTTGCTTGTCCAACAGTTAACAAACCAAGAGAAATTGGTTGGGACAAGCATTGCAATCTGACATTTGCCTTTTATTCATTATAGGCAGCTTTCTCATTGATCGGTACACAACTACACAAGCTCTGCATACATAGGATACGGAAGTTTTTTTATTACTATTGTACTGCCCAATGAAGAAGCGGTCTAAATTCGTAAAACAGGGATTTGTTTATAAATTTTACATAAACTGTAATATGATTTTAGTAGGTAATATACAATAACAATTCATATTAAACATAAAGCATTATTGCGCTTGCTGGCAGTAGTTCCTTTAGCAAAACCTTTTAGCATGAAAGTAGTAGTCATATTCCCTTCAAAAGGTACTGCAAAAAGGAACTTCTGAGAATAATACCATTATTGTAGCAGTTACTAATAATATTTTTCACTCCATGTATTTGTAAAATGAATACATTGATACTCAAAAAGGAATAGTACTTATCGCACCTTCGGTAGAGCAAGTGCACAATGTACAGTCAACCAATTTGATTTCTAGGCCACTTTGGACTATGAAGTGACGTTGTCAACCAAAACGTAAGAGACTCCCTATGATTTGGTTTACAACGTCACGTTGACAAAGTTCATAGTGGCCTAGGAATCAAATTGGTTGGCCCTTGTCCTATCAAAGGTCTGTTATGTAGTAATTGTCTGCCGTTCTAACAAAGCAGCTAACTGCAATGTAGTTGTCAAAGCATTCTACACTCTGTTGGTAATAGCATTAAATTTAAAATGCTTAACTATTACTATGCAGATAGCTGCTTTCTTTGGACAGACCGCAGTTGTATGTCTCTACCACATTTATCACTATCATGCCCTCTTATCTTATCTCATCTTATCTCATTGTAAATATAATTATAATTATTTACTTATTTATTTATTTATTTATAGCTTGTTTTCCATATTTCTATATAACATTACATTACCTACTTTATAATTATGATTTATAAGTTAATTTATATGGCCTCTATGTGGGTATAAGCCTCCTCCATCTTTCCCCATTTCTTTCTGTCCTGGGCAACGCACATCCAGTCCCTGCCAACCACCTCTGCAATATCCTCCATCCATCTCTTCCTCTGTCGTTCAACACTCCTTTTGCCTTTAGGGCCTTGCCATTTGATTATTTGTAGGGTCCATCTTTTTTCTTGGTACCTTGATAAATGTCCCGCCCATTTCCATTTCAGCATTACCCAAGTAGCAAAGCAGTCGTAAAAGCAAAGCTTTTTACAGCTTAAGATCGAGAAATAGTCGTTAAAAGGAGTTAAAGATGCCAAACCGTTGTATAAAAGAACTATACTCAACTCTTTAGCATTTTCGCATTTTGGGCATAAAACTATGTCGACTAAACGTTTACTCCACATGTTTACAACGCGTTTACTCAATTATTGTATAAAGGTGTCAAATTTCACTTTTATAACACTGTAAGTTCTAAAATAGTCGTATAAAAGCTTCTTATTTTCTAATTAGATGCTGAAGAAGTCTTTTAGCACTGTCATTCGAAATTGTTCCCGTGTAAGTATTATAATGGTAAAAAAGCTGCTTATATGACCAAATAGCATCTCAGTTACTCTTAAAGCACTAAGAGTTATATAAAAGGATTCGATTCACTATTACAGCACCTGCCGAGAGAAAGTTCTCAAAGTGATTTGTTATAGCACCTACAGCAATTCAAATGCACTTTTAAAGCCATCATGCAGCAAAAAGTAGTATAAATGATCTTTAAAATCTTCTACAGCACCAAACCGCCATTTCATGAGTTTAGGTTAGTCGAGGCTCACATAATATATTCTACAAAATAAAGTGGTTTGGTATATTTTCGTCATGAACGTAAAAGCCACAAGCATAACAAAAATATTAAACTGTATATTTGTAGTCAGTGTTTTGTTTAAGAGACAGGATTTATCATGTGCAGTAAGGAACCCTAAATATTGTCTATAATGGCGTCTGCATAGTGATGTAAATGTAATATATTATTTTCTATTTTTCGACTAAAAGTCGAGTAAAGGTCCTAAGATGGCAAAAGTACTTCTATAATGGCGGAACAATTCCTTTAGATATTTTAATTTTATAAATAATGTCTTAATACCTCAAAAATAAGAAGGCCCATCAAAATAATAACTAGAAACATAAAGAAGTTAATCGAAAAATAAAATTTCGCATTAAAATTTAGTATGTTACACGAATACTAGCTAACACCGAAAACATATTATTTGAAAGAACATGGCTACCATTCTATAGAGTTGTTGAGTAGAAAAATTTAATATGTTGTACTTACTTCAATTGTTTTCTTTTTTTTCTCACACCAGTTACGCGCACTTCATTTAAGCTGCACATCAAACACTTAGTGCTATAAAGCTTGCCTCGTTGCGATCAATCGACTAAACAGCTGAGTGAATGCAACAAAGTAGCTATCACAGCACTATTAAGTCGAATAAAAGCAATTTCGTTGTTTTCAACCGACATATTAGTCGACTAATGGTGAAATGATTGCTATTATAGCATTAATAGTGCTGTATGTCACTTTGTCCCGACTATTATAGCGTCATTTGGCTCTTTACTCGACTATTTTACGGCAGTTATAGCACTTTAAGCTGAGTAATTTGTGCCCAAATCGCGTCGAGTAAACGTTTACAGATCTATTACTCGACAATTCTAAGACCCTTTTCTCAGCTTTAGGTGAAAATAGGAACGTGCTCTCGACTTTCATACGACTTAGTTTTGCTACTTGGGTAGCGCATGTTGCAGAGCATCTGTCACCTTAGTTTTCTTCTGTATTTCTGTTTTTTTTTTGTTGCGATGGAGAGAATATTTTTTTTATACAATATTATAATTATAATATAATTATTTATTGTAAATGCAAATGTGTGCTTGTTTGTTTTGGTACATAAATAGTTAATATAACCTGGAGACCTATTTTTTATCTCAGCAAATTGGATAGTTTCCTACAAATTACCCATAAATGACTTCAAAGGGAACATATATGCAGGAAACAGCCAGTTATACTATATTTATTTATTTATGGTTCACCAACAGTTGCAATAAAAAAAATATAGTGTATTACATTAAAATAGAGTTAATTGCACAACTAATTATAGTTAAACACTTTAATTAAATGAAGGTCATATGCATGGTCATATGCATATTTAGGTCAGAGTGTATAAACAAAAAAAATTGTTCAATAATTTATAAGATGTGATTGAAATTTATAAATTGAATTTCCAGGATATCTTTAACAATGAGTGATATAAAGATAACGCAGCGGGTCTGGCTGTCGAAAGAAGACAATGTCTATATAGAACATCAGGTGCCACAGCACCAGATAGATGGCATACGGTTTCTGTACGCACAATTTAAAAAGGTTAGTGGTCTAGATTTGTTTACATAACAGCATTCAACAGTTTGGTTAGTTTAGTTGGTACAGTAAGCAGCAGAAGTAGGTGGAAAGTTATCTGTACACAATTCCATTGTCAAGAGAGTAAGAGTTTGTGTAGATAATTTAAATCTCTTCAAATGTACTAATGTGAACAAGTCGTACCAAATAAACCTATGGCTTTAGCACAAGTATACTCATCTGTCAGATTATGAATTGATATATATTTATTGTAGAAGAAGGCTGGTGTGATTCTCAACGACCCATCAGGCTACGGCAAGACCCTGCAAGTGGTGTTGTTCCTGAACGCGGTGCGGCCCCTGCTGCCGGCGCCCGCACTGATTCTGGTGAAGGACGGGGAGATGGGGGTCTGGCGGGAGCACTTCCATCGCTGGACGCAGCTCAAGGATGGTAAGTCCAACGATTTCTTAGCTGCTCCTTCAATAGTTATAGAACAAGACCGTGGCGACGATGAGAGGCCCATCGGGCTACAGCAAGACCCTGCAAGTGGTGTTGTTCCTGAACGCGGTGCGGCCCCTGCTGCCGGTGCCCGCGGTGGTGCTGGTGAAAGATGGGGAGATACGGATCTGGCGAAAGCACTTCCAGTGCTGGACATAGCTCAAGGATGGTGATGGTTGCGTGTTAAGGAATAGTAATAACTATATTATTTTATTATACTGCTGTCAACATTATCAATAATCAGACACTTCATTGTCGTGCAATGTGCCAGGATTGACTTCTTATCTGCCTAGTACTGTAGTTTGTGTAATTGGCTATATAATATTGTTGGTAACAGACGTGATCTTCGAGACGACCAACCCGTTCCTGAGGAAGGCGGTGTTTGTGAACACGCGCGTGCACGCGGAGAAGCTCGCGCGGCGCTCCTGGGGCGTCGCCGTCGCCGACGACGACTTCATGCGCGTGCGCCCGCAGGCCGACTTCAAGATCTGGCTCTCGCATATAAACATGAAGGTAGGGTTGGTTAAATTGAAAAACCGGACACACCAACCAGTGACCTGATTATCTGGTGAGATGTATTTAAGTGATCACCGCTGCCCATGAACACCAGCAAAACCAGGAGAGGTATTGCAGCTGCGTTGCCGGCCTTTGAGAAAAGAATATGCTCGTCTCTTGAAGGTCGCCAACCATTTGCGTAAAAAGGCCGAACACCCTATTTTTTTAGGCTTACACGACATTTTTTTTAAAGTATAACTAGGCTGTTTTGTCCTTTAACGTAAAACCTTCACGCATATCCCACAATGGGGTAGGCAGAGACTATGGCACGCCAGGTGCACCGCTCCAAACATACAACTTGCGCTTCCCCTAAGTTAATTAATCAACCTCTTCATAATATAATACTTTGTGGCTTTTCCAAGAGGTTCAACACGTCGGCACGCAGATTTATTGTAGAAGCTCCTGGTTGAAAGTGTTTAGCAAATCTACTCGAGGGAGAAGGGACATGCAGGAAATGCTGTATAAATTCAAGCTAGATTAAGCAATACTAAAAATACTTTTAAGTAATAAATATTCTTTTTTTTTTGTTTGCTTAATTAAAGTCTGTCTGACTTTGAAAACAGATTACGTACAAAAAACTCATTCCAAATAGCTACGCTGCGCTATAAGGAAAACTTTACTTTTATTTTAAATGACTATCATGAAATCTAGATTTAAATCTACATTTTCTTTCGAATGAATAAAATGAAAAAAGAAGAAGTTTATTTTTGGGTTTATTGCAGTTGGTAATTACATTACAAATGCGAAGTGTGGGAGCTGTGGGTAGAGGGTGTGAGGGTGTTTGTTGCCTTGGTCTCTGTCACGCGGCATCGGAGCAACGAACCGCCGTGTTTTTTTTTAAAGAGACTTCCAGTAGCTTACGCTACAACTTAGAAATACATAACAGTTCCCGCCAGCCCCTGTCTATTTTAAATCAGGCTCAATATTCTTTTTCAGGAAAACCTCTTCACCTTTTCCTCAATCTACCAGTGGTTTTACCCGAAGGAAGTTTTCAACGTCAAGGACTACGCAGTCAACAAGAAAGATCCTAAGGACGTCGTGGCCAAGGCGGTGATGCTGGACGCTTTCTTCGAAGACGTGGTTATAAGACGGAAAGATTTCTCGCCTTTTAAAAAACCAGAGGTATTAATAAATATTTTGTTCGTTAACTTGCTATAAAGTAGCCCAGGGAAAATGAACCAAAAATCAGGCCAACCTTGCATGATGAATGTGATGAGTATGGACGGGAGAGTGTATTTAATTGTATCCCGCGAAAAGTTCACCCCCGCGCATACATTTTTTTTAACAAATTACGTTTATCGATTTAACTTTGTTCAAACAAACAAAAACAAACGTGCATGTTCGTAAATAAGGAAGCTTTAATGCCACATGGCATTGTTTTTCCTTGCAACTTTTTGAGTAATAACCTAACCTAACCTAACCAAACGTCAGATTTCTTATTTTATTACACTGATGCCTCGCAGTCTACTAATCAAGATACAGGCGATGTAGCTGTCGGTAATACTCGAACATCGATTATAATAATGTTTTTTTAGGAATTAACAATAGCAATCTTTGCCACGAGTGTGTGGCAGGAGTATATCATTGACATGCGCTCAACATCGCCTCGGTATGCCATGCCGAGCGCGTGTTGCGTTGCTGTCAGCGGCCTACACGCACACAAAATAAAAGGCGAACAGGGGCAGAAAATTGCCCCTGCCGGCAGGTGTGTTTATATCCCGCTTTAACGACTAACGAAGAAGCAGCTTAAAATTAACTACTTTGATTTCCTGTTGCACTAATGTCTCGGAGTCTACAAATCAGCAGACATAGGCGGTGTAGATGTCGGTAATACTCGAACATAAATAATACAAAAAAAAAACCGTTATTTATGTATGGATGATTTGATACCCTTGTAATAAAGATGGGATAAAGAATTGCAATCTTTGTAAATACATTTATTTTGTTTACAGCCCTATTCCGCGTTGACGATTGAACCGCCAAGGGTATCTCGCAAGAACAAGGACGCAACAGGGACCAAAATCAAGCGGTCCAAAGCGAGAATAGAGGCAGAGGCCATCCAAGCTCCAAAACTACCCAGGTTGGAGGCCGTGGGGAGGAACGCCACCATCACATCTAAAGACTACTTCAAGGGTAGGGAAATGGATATAGAAAGTTTCATAAGGAATGAAATACCCATTGGATCTGACAATATCCGAGAATTAATATATTCCAAAACAATCGTCACAAGGCAACCAGAAGCTGTCCATGACAAACACAGTTTTAAAATAAATGGTGATAATGAAGAAGGTAAACTTGTTATTGTGGAGGACAAAAGTGATTGTGTGAATGATTCTGAAGTGAACACGGCTGATTATCAAGATGCGATAAATGAAATTGTTCGCAATGAAAATTACAATGAAAATAGCGTGATAAATGAAAGTGATGGAGAAAAAGATGATGTTCGAAATATTAAAAATGATGAGGGTAAAGATAATAATATCAAGACTAAAGCAGATGGAGAAGGCAATGATGCTGAAGCTAATTCTAAGAAATTAGAAGTATCTGTTGTAGAAGAATCGAAATCGGAGACAATACAAGATGTAGTTAATAATGGATCTAAGAAAGATCTTGATTCTAAAATATCTGAATTGGAGGCGAAGACTTTAGAGAAGTTTAAGGGATCGCTTTTAGATAGCATATTTTAATAAGTTTACTTAATATTATACATGTCCGGGGCGTGTATTAAGGTAAGTGAATCAGGACTGATTGGTTCTATAAGTCAAAGGACAGTGTTTGTGCTCGTGTGAATGTCTATAATCGTTAATCGTAAATGTTTGTATCAATTTAGATATCTCGAGGTGACATTCCAAGTGCGGCTATTTTATGATTTGCTTATGCTTGCTGCAAAAAGTCATAACGAAGTATTTTCTTTCACAGTTTTTCAGAACAATGCATTATTTATTGTGTTTTCGATCGCCGGACTGATTTTTTATCGAAAAAACGGATCCGGTTAAACTGAACGCGGCCCACGCAATTACATTGTTAAATGTAGGATAAATGTGGCCCATAACATAAACACTACCCGTAACTTGTTGGGTTTTTGTTTACATATCCAACATCCACAATGAGTAAAACCGGTCCAAACTCTCATCTCTCCTGTCTATTGCAGTTAAATTGGCGATTAAAAAACGGGGTAGTTTGCGTCAAATCCGGTAGTTCTGAGTTTTTAGACTAAAGACTGACTTTTTAGTCTAGACTAGAAGTTACAAACTTGGATTATTCATTGAGCAAACATCATAAATAAGTCTGCAAAAAATCAGAACTACCGGATTTGTTGCAAACTCATGATGACTAAAGTTACTGGTGTACTCTGTGTCTCAAACACCGCTTCATAAAATTCGTTAGCTAATAAAAGCCGTTAGCTAATGAAGTAATAAGAAACGTTATCGCCCGGAGATAAATTTGTATACAACATTTTTGCCTGGGGTTCTCCCGCCGCGGGAATCCGCTTCTGAATTAAATAATGTAAGTTGTACGGTCACGAGCGTTAATTTGGCACCCATTTCAAGAAAAATATGCTTGAAGTCGTCAATGTCATTACAGATGTCAAGTCATTTGTAACTTTTAGGAAACTCAACCTCATTGTTGTAGAATGTCAGATTGATTTTGGACCTAAGGTGGGTACCAAATTAAATCTCGTGACTGTACGCTGCGTACTACACTGCGCGGTATCAATTTTGCTTTGTCGAGTAGAGCCCTCTTAATCTTTACCAACAACCAGGGATTGTAACCGGTTACAAATAAACCGGTATTTATTTAGGTTAAACCGGTTAATTATTTGGGTTACGTTCCAACGGATTACGGTTACGGTTACGCTCACAGGGAGCGAAATGCATTTACCGGTTATAACCGGTTAGAGAGCGCTTCCGTCATTCACCCTTGTATCGGCTCACACGGAAGGAGCGCTCTCTAACCGGTAAATGCATTTCGCTCCCTGTGAGCGTAACCTTTATTATGGGTTAGGCTCTCATAGTGTGGCTTTAACCGCTACGGAAAATAAACCGGTTTTCAATCCCTGCCAACAACAGTCTGATTTTACTCGACGAAGCAAGCTGACAGACCAAGGGTGACCGACATGACCGTATGCTTATAATACTTGTGTTAATTACGAGGTAATAGCAAGTGCATTACAAAACCGTGACAGTGTTTTAACAAGTTTGTTAGCTTACTTCGTCTGATTAAAAATAATTTTAACAAATAAGGTAAATAATTTGGGGAAAAATTGATGAATTTAACCCAAAAACAGATTCATTTTTGATCTGAAGAAGTCGTAATAAAATAAATTGCGACATTCGCAGAAGCATGAAAATATTGTAACTGCGATATATTTCCTATTTTGTTTATTTTTTTAACTCAATGCGGGCATATGTAGTTGAAAAGTGTTTTTTAAAGCAGTTCAGAACTTTGGTTGTAATTGGCTGTAAGTAACATATTATTTTGTATTTTTTGATCAAGGGAAATTATTTTTTATTTTTTAACCATTTTTGTGTTAAGACTATTTTTTAGTTTTTATACCTGCATCTAGCTTAAGTGTATAAGTATTAAAATAGCCGGTAAGTGAATGAAATTATTCGGAATATAATGTATTTAATGTCTTTTGCTGAAATACATTTTTGTAATAATTATTAAGAATGTGGTGATTTTACTGAGCAGCAGGAGCTAAGCTCCGAGTGTGTCGCTTTGGTGTGAAGTGTGAACAAGATTTTATAATATACATAATGTAAGCGAGATTTACATACGATAAACCGCCTGGGAACCTAAATAACATTCATAAAGCAAACTAAAAACTAAAATATATATGGTACGGTCACGAGCGTTAATTTGGGACCCATTTCAAGAAAAATATGCTTGAAGTTGTCAATGTCATTAGAGATGTCAAGTCACTTAATAACTGTTAGGAAACTCAACCTTATTGTTGTAGAATGTCAGATTGACTTTGGACCTAAGGTGGGTACCAAATTTAATCTCGTGACTACGTATTGACGAGCGCTCGACGCGACCGTCCGAGAGCTTTCGTCTATCCTAAACGTTTTTGATGATAACGTTCGCAACTGCGTCTAGTTAGCCCACTGATGATATAACGGAACCGTAAAAACCAAATTCGATTTATTGTCTGGCAACAAAGTCTAGAAATTAAAAAGTGTCACCCCTTTCAAATCAATCTAAGAAAAGGGACGACACTACAGTGCTGCCACTGGTGCCACAGGCGTGCAATAGAAGATTATACACCGAGGGGATAATACACTGTTTTATGTCACGGGTGCGATATTGAATCCTGAGCAAATGAGGGACCCCAGATTTAACTCCCGAGTGCAGCGACGGTGTTAAGAGTTAATTCCCGAGCGAAGCTCGCCCAAGACGAAAACAGCTTTATCCCAAAGAAGAATACTCTACTATTCTCACCTTTTGCGAGACAATAAAAAGCAACTACTTAATGGAACAAATGTTTTGTTAAAACTTACAAGTACCTTATTAAAAAAACGTACAAATTGTAATTTTTCATAAGAATTCAAATCTCATTATTAACCAGTGGGTTGTACCCGCCGGTTCATAATATTGAATCTCATTATAACCCGCTGCTTAGTCGATGGCTATTATGACTTACTTTAGGTGAGGTTTGTATGATATATAATTGGGCAATTTCGAACATGTGGTGTTTATCTTTCCATCCCTCTAGGGCTGAAAGTGATTTTTTATGAAGAATTGGTCTAAGTCTCAGCCATTTTTGACTTTTTTCTAGACCATGGAAGAACCTTTGAAATTGTGTCTAAACACGCATAGTTTTTCAAAGATTTTGGCAAATAATGTTTCCACTAATTTAATAAAGGGTGTAAGGGTTCCTTTAACACGCGTAGGCTCGTAAATTTTCATTAAATATGTAGTAGTTAGTATGCATAAATGTGTGTAAACAAAACAACGCTGAAATGTTGTTTGTTAGTACCTACTTATATTATCAGCTGTAAAAGCACAACAAAAGCTTTGTTATAAAAAGATCTTATTTTGGATCATGCTTTTAATATCCTAACCTTTTGATCGGCAAGCGCTATCAGAATAGAATTTGAACGTTCTGCGAATGCATGTAGGTCGCTTTTGGAAGTATAGGCTCCAATCAAAAGGTTAGTTTCCAAATAAGATCTTTTCCTTGTAGTAAACGTAATTTTGTATAAGTAGGTGGAAATGGATTTGTAATAAAAGTTTAATAACCAATTTAATTTATTTTATTTATCTATAGTGTAATCGAAGTATATTCAGGTTGAGTATAGTTTTAGAAAATACACATCAATAATAATAAATATATTTTATTCCTCCACACAACACAACCTTTTTAGGAACAGTATACCTACTAATTCTTGCGCGAATATTAATGACTTGACAGTGCAATGCCGCGTAACTAACAAATCCAAAAACGTGCAAAAATAACACGATTTCTTAATAAGTCAGAAAGTACTGCAGTATATTTTCTTTGTTAGTAACGTGCTATTGCACTCACGGACGATAAGTGCTTTCAATTTAAGCATGACGAATGTATAAATATGTTTTTTATACGCATGTAAGTTTCCCAATTTCATCGCATTATATTTTTTGTTTATAATGTAATGCTTCATACCGCATTATTCGTATTAAATCGTGCCAGTTAGGTACGTTTTATAAAAATCCCGTTCAAGAGTAAATCTAAGATAAAAAATCTTTACATTATGAACCAGAATGATTATGGGATTCAGTAAACCCGATGATCCACCTTCGTAATTTCTGATCAGAGTATATTTTTACAACAGAGTATTTTTATAGCAGGAATTTCACCTGCCTACTTGGTAATTGCTGGATGAGATACAAACTACGAAAGTTCACTTTTTTGTAAGAAATAAAGCTCTTGAATACTGACCTACAATCTATATCTCATATTTTTGACGTCTTAGTAACTCTTACTGTCCAGTGAATAAGACACAGCATTAAGTTAATAATGCACTATTAACTTAATGCTGACATTAATGGTGCATTACTGCAGAGACCGGGAAAATAGCTGTTGCGGGACGAGTAGCGCTATATACAAGTCCAACAACCGCCCTTCCCGGCTTAACCCTTTGAACGCCTTTGACTTGGTATAAACATCGTCCTCACACGCCAATGACAGCTGAAAACTACAGCTAATGTCAACCTTACGTCACAAATACTCGGGTCTATTTTACACTGTATCAGTGACCACTATATGGGTCCATGGCGTCGTAGGCACGACAGTATACGACCACTTTAGTGGTTCTTGGCGTTCAAAGGGTTAAAGTGATTTTAAAAAGTCTAACACCGGTTATGTTATGATATACATTTTCGCGGCCGCTGCCCTTGGTAAATATTTTTAATTTTTATTTTGCCTAGACCTGGCACTCAAAACTACGCGGGCTGATTTTAGAACAGTAAGGTTAACATTTCAGAGTAAGTGAGAGAAAAATACTATTACGATAAAGAGGCAAGGTAGGCTAATATAAAGTGTACTATAGTCTATATTTTTAGGTAATTAAAAAAATGTAAACATTCCAAACCACGCCACGTGACATTGTTAAACAGCCAATGAAAACTGTTTTTTCGAACTTTGACGTACGACGACTTTAGACGTCAGCCAATAGAAGCAGAACACTGTCTGCTTCTATTGGCTGACGAACTATACCACGTGGTGGTTTTGTTAACATTTTTTTAAATGCCTAAAAGTATAGACTATAGAGGGCGAGTGAAAAAAACCTACCAGTGCAGTGTCAGGGCTGGAAATTCAGTGATTGGTGAAAAGTCGTCTGCTGACTCATCATTGAATTAAAAAAGTGATAAAATAAAATAACCGACGAGAAATACCAGGATAAACAGACGACGTAAAACTAATCAAAGTATTCAAGTATATAAAAAAAATCGCGGTTGTTAATTCCGTATTTTTTTTATATGACTGGCGTCTAATCTTAGAATCCTTGTCACGAAATACATCCAGTCTAGCCCTACTACTGCTCAATATCTTCGCAGGCTTTTACATTCTTGTGATAATAGAATATCTTGTGTAAATTTCTGTTTTTTTTTTGATAGCGAGATTGTGCTACCACATAATTGATTTATAAAAATACAGTTTAAATTTCAATAATCGTTAAAATATGTATAAATTTCATAAATATATCGTATACTTCAATATTTATTTGTACAGAATGCGAAGCGCTGCTTAAATTGGAAATATACATTTTACATACAATGTACGAGTCATAATAATAATAATATGCATAATATTTTAATATTTAAAAATTACATTTTTGACACATCAATAATTTAAAAAAGCTCTTGTAAGCCACATACAGCAAATTCGTTTGCATAAAATGTATATAATTGATTTCTTTAGTATAAATTTACTTGAAAATTTTACATACAATTTTCAACAAAAGTAATATCTACTCGGGACAATTCCCAAAGTCACTAGTTTTAAATGTACAACTATAAAGTGGCAACACTTACCGTCAGTTGTATGGAATGTTTTGAACAGTGTTGCCACTTTGACCTCGAAAATATGATCTGTAACTTCATAAAATTGGCACTAACTAATCGCGATGTAATACTTAATAAGATTGGCACTAAATAACTTTTGTGACATGTATCTGCCATAGAGCTAAAACCTCGAAAGAGTTATATTCACAAAATAGCAACATTGCAGTTCTAATTATGCATTAACTCTACGCTTTACTTAGCATAATACAAATAAAATGTATTTTAAAGTACCAACAGCGTCCACACTTAGGGATATAAATTAGATTTAATTCATGATAGATTTCATAGTACTAAAATGTATTATTTGTCGGAATCGTCACCAGGAGACAAAAAGCGACCCCTATTAAATCCATATCTAGTTGCCTTTATAACACATTTAAAAACCATAGCTCATTTATAACATACTTTTACTTACTGGCCACTGTATTCTCTTAACAATAACGTCATTTCAAAAATTCAAATTCGGAATGTAGAATACTAAGTAACGATGACCTTCCAGAGTTGCCAGCGTCGCGGGAACCGCTAGGGCTGCGTGTGTAAATACTCCGCGACGAACACTCGCATGATCTTGTTCAGGTTCTCTATGGTGTTGAAGTCCAGGGCTGTCATGTCGTCGCCGGCCTTGTGCCAGACATCCGGGAACGGCGATGGGATTATGTGAAGGACGTCTACGTCTGAAAGAAAAGGAGGTAAAAAAACTACGTCAAACTAAGGTAAAAGTTTGGACAATTCGTTATTATGTCAGCAGAAAAATTACCATGTTTAACCTGATTGTAGGTATTAGACAAATCCAGGGTATACCGGGTGTCCGGAAGGTAGAGGTCATCCTAACAGGGCAGGATAGCTCAGCAAGCTCAGGAGTGTCAAAAATTTTATACATCATGAGGTTTCTATTATGGATATACCTTCGGGAACTTTATCTCAATTCCAAATTTCATCTAAATCCGTCCATTCGTCGCAACGTCAAGAAGTAACAAACACACACAAACATTCGCATTTATAAATTAAATGAGTTTCCCCCTTTTACCACCCAGCGTTTTTTTTTCTGCCACTTTGAACTTTATTAATCTGTAATAACTAGTAATAAGCATGTTAAAATGTGTGGGAGGGATGTATGTGGAGCTTAGGAGCGATAAAATATAATTTTCGATCACATACTTACACACATTGACTGTTAAACGGGTACCTATTATTTTCGAAACATCTTTCAACGAACTTACAGTCAAGGAAATTGATTCCTAGACCATTTTGGACTATGTCAAAGTGACACTGTAAATGAAATCAAAAGGAGTCTCTTAGGTTTTGATTGATTACGTCGCTGTGACATAGTCCAAAGTGGTCGAGGATTCAATTTCCTTTACTGTACCATTCCCTACGCAGAATTTTCATTTCATCGAAAGGCATTTCTCGCCGCATGCGTTTTTTTTTGGTAGTCACACGTCTATTCTAACCGAAACTACGTAATTAATGTTTAAGATATCCTGAAAACATCATGATTTCAACAGAAAACAGCTTTCGTTCAAAAGTTCGATAACATGACAAAGATCTGGAAAAGAGCACATGTAAAGAAAGATTTTGAAACGGTTTCCTTAAAGCGAATCTTATCTACAATTTCACAGACGATACGTTAATCCGTAGCTTATCGATCAGAGGTTCGGTTCCCATGGACCGTCATTATGCAAATAAAGAGTGCTGATAACTTCGATTACTCACGCATGGCTCGTGGTACCTACCCATTCAAATTGTAGGTAGCTAGGCGGTATTATATAATAAGAAAAAAGTATGTTATTAGCCGCACTCTGAGTCAATTAATAACGATGAAATCGTTCGTCGTTTTTTTACCCGCCCTCGCTTCACCTCGGTTTAATGTGAGATTTCTGTACGTAACACCCGTCCATAAACCAGAATTTATTATAGGTACATAAAAACCTTTCGTGAAAAATTCACTAACTTATGGTGAAAACCGCATCAAAATCGCGGATATCATACTAGGGGATATACAGACGACAGACAGACGGATACAGGAGGAACGCGAGTTTATTTAATACTATGTAAAAATAAACATTCAGCGCCAGGCTACCATTTTTCAAAACAAAATGCGCTCATTAATTAGTTATAGGCACTGATAATATTATGCGAATGTGGTTGAACCAAAGACACGCTCTCGTTTACATAACATTTAATCATAACAGCGGCATAACACGAGCAACTAGGACGCTCTAGACACGCGCAAATAGGCTGTTAAACGCCGCCTGGACTTAATGAAAATTCTTGGCATCATAAAATAAGCAATGTTAATAAAACTATGGCGGAATTAATTTCTCGCTGCACTCTGCCAAGCAAATATCTACTTACGGTACTGGTAAGTTACTTGGGGCTGGTTTCTGGGAGCTCACTAGAATAATAATGTTAGTCCGTGCCGTAGACAGAGTTATTACCTAGACGAGATACGAAAAATTAATACAACGAGCAAAATGGAGCATTTATACGGAGACATAAATAAAGGAGACGGTATGTTTACTTTCTATCTCTTTCCGCGTATACTTTTTTTCAAGGTCGATTTTGATCGATGGAGCGAATTTTTGCTTTTAACTATTTTATTATTTGTTTGTTCGTTTCCTCAGGTTTCGCAGACATCTGTGATCTGAATTGCTGTACCAAAGGCTGCGAAAGACATAAAAACATAACCTTTCACCGGTAATGTTTAGGTATCCTCATAAACCGCATTAAAAAGGTACCTACTCAATGATAGAAGCTTTATCTGCTAAAGCTGATACGTCATTTAGTCGGATTGTCTGTATTACTGTCTTAGGGGCGGTTGTTTGATCAGTAGTTAAACAAACTAATTGTTAAAATTTGAAAAACGAATCTAAAATTTGATGGAATCTCTAGGAAATGTGTCAAACTTTCAATCCCTTCTTCGAATTTTAACAATTAGCTAGTTTAACTACTGATCAAACAACAGGACCTTGAAGGCTAACCGCGAGCAGCTTCAGCTTGTCTAGGTAATACCTACCTTTTCTCTACGGTCCATGCGGTACATTTCACCAAATTTTTTGTATATTATTATTAGTCTTGTAAGTTTTGAGAAACGGGCCAATGTGTGTTAAAGTCAACACATCAATAATTCAGAACATAATTGGCGCGCACAAGTCTCTGTTGTCATATTTGTACAGTCGACAAGCGTACAGTGTGCTCAATATAAATAAATAGCAGAGGACAATACACACAAATAAATAAAATCCCAAACTAAGCTCTAGGCTACGGGAACTAAACAAAGATAAATTTATTTACGAGATAGAGAAACACACATAAATACATAGAAAACCTCCAAGAATCAGGTAAAAACTAATATTTCCCAATATTGGGAATCGATCCTTGGACCGTTAGCTTCCTTGGCAGTGTCACTACCAACTAGGCTCAACGTCGTCGACGTAATCTGAACATGGCTGAGTGCAATACGCCTAGCCAAGATGCAAACGAGCTAACGTTTCTATTTTCTATTGACATGTAATATATAGGTTGACATAAGCAGTCGACGCGATCTGTCATCAGCTTACGTCAATCCTATACATTTTGTCGATATTCGAAAATCTTTATGTATCGTGACTTAATTCTAAACACCTCGTATGATCGCGATTACAAGTATTATGCATATCAAACAAGAACGCAAGCGCAAGGCGATGAAATCTAGGCGATCAAAAGCTAGTTTTGATAGATTACGGCTTTATTAGTTAGACGCGAAATAAATGGACGACCTTGGCGAGATAGTTAGGTATGTTTCTAAAGCTGTTTCGCTAAATACCTATCTTATTTCGCAACGACAAGATAGAATTTTAGAATTGGACCAAAGCTGCGGCAAATAATTGCTTTAATTATAAGAATTTCTCGTATGACTCATAAATTATTAATATGCTAGATAGTTACAAACAAATTATTTCTTCACCGACGCACTAAGTTTAATATTACAAAACCGATAAAGAAACATACATATTTATTAAAAGCATGTTTACTCAATTTTAAAGTTGAGCATTATTCGCCTTTAACCGTTGTAAACACAACAAACGTCGACAACAATGTTGTTTACCAATCAGCATACCAATTGTTTCTTTCTTTCTCTAACACAGAAAACCAATTTTTTTGAATAGCAAATAAAATCGAATTATAATTCAAACACCACAACCCTTAACGTATTGAACGGCAAGCAGTGAAGTAATACGAGACGTGAGAGTCTTGTGGCGTCTGAAGTTTGACGGCAACTGCCGACGTTTGGCGTCAGTAGATACCAAGAATCTCCTATTACGCGATTTGCCGGCTTTGGCGCGTGACTTCCATCTGTTGTGACGACCTTCAAGTTTGCACTTGCTACTCAATCCGCCTTAACCTTTTGACGTTGAGAAAGTGCTTTTACGCTATGTGTAACTCACCAACCGAGAGTGCAGAAATACCCACTAAAAACCCAGCTATTCCCCCTCCACCCCGTTGTTAGGGCTGCAGATTTTGCTTGTGCATTCGACTACGAAGCCGACTTTACCCCAGTCCGACAGAATAGCCAAGCCAGGCTATATTGCTTAAAGTCGCCGTCAATAGAACTCGCAAAAGATGTAAACAAAACCAAACGAACCAATTAACCATGATTACTCGATAATCACGTACTTTTAAAGATCAAGTAAAGTCTTTATAATGTAATGAATACACTAGATCATTATTTTCATATTAAGTTCTAAGTTGAAATAACTGTTCATTATAAGTTATTTTTTATAAAAACACGCTTGGTGTATATTTTTGGTTATGTGTCAAACAGTACTTATTTCTTTACATCGTTCACAAGTTCTATTGACGGCGATCTTACATACAGTGGCAGATCCAGTTTGGGGGTTATGAGGGCCAAGAGTCTCGTCACGGTTGTAAAAAACTTTCTAATAAAATTTATTTGTATTTTTCTTGTTAAAAATCGAGCGTTTCAGACTGTATTTTAAAAGCTTGTGCCCCTAAGAACCCTATGTAGGTATATCCTGCATAACAAATATTTTCTTATTTAGGTATTGCATAAATTTCCTTAATTCCAACTGTAATGAATAATGATATTTATCGAGAACTCTCTTGGTGTTATTTCTAATCATTAAAAGAAACTTAGTGGAAATCCCAAGTCCCGTCAGTCCGAGAAATCCGGATTCGGATAGCAAAGTAGTGGGAATTACCCAACGGCTCGTTCTGAGTGTCAGTTGTAGGTAATTCCGGTTGAAATCGACATGCCTATATAGTAAAACGCGATTTTGAAGTTATTTAACTTGTATCTTGTTAGTTAACACTATACAGAATCACAAAACAAGATAAAAAATATGAAAACTTATTTTCCTCAATAACGCCAAAGTACCTAAATGATGTTCGGATGGATTTTCACAAAAAGGTCGTAATATTTTACGAATTATACTTAATTGTGATTAAGTATAGTTGTTATTTTGGGTTAAAAGGATTTAAAAAAGTCTCTTGATCATGAGGCGTTTTTACCCGTCTGCGGCAGGAGGGTAATGTTTTTAGAGAATACGTATGTATGTCTGTCTATTTCAGTGGCACGCTCTGCAGCCTGAACTTCAAACTAAGATTTTAACATATGAGGTATCGTTAGATTCAACTTGGTTATGGGAATGTCATATGTTATAATACAAATACCATATTTTAATCAAAGTTAGTTTAGCCATAGAATAAATAATAGGTTTTTTTTAAACATCAAAGACGATAATACCAAACAATGCAGTCGGATTTTCAAAGCTTCCATATTTTAGACTTGTTATCTAAATGAATATGTAACGATTTCCGTCAGCTAATAAAAATTTAAGGCCATTTGTGGCTCGCTGCTTAATAATAAAGTTCAAATTAAACAGGTCATGGAATGATAAGTATAAAGTTCAAGTAGAAACATTCAATGAAGTTCAAAATTACATGGTTCTAAGTATGCTCTTTTTAATGGTATTATAATGAAGCGTGAATAGCTCGTTTGTTTCGTTATGCAACCGATGGGGATTTTGCTACGCGATAAGAAGAGGCTGTGATAAGATAAAACTAAATTTACAATACGGTTTGAATTCGATCTCATAATATTTACAATGTATAGAGTTACCTCCCAAAACACTGTAAAATGAATATAGGTGTAGTCGTAAGCATTAATATCTACACAGCCATTGCGTCAAATATATTAAAATACCTTATTGTTAGTGGTATATGGGCGTGTGACTGTATCAATCAATTCTCATGTGAATATCAAGACGAATTCACTGAGCATAGATATTAATTTCTGAATACATTTAGCATCTCGAATATCTCGGCTGACACAGAATTGAGGTGATGTATTTATGATCGAAACCGCCTAAATAGTCATAGTCATAGTCATATTAATTTACTGCTTGTAGAAACAATATATCTTCGTTTTATCACTTTCTTTATTTGACTTTCTTATCTTTATACGGATTGTGAGCTGATGTTATGTGATTAGAATGATCTAATATCTAATTGTGACACTAGCTGGAGACGACCATTCTTTCACCAACTTAAAAATAGGCAAGGTTCAAAAATTTGTGTATGCTAACTCTAAATAAATTTTTCTATGAAACTTTTCCGTTGTGACACGAAAATTAGCCATACAATCGTAGGGATACTTTTCGTCGCACAACGGAACTTTTCTCAACTTTGTTGTTTGTATGGTTAACTACGCTTAACTATGATTCCAACTTTTTAGTCCTCAACCAAATGGAAGACTACATCCCATTATCACATTCTCAAAACATCAACTTCAAAATATTCGTTATGGATTACTAACAATATATTAATTTAAAAATATGTATTAAGTTTGGGATTCAAGTATATTGAGAATCTGGTATTTTAGTATTCTGGTATTTCGGCAATGAGCGTTTTCTCCTAACTACCTATAGACAAAAAAAAAAGGTTTCGCTAACGGACACAAAACTTATACCTAAATTCCTTCTTTTAAGTATTGTCGGTATGTCATTCCGCCACATTCGAATGCGTGTGAGAAATAAAATGACTAAAAATAGGTCAGAAGTTTTTGGTGTTTTTGACGTGTTTCCGTATCGTCAACGTTTTGATAGCTCTTATTTACTAGACACTAATGGCGGGCGAATTAAAAACAATACCATAACACGTCAAAAACGATATGATTTTACCAAGTTGAACGTTGAAGCTAGACAGGTTGTTAAACGCCAACGTAAACGATTATAGAAAACGGACAAATTGCATGGAATGTAGCTTACCTCAATCCTATACATTTTGGATAACGATAACGAATGCCGATGCATCTGGTCTCTGCTTGATTAAAATGAGACTTAAAACTGCCGTTAAGGCTCTTAAGTAACAACGGAATGCAAATAACCAGATATAACCGCTTTTAACCGGTTAGTTTCATACAAAAACGGTTGATTACCGGTTAAATTGCATTCCCTAGTCCCATAATAATACGCGATCGTTCATTGAATTCCCACTCTTGTGAAACCCCCCAAGGACGTCCATAACACTCCTAACGGCATTCATTAGCTCATTGATTGCCAGCCAGTCCCGAAACGGGTCGATTTTGTATGGGGATTGGAGTGACTGGCGCTGAAACGGATCGTTGACTCTATCAACAATCGTCGAATCAATAACAGCTAACACACATTTCTTTGAAAAACAAATATAACTGGTTACTGGTAAAATTTTTGTCGAACTATTTCATTATTTGTTACTTATAGAAGACTTATAAAGTTGTTTTGATACTAAAAAACTGAACTTTTATTACATGACTTTTTTGTCCGTCCGTCTATCCTGTCAAGACTAAAACCCTTTTTCTCTAAAATGGCTAAAACTATCAGTTTATTTTTTGGTATTTAGTGGTCCAAAGTTTTTGAATTTAACGGTGAAAATATTCGTATGCAAAATATCGACGTATACTCGTATGTATACAGTAATTTGACCACTTAATTGTATGAGGTAGCTGTGAAAAGAGATCATAATATCCTTTTGTATGAAGTGCCTTGACACGGTTTGAGCCTCATTATTATAAATCGTACTCATACATGATTTATTCACTAGTTATGTATGAACTAGCTTTCCGGACCAAACCTCACCCGAGTTGGGAATCTCGTTAAAATTACCATTATTTCCACTCGATAGTTTTAATGTTTAAAGACCAAAGTAGGCCGTTCTTAAATTTATAACGCAAATTCCATAAATACTTAGTTTAAACTTTATAAATCTGATAATGAAATAAGTTGGATTTTAGCTGATATTTACGTCTGTTTATCTATATTAAATTAGGTCTTGTTTTTTGTTTGTAACTGATTGTAAATGATTTATTAGTGTGCATAAAAAACAATGTCATAAGGTAAAGTTTCCGATTACAAACAACAACCTAGCCCAGGGGTCGGGGACCTTTTGAGTCGGAAGAGTAAAAAAATTCAATTTACGAAATTTCAGTCTTTAAAGAACTACAAAAAAAATCTTGCCAATAAATAGGGTAAATCGTCAATAACTGGCCACTTAAGAAAGTGTCATTTAGTTACTAGCCATACAATTTCTTACTGTCATTGTTATTGAAAATACTTGGACAGTAGGTACTCCGGGTAATAACTCAGGATCTAGGAATTCTAGTTTAATCGCAAAAATGACAGCAAATTTCTTGCTCTACACATTTTATTACAAAGTGGCCAGTTACCGGAGGGTGGCCAGTAATAGGTGATTTACCCTAGTACGTAGTAAAATAAATAATATTTGCGTATGGAACTAAACAGCCGCAGCTTCACATCCAAAGAGCCGCATGTGGCTCGCGAGCCGCAGGTTACCTACCCCTGACCTAGCCTACTAAAAAAATATCGAAAAAAAACCTGACATTAATAATAATAATAATGACAAATAATTACCGGAAATATATTCTGAGGGATGGCACGGTTGATATTTGTCGAGCATGCCGTTGCCCCGGCGAGTCCCTCAGACATATAATTTCCGGTTGTTCGCATTTGGCCAACAGCGAGTACTTGCACAGACATAACCTTGTGGCCAGGATCATCCATCAGCAACTTGCTCTTCAATATGGTCTTGTTGAGTCTGAAGTGCCGTACTATAAGTACACACCGACGCCAGTTCTCGAAAATGGTCGTGCTACGCTCTATTGGGATCGATCTGTCATCACGGACAGGACTATTGTCGCCAATAAGCCTGATATCGTTTTGATAGATCGATCTCAACGCCGGGCAGTGCTCGTTGACGTCACCATCCCGCATGATGAGAACCTCGTGAAGGCTGAGAAGGACAAGCTCAGCAAGTACCTTGACTTGGCTCACGAGGTGACCGCCATGTGGGATGTTGACTCGACGATCATTGTCCCAATAGTTGTTTCGGCAAACGGTCTTATAGCGAAGAGTCTTGACCAACACCTCAAGAGACTCTCGCTAGATGGCTGGATCAAGGGCCAGATACAGAAGGCAGTACTTCTCGACACGGCACGTATTGTGAGGAGGTTCCTCTCTCTGCAGCCCTAACCACCGGTAGCTTGAGCCCTGCCCCGCTGCCGGCGGCATTCGTAGGTTAGGTTTTTTATAATGTTTATTTTTTATATTAGTATTGTTATTTTACTTTTATAATTGAATATTTATTGTAAAAAACCTAATTTACAGAAAATTAAATAAATACTTAAAATAATAATAATAATAATGTTCAAATATGGCCAACAGCGAGTACTTGCACAGACATAACCTTGTGGCCAGGATCATCCATCAGCAACTTGCTCTTCAATATGGTCTTGTTGAGTCTGAAGAACCGTAGGTACTATAAGTACACACCGACGCCAGTTCTCGAAAATGGTCGTGCTACGCTCTATTGGGATCGATCTGTCATCACGGACAGGACTATTGTCGCCAATAAGCCTGATATCGTTTCGATAGATCGATCTCAACGCCGGGCAGTGCTCGTTGACGTCACCATCCCGCATGATGAGAACCTCGTGAAGGCTGAGAAGGACAAGCTCAGCAAGTACCTTGACTTGGCTCACGAGGTGACCGCCATGTGGGATGTTGACTCGACGATCATTGTCCCAATAGTTGTTTCGGCAAACGGTCTTATAGCGAAGAGTCGACCAACACCTCAAGAGACTCTCGCTAGATGGCTGGATCAAGGGCAAGATACAGAAGGCAGTACTTCTCGACACGGCACGTATTGTGAGGAGGTTCCTCTCTCTGCAGCCCTAACCACCGGTAGCTTGAGCCCTGCCCCGCTGCCGGCGGCATTCGTAGGTTAGGTTTTTTATAATGTTTATTTTTTATATTAGTATTGTTATTTTACTTATATAATTGAATATTTATTGTAAAAAACCTAATTTACAGAAAATTAAATAAATACTTAAAATAATAATGTTCAAAGCCTCACATGAGTGTTTAGCAGCGCAACTCCAAAATGCTCTTGAGATCGGTTCCTTGCCACCTTTATTAACAACTGGTGTTACCTTCCTGCTCTACAAGTCCGGTAGTACCGCGGACCCAAAGAACTACCGACCCATTACATGCTTACCTACCATCTACAAGCTCCTTACATCAATTTTGAGCACAAAATTAAACGCACATTTTGTTGCAAACAACGTTATGGCTCTCGCTCAAAATGGATGTAAGGTTGGGTCTCGCGGTACTAAGGAGCTCCTCCTCATAGACATGACCATTTGTCAGCAAGTCAGGCGAAACAGGGCGGCCCTTTCGGCTGCCTGGATTGACTACAAGAAGGCTTATGACTCGGTGCCTCACTCATGGCTCGAAAGGATCTTAGAGTTGTATAAAGTTGATGCAACTTTGAGATCCTTTTTAGGTGTGTGTATGAGGCAGTGGGTCACAGTCCTTCGTCAACCAGATGGTCGAGATGTCCCTTCTGATTCGCCTAACTTGATAAGGATTGAAAGAGGCATTTTCCAGGGTGACAGTCTGAGTCCTTTGTGGTTTTGCCTAGCCTTGAATCCTCTTAGCTCTTTGCTGAAGGATTCCGGGCTTGGCTATCGACTTCGTAGAGAGGCTGAAGTCATTTCCCACTTATTGTTCATGGATGACCTCAAACTGTTTGCATCTAAGCGCCAAGATCTTATCGCACTATTAAAAATCACACAAGACTTTAGTAGTGCGATCAAGATGGAATTCGGTGTAGATAAGTGTGCGGTCATGCATGTTCAACGAGGGAAAGTTGTAAATTCATCGAATTTGCAGCTTTCTGAGACAATGACTCTCAAATCTCTCTCCGAAGTTGAAACCTACAAATATCTTGGTATGTCACAGTCTTTGGGTATTGTGGACAGCGATATCAAGCAGTCAGTGAAGGAACGTTTCTTCTGTCGCTTGACAAAAGTTCTTAACAGTCTTTTGTCGGGTGGCAATAAGGTGCGCGCCTTCAATGGCTGGGTGATACCGCTGCTCACATACTCCTTTGGCATACTAAGGTGGACTCAGACTGAGCTGGACGCCCTGGATAGGAGGGTCCGTCTACTGCTTAAATCACAACGCATGTTGCACCCACGCTCATCTGTTATGAGATTGTACATCCCGAGGAAATGTGGAGGTCGAGGCATTTTAAATGCTAAGAATCTTCACAACCACGAGGTGTGCAATCTCAGGGATTATTTCCTTCACAATGAGTGTAGGATGCATCGTGATGTGGTTGCAGTAGACAGAAGCCTCACGCCTCTCTCCTTGGCAAACGAGAACTGGCGCAGACCAGCGGTGTTGAGCACTGAAGACCGCAAGAACATATGGAAGAGCAAGGAGCTGCACGGACGCTTCTACCGGGCCTTGACAAGGCCCGAGGTAGACTTTTTAGCGTCCGTGAACTGGCTAAGGTTTGGTGACCTCTTTGGGGAAACCGAAGGTTTTGTCTGTGCAATTGCTGACGAGGTCATAATGACAAATAATTACCGGAAATATATTCTGAGGGATGGCACGGTTGATATTTGTCGAGCATGCCGTTGCCCCGGCGAGTCCCTCAGACATATAATTTCCGGTTGTTCGCATTTGGCCAACAGCGAGTACTTGCACAGACATAACCTTGTGGCCAGGATCATCCATCAGCAACTTGCTCTTCAATATGGTCTTGTTGAGTCTGAAGTGCCGTACTATAAGTACACACCGACGCCAGTTCTCGAAAATGGTCGTGCTACGCTCTATTGGGATCGATCTGTCATCACGGACAGGACTATTGTCGCCAATAAGCCTGATATCGTTTTGATAGATCGATCTCAACGCCGGGCAGTGCTCGTTGACGTCACCATCCCGCATGATGAGAACCTCGTGAAGGCTGAGAAGGACAAGCTCAGCAAGTACCTTGACTTGGCTCACGAGGTGACCGCCATGTGGGATGTTGACTCGACGATCATTGTCCCAATAGTTGTTTCGGCAAACGGTCTTATAGCGAAGAGTCTCGACCAACACCTCAAGAGACTCTCGCTAGATGGCTGGATCAAGGGCAAGATACAGAAGGCAGTACTTCTCGACACGGCACGTATTGTGAGGAGGTTCCTCTCTCTGCAGCCCTAACCACCGGTAGCTTGAGCCCTGCCCCGCTGCCGGCGGCATTCGTAGGTTAGGTTTTTTATAATGTTTATTTTTTATATTAGTATTGTTATTTTACTTTTATAATTGAATATTTATTGTAAAAAACCTAATTTACAGAAAATTAAATAAATACTTAAAATAATAATATCAGGGGACTATATCACACCAATTGACCTAGTCCCAAACTAAGCTCTAGGCTTGTACTATGGGTACTAGACAACGATATAAATACTTATATAGAGAAATATATACTTAAATACATAGAAAACATCCATGACTCAGGAACAAATATTTGCGCTCATCACACAAATATCTGCCCTTACCGGGATTTGAACCCAGGACCTCTAGCTTCGTAGGCAGGGTCACTACCAACTAGGCTATCACGTCGTCAAACACATACCCTTCACATACACATACCCTTCACATACACATGACCTTTCAGAGATAACGCCTGATTAATTTTACAGCTTTTAGGCAAGTTATTTCCAAATAAAAGAACCCCAATCAAACGGTTGCCCCGTTCTAGTAAGGGGCCTTAATTATAAGGGGCCTATCTTATTTTGTAAGATATTGGATCTCCAATAAATCATAAATAAATAAATAAATAATATTGTATGTTTTTTTTTTTTTTCTTTCTTTAATAACACCTCTAAGCTCTAGTCTATGCCGTGGTTTGTGACCAACAAATTGGAAACATTTTCAAACTTACCCATTGAAATATATCAATCGAAAATATTATTTGCGATTAGCCATCGCATCCCTAGCACCGGTTTCAACATAGCAATAAAACTAAAACCCGTTGTCTCCCATAATTTGTTATGCAGGATTTCTTAAATGTCCAACGTGTAGCTCGGTGATTATTCAGCGGTTTAACCGCCGTCATTATTGTCTTCGCATATAATTCAAGATTAACTTATAATATAACTTTCTTATTCTTTTAAATGGAATGGATACTACCCCCGGGTCCGTTGATTTTCACATCAAAAGTGGCTGGTAATTATCATCATTTTCGTCAATATATTGAAAGCAACAACCCAGCTAAGTTAGGTTTGTAATGTTTAATAAAATCCTGATAAAGTTAATTAAAAAAACACGTTATATTTAACTTGTGACAATTATGACCTAAAGTACAAACTACGAAATCCCCAGTAAAACACTTACTTCTTTTCAAAAACGGAATGTGATCGTCCTCGATGAAGGATCCGGAGCTCTTCAGCCTGAAGTAGGTCTGCTCGGCCTTCCCCCTGGAGTACGCCCCCAGCTGCTGGAGCTCCGCCAGCCGCTGCTCGGCGCTGGCCAGCCGCACGTACCACTTCTCGGTGGACTGGAAGTAGCTGTAGAACACCGGGTCCGGGGCGCCCAGGAGGTCGAGGAGGACTAGGACATCCTGGAAGAGAAAGGGTGGATAGAGCTCTTGTTCGGTGCAGACAAGTTTATAATGTAAATCTTTTTTGGGGTTCCGAAGTCAAACTTGGAACCCTTTTAGTTTCGCCATGTCCGTCTGTTTCTCACTTTTTCTCAGAAACTATCAAAGTTACAAAACTGAATATTTATTCACGAAACAGTAAACACACTGGAGATAAAAATAATAATCAGGACTTTAGCACCTTTTGGACTGCAGTTGGCACTATAGACATCTTTGGCCATTTTTATAGATTAGTTCGGGGAACAAGCGGTCGGTTGATGTCGTTGACAAAGTTTGTCCTCTTTCCTAAACTATAGTTTTTATAGCACGGGGCATGCAAACAAGCACACAGACCCGATGGAAGGTGGGCCCGACGCCCATGTACCTATCAGCCCAATGGAACACTGATCCACCATAGAACTGTGTCACAGTGTCGTTATGTTTCAAGTCGTAAGAAGTGTCAAACGAATTGTTTTATGATGTCCCTGCGACACCGTTCTAGCTAGTACATTTAAAATAAATGAAATAAAAACAATCTCACTCAAAGTGCCCTAGTCCCAAACTAAGCTCTAGTCGGACTGAACGGTCCCCTATCAAAGAATATTTGACCGACAGCACATTTTTTTCTATAAATATGTTAAGGGCTAATTGAGATACAGCGGACCCCTGATAACATGCTACGGACCCCTAGGGTTTCCGTGGACCGTACTTTAAGAAACCCTGATCTACACGGACAATGTCGCGGACTAAGGCTAATACTTAAATGAGATCAAGTTTTATACGATACGCTACATTGTACTTCATCACAAAATTCCTAATTAAAATCATTATCTCACAATACTTATCGAATAAGATTAGTAATCGATACTTTACAAATACAATACTAATTTGTTATCGTGTATGACAACAATAACATTAAACGATATGCAGCCGTTGAATCATTTAAGTAATAGGTACTATCATCCCATTGGAACCCTGACCCACCATGGAACGGTGTCACATAGACATTATAAAAAAATATATGTGTCACAGTGACTTTAAGATTGAAGTCGTAAGAAGTGTCAAACAAATTGTTTTATAATGTCACTGTAACACCGTTCTATGGTGGGTCAGGGTTCCAATGGGATGATAGTACCTACTAGATACTGATAGTACTATGGGTCACATTTTCCACTTACCATCCGGTGGCCTGTGTGCTGTTTGTCTTCTCTATGCCATAAAAAAAACTATACTAGCGACCCTGGCGCGACTTCGTCTACATAAAATCTGTGTGCCTTATGCCTTACATCAAAATTTAGGATCGACCACACCGGTGCTCAAAATACGCTAATGCGATACATGCATATCGCGATAGCTATCACACAAATATTGATACGTATCACAGGATCATCAAAGTGAATCCGTAGGTATATTTTGAAATCCACATTATACCGATAGTCCATCGGCCCCATTAAAACCTAAAAGTGAGATGGCCGCATCAATAAAATGCCTGTCCCTTACCAACCACACCGATTAAACTGGTATTCGTATTGGTGGTTTTGGCCGAAAGTAGTTTGGCAAAATGTATCGTTTCCCAACCTTTTCATTTGCCAACCAGCTTTTTTTCTGTAGCTGTAAATATTTCAGGATTTATTTCAGTACCATCGTGTAGAACCCTGAAATATTTGCAATATAGCTACCTATAAAAAATAAAACATCCGAATCGGTTCATCTACTTACTTAAGAGGTACGAGTCGCTTTCCGCCGACTGTTCCGTGTAGCTTACATCTTTCAAAGTTCGCAACGGATTTTAATGCGGATTTCATCAATAGATAAAGTGATTCAAGAGGAAGGTTATGTATAATCATTTCTGGATTATATACGGGTGTTACAGACAACTCACATAAACCGAAGCAAAGTGAGGGCGGGTCGCTAGTATCTATATCATGTCATACTTCGCTTCTTGCTTCGGGTTGGCTTTTACAAGATGTAAAACGCGGTTTTAAAATATTTATTATTTAGATTAAAACCCCGGATGTCGACCGATTTAAAAAGTACAATCTCTTAAACAAGCCAAAATTATTTTGAGACTTGGCTGAGGAACGCGTCCATTTCAGTCCGTCCGTTCCGTAACTTACGCTTATCGTTTGTAGTTACAGCTATAGAATCGTAAGAGTACATTAGCCATAGCCCAACTGCCCGATTATTTTGCCTTTTGGAGTAGTTTGGGAAGTAGGTATTAAGCGCAAAACACACAGCGGGCGGGCGCGGGTCGTGCATGGTCAGAAATTTGGCGGGTGTTTTAACATTATGGAGTTATATGGACGCATTCACACGTGGCAGGCGCGGGTCGTGGAATAAGGGGGTGAGAAATGTTAACGCCCGGAGCCAACTTTGTGTGAAAAAAAACAATGCTGTCAGCTACGCGATTTTTAAAGTTGTATAAATAGTGTTTTACGTAGTTATTCTCAGCGATGTCCCTCGCAAGCGCACGGAAAATACAAGTGGTTTTTGTTGTGATTTATACTATAACTAGCGACCCGCCCTCGCTTCGCTTCGGTTTATTTGAGTTTTCTATAACACACGTACATAAAACAAAATTTATTATACATAAAAACCTTCCTCTTGAATCACTCTATCTACTAAAAAAAACCGCATCAAAATCCGTTGCGTAGTTTTAAAGATCTAAGCATACATAGGGACAGACAGCGGGAAGCGACTTTGTTTTATACTAGGTAGTGATAGTGATGACTAGCTTTTGCGCGCGACTTTGTCCATGTAGAAGTCATTTATAGCCATTTTCCGGGATAAAAAGTAGGCAATGTGCTATTCCACCTATAATCTATGTCTGTCAAATTTCATCTAGATCCGTTCAGCCGTTCTGGCGTGATTGAGTAACAAACATCCAAACCTTTGCTTTTATAACATTAGTAGGAATAAAATAAGATGTAAGTATGTAATTTATTTTAATAAATAAAATAATCCTACTAATATTATAAATACGAAAGCTTGTGTGTGTGTCTGTGTGTGTTTGTTACTCCTTCACGCTGCAACGGCTGGACCGATTTGGATGAAATTTGGAATGGAGATAGTTTATACACTGGATTAACACATAGACTACTTTTTATCCTGGAAAATTTAAAAGTTCCCGAGGGACTAACGATAATCGAAAGCTACGCGGACAAGTCGCGGGCCAGAAGTTAGTAATAATTCCGTCTATTGGCATTATTTCTGACTAATATAGGCTATTTTTTATTTTCTTTAAACCATTAGATGATAGTGGGTCTGTAGTATTTCATATAAACATTATATTCGCCGCATTTAGTGCATTTCCGCCTAGTTTGGATAGACCATAATGTCGACATTAATTAACTGTATGCTAAGAGGAAAACGCGGACAGAATTGTTTATTTGCTATCCTAAATAGAATTCAAGGTTGAAAAACTCTTAAGGGGAACAATAAGAATAACAACAAGTTATTTCAATATTAGATAAGAAGTTACTGACTAAGTGACCATACAAAAATGTTCTGTTCTGATACCCAACTTATAGTGATTTATCAACTTTGTTAGTCAAATTACACAACAGAAATAAAGAAGAGAAAAATTTGCTAAATTAAATGATTTCTTAAAAGAAACTCTGCATAAACGTGTTTGTTAAAAGTAAAAACCATTACCGCTTTACCCAATATTGCTCTAATTCTATCATTTTTATGATCCATAACCCATAGAGTTTCAAAGTAGTTTTTGATTTCTAGCTCAGAGACCATAACAGTATCTTTCACTATATCCAAATTCACGCACATCAACAGACTATATCTTGTTAAAAAATCAAAATAACTTACCATCCTCTGCAAGTGGTTTGTACCATCTCTATAACCCTTGGCCTGCCACTTCTTGGCCAAGTGTCTGGCGCCATAAATGGAGTCCGTCGGCCCCCAATGCCTGAAGGCCTCTTCTCCGTCAAAGAATATGAACATTAGACTCAAGTTGGAGCGTTTTAGCTTGTCTAGTTTGGAAGCCATTACTTTGGCTAAGTTAATCATCATGGCGCAAGGCACAGCTGAATCTGTGGCACCTGGAAAAAAAAATTTTTTAGTAACATGTTGTTTAGATCTAGAAACAAACCAGAAAAAAACACTTTGAAAAAAACACGATAAATGCCATAAATAATGTTTTTGTTCATCATGTGTTCACAATCTATGGAACAGATTTCAATGTAGTACTTACTTTTAGAAACATATAAATATAGTGAAAAAATGGGTGCGCCAAAGTTGAACTAATTTTTCTATGTCGATTATCGGAACTCCGAAAATGTTGTTCCTAAAAATTTACATCCTAATAATCACTTCTCATAACTACTCTGATCCTAAAGTTCTGAATTCCTAATGATCACTGTTCCTAAAATTTTGTTTCCTAAAGTTTCCATTCCTACCGTTTATTTTACTATAAACGTAGTCCATAACACTCAGTTTTCCGAAAATTGATTTTCCTAACGATTCGTACTCCTAATTTTCACTGTTCCGAGTGAGCGAGCGAGCGAAGACCTCTCTGGGCAGAACCGACTTGAATAGGTTAGGTTAGAAGGCTATGGCGGGAGCGAAGCGAAGCAAGCTCCCGCCTTAGCCTTCGAGGTTATTTTTTTTATATCCCTTGAATAAGCTATGCGATACCATTTGACTGCAAATTAAAATCGTATGCTTTTTTTCAAACGTTTCATTTCACACACCTTCACAAACTGCACCCTACTCTAAATTTTAGGAACAGTGATCATTAGGAGTAAAATTTTTAGGAAAATCAATTTTCGGAAAACTGAGTGTTATGGACTACGTTAATAGTATAATAAAATGTAGGAACGGAAACTTTAGGAAACAAAATTTTAGGAACAGTGATCATTAGGAGTACAAATCGTTAGGAAAATCAATTTCGGGTGATGAACTTTAGCGAAGCCAATATGGACCCTGAAAAAATAATTGCCTGTATAAAAAACTCACCAACAAATACATGTTCCCTTGTATATTTACTATCATAATGGCAGGCCAGCACTAAATACCTGTCCGCATTAGGATTTAACCTTGTAATTATGTTTTTAAAGTACAATTTGCCAAACACTGGGGTTTGGTCTTGGAACACATCTTCTTCCACATCCCACCCCAAACCACTCATTTGCTGCTTTATATATTTATTTACTTTGTCATGGTTGGGGGTCCCAACCACCCTGGGTATTAAGATTTGATTTAAAACAGTTCTAAAATGAGTCATGTCTGACATAGCTGCTAGGTTTTTGATATCCAAGTCTGATAATTCTTGGGCTTGGTGGAAATTCTGAAAAAAAACGTTTTGTTACTTGTTTTGTTCATCAAACTTATACCTGAATAGTTTTTAACTAAGTAAATACAATAGGAATTAAAACTTGCAATTTAAAAACAACATCGTTCATGCTTATGAAAAATTTATTGAACTAAACATTCAAGTTTAACCAAAGTAACTTACAAAAACATTGACAACAGAGAAAGTAAAAGGTCAAGTTACTGTAAACTTTAACATCCGGTTGCCTGACCTTGTATATTCAATTATTTAATTAGAAAAACAAGTATTAAAATTATAAAATGTTTACAAGAAAAATAACTCACCTTTTCTTGATAAAACTTTAAAGCATTATCAGTGTTAACGAACGCAAAACACAAAACAGCAACCGCTAAATACGTGATAAATCGTCCCATTTTGATTCAACTCTGACTGTACGTGATTAGATTAATGTTTTCACTTTTCCTCATGTGAACATTATGTTTCAGAGTCACGTCCGGCCGTCAGCCCGTGATTTTACTCACTAGCTCCCGATACGAATCACACCTCATTCAAACCCTTCAGGGTTCCTCCCGGCCGTCCCAACCTTCCCCTCACTCAAACGTCAAGTTAGAGTGATACCACACCTAACATTGTAAACTACCAAACTACTAAATTTAATTGATTGTATTAGTATTTTTTTGTTCGCTGTCAATGTAATAATGCGATTGATTGATTTCCTTTAATCCACCAGTCAATGGATTTGATTTTGAAGCTGTTAACACTATTTCTACTTATACTATAAATTTGAAAAAATAGGTATTTATTAAATTTAAAAACACCAAACAGATTTTTTGCTACGACAGAATGTGATGGCGTTTGACCTATATTAATGATAACTGATTTTATTTAAGTAAATCTGAGATTTGACATACGTAAAATAAACGAGGCTGGTGCAGTCGTGTTACTCATGGTAGCACCCTGGGACTTGAACTTAAACATAGAAGGTCGTAAAAAGTCATGGTTTCGAATTTAACTGGGCAATAATACATTACAATACAATATATTTTGTGCTCTATAGAATACCTTCAGTGTTTCCGATTCACGACGGCATGCCCTACTCACGTTTACGAAGCGTATCTGGGTCTTAATTATAAATACCTACTATTCCACCAGTATTCGATCAAAAATGAAAATACATTACAGTGCAATAATAGTAAGTGATAGAGACTAGTCTATCAGTGACTAGGCCCGATGTAACTCGGCCGAAACATCGGAATATAATAAAATAAGAGGTAAGTAAATCGATTTTGACCTTTTTGTGTGTGTTAAGTAAGACCTGTTCAACATGATTGAAAAAACATTAAGTATGAAAATAAATATTGACTTAAACATTTTTACATATAAAAAAGCTGCATAATAAAAAACAGTTATTTTTGTAAATCAATCCCAGCAAAACAATCACGAACATCTAAAAACTACTATCTGCTGATTCGGGTTAAGGATGGTATTATTATTAATCATAGAATAAACCAGACAGACTGTTTGTCAGCTGTGAAATCTTATTTTATTGAATGTGTAGTTGTGTTATCATTTACACAAATCTCATCATTTTTTTTTTCTTAACTGTAAGAATATTACATTACAATTAAGTATACGATTGAAAGTTTAATCCACTTAATGATAAGTTTATTGGGATCTGGGGCTAACTACTATTTAATGACATTTGGTAGCAATCTTACAGGAAGGGTGCACTTCTTTCTTAATTTTATTTTTATTTATTACGTATTTAATTTTTCACAAAAGGTTTTTATGTATAATCAATACTGTTTTATGTACGGGTGTTACAAAAAAAATACATATGTACACCGAAGCGCTTCGCTACGCGCGCGTCGCTAGTAAACTATATTCAAGGAATTACTTGTGTCATGTCTCTTTTTTCTTAGTCTCCGCAAAGTCCTCCAAAGACGTCACAGCCTTCGTGACGTACTATGCTCTGACAGCTCGTAGGCGTTGTATTGTAAGCAAGGCGTGAAATTACAATTTAGTGCCCCCGCAGACTGAACGCTAAATCGTCAGCCAATTGTGTTTTGTCTTCACAAAGTTGGTAACATTAGATAAGGGTAGTTTTCAAAAAGTGTAGGTACATATGGACTGAAATTAACAATGGCAACTTTTCCATTACGTCACGATAACTAACTATACTAGGACTCTATTCAAGAAGCTACTGAGTAAAACTATACAGCTTTTGATACTGTTACCGTTTTGACAACTTTATTCACTTGACAGTAATGACAATACGATAACACGTCAGAGGCAATTTGATTGTACAGTCGAGTTCATAAATATGTATACACTTTACTTTAGTACCTTGTCACTTGCATTGCTGTGATAATTCGTATAAGGCACTAAAGTGTATCCATCGTTTTTAGATTTTTAGAATCTAGCCGCGATTAGAAAGGGGTTTGGGGAGACAGTTATACCAGCTATTCCAATACCAAAGTAATCGCGGCTTCATAATAATATAAGACTGCGGAGTTGATAGTTCTAGGTCAACGGTTAGGTACCCACCCAACCCTATAAATGTTGATTCCCTTGAGAGTGACGAAATCTACGTTTCTTGCGGCGTAAACGGCCGTATCTTTTTTATTACGTTATCTTAGAAGTTTGATTGTTTCACAGCTTCAAGGAACTGTAGACTTGGGTATATGATTTTAATTTCAACTCGATACCGTCACGCGTTCCGGAGATCTTGACAGACAGATAGACAGACAGACCGACGGACAACAAAGTGATCCCATAAGGGTTCCGTTTTTTCCTTGGCGTTGCACACTTTGACTACTTATTTTGAATCAAATTTCACGATTATGCAATTAGCCAAAGCTACAACAGGCAGAAAAATGAAGATGATGGTCGATATTAATAGTGTTTTGACTGGAAAGTTAGTTATTATTAGTGGCTTTTGAAAAAATAATGAAATAAAATATCTGCTTAGCATAATTAGTACCTAGTGGTCAATTTGTTCAACCTCGAAACGTTGTCGTTGAAACTAGACATTTTCTTTTTTTACATTATAAAGAGTTGGGGTGAAAGTTTTTTTCCATACAAATGTGAAACACCCTAAATTTTTTAAAACCGCTTTCACGTCCGGTTCAAAGTCTGCAGTCTGCGGGTGTCCTTAACTGAAACTGTCGCTGAACAAAGTCGGAAATAAGCAGGCAGCCGTGTAAAGTAATAAATGTTCTTCAGGCTCTTTTTAATAATGCTTTTGTTTTTACCAGCCCTCTCTGTTTCGTATTTAGGTACAGTCGACCAAGAAACTCCTTTACCGCTTTTGGACCTTACATCGCTACATAATAGAGTTGAAAAGCGGTGAAGGAGTTTTTTGGTCGACTATGCCTAAATACGAAACGGAAAGGGCAGGGTAGTGATTCTGTAAACAACGCCGGTCGTGCGGACTGTCGAGTGATATCCAAGCGGCGAGATTAAGTAGTCCCGTCAGTGTAAAAAAAACACATTGTAGCGCGTGTATTTTCAATTTAGCAGCTCGATAGGTCGAACGTATAATAAGGCTGCCTAATTGAAAATGCACGCGCTACAATGTGTTTTGTTCGCATTGACGGGACTACTTAATCTCGCCGCTTGGATATCACTCGACAGTCCGCACGACCGGCCTTGTTTACAGAATCACTACCCTGGTCCGAGCTGCACTTGGCTGGTTTTTATGGGTCCGTACCCGAAGGGTAGCCCCGCGGAACCCTATTAGGCCTTCGCTGTCCGTCCGTCCGTCCTAACTTTAAAGAGCTGTATCTTTTGAACCGTTATAGACCGCGGGTCAATATTTTTTTCATAATTTGTGTTACGGCCAATGTACTAACAAATAAAAAAACAACAAGTAACGGGGGAACCCTTTACGTACGTGAAACGTACTAAAAATAACGTACCTATGTGTAAATACGATATTTAAGTACATGATTTTATTAAATTTCTTTTATTTTTTGGTTACCACCCGTCTTCGACACTATAGTCTATAATATACTTTTAAGTATTTAAAAAAAATTTAAACAAAACTACCACGTGCACCACATACGTCAAAGTGCAATAAAACAGTTTTGATTGGCTGTTTAACAACGTCACGTGGTTTTGTTTACATTTTCTTAAATACCTAAAAGTATAGACTATACCCTGTACGATACTCTAGCGATTTTGTTTTTTTGCCATTTATGAATGGTTTAGCGATAGATTACTAACGAATAAGGACATCGGGATACAGATGTGACATATTGCCACCTTATTAGGCCCCTACGTAGAGATTGAAAGCGCCGCCGCGCCGTGTCGGTTTTTGATTATGACGTCAAATAACTGTGGCGCGGGTAGCGTACCTACCTACGCCTCCTCTCTGGGGAAATAAGAAACGGACTTCAAGTTATAAGTATCTACATATACCTAGGCATACATACATGCATAACATAAACTCACGCCTTCATTCCCAGAGTGGCGTAAGCAGAGCAACTGAATTATCAAGAACTCTAAAAAATTGTTGGTTTCTGTAACCACATTTTACACAATTAAGTAGGCTAAGATATTTACCAGTGTATTAGTAACGTATCTAGGTATATCTTCAGTTTACTAGAGTAAACTTCGGATTCCTACAATAAATGTAACACCCTGTATTACGATTTCCCTTCCCTGAAACGTCAAATGGCAACATAAATTTTCTCGAATTTCACCTTATCGATTGTATCATTTCATCAACGCTATAGGTAGGTACTCGTATTCTGCTGAAACCATAATGTTATCAGAATATCTTAAATATTCATTAAGTACGTAGGTTAGGTTAGGTTAGACTTGTGACCTCCAAAAATAATACTCAAACGGCGAGATAATGCCTGTGGATGAAATGAAAATTCTTTGTTGAAAGGTGTTTCGAAAATAATAGGCACCCGGTCAAAGCTCAGTCTGCAGCAGTCAAAAACCGTTGAATTTTAAAGGTTTTAGTTATATAATATAGAAAACGATTTGACGATATATAAAAGGTGCTTTTCCGCTGACGACGAGGCAAGGAGAGGTTTGGATTGGAGTGGGTTAAATAAAATCTGATTGATAAAATTTCAATTCTTTTTTACAAATATTGGTGGTAGAAAACAACGAATGAGTAATTAAAACCCCTTATTGTTGATTAAATAATTTATTTGTTAGTAAAAGATTTCGGCAAGAATGCAACGAAGCCCTTATAATTTCTTATGCCTTTTTTATTTGTCTGATTTGACGAAGACACTCTTGTGTCGATGCGGCAGACATCAAAAAGTGTACATACCTATTTGAACCGCTAAATTATTTCGTGCAAGTTGTGTGTACATGTAATGTCGACATACAATCACGCTTCTTTCCCGTAGGAGTAGGCAGATACCACTTTCTTCCACTTGCTATGATCCAGACTCCTCCACCCTCATAAGAGTCATAAGTCTCTTCATACGCGTGCGTCGGATTAGGATCCTTGTAACCTGGCCCTTTCTCAATACCTCCCCGATCTGATCGTGAAATGTTCGGCTTGGCCTTCCCCTTGTTACGTTCCCATTTACTCATGTAATCGAAATTTAAAAAAAAATGATTTCGTAAGGTATTATTTCATAAGTACTATGGGATTAAAAATAACATAGAGGTCTCGTTAGGATTATTTATTTAATCAAATAGGTCACCTAGGTTATAGGTTAGGTATATGTGTCGTGATAGGTAAAACATGGCAACTTTGCCTATTCGACCTAGCTTTGCCCACCTCTGCAGTTTTGAATATAACAAAATATTAACCTAACCATACCATAACCGTACATATAACCATCACAAACAACCATCAAACTACCAGCATCTACATTAATTATAGTCTCTCTATTGTTAAAATTTGAAAAAGCTTTTTCGTGCGTGCAGCCGGCGTTTATCGATTTATAAGACGTTATCATGTCAAAAACTAAAGCGGGCAAAGTTGCCAAATAATCGGTTTAAAAGCTTAAAAGCGTAAGGCCAATCAAGAGTTATCGCCTTTTTTTTATGGCATAGAGACGACAAACGAGCACACAGGCCACCTGATGGTAAGTGGAAACTGTGACCCATAGACATTCGCATTCACAAGACTAAGATGGAATGCCTCTATGCTAGTCATTTCACCGGCTGTCTTATCCCCAAACCGGAACACAACAATGTGAACACTGCTGTTTGGCGGTAGGTTAATGGATAAGATGGTGGTAGGTAGCGATCCGGACGGACCCTACACAAGGTCCTACCACCCGCAAAACGATTATATCTGGAGACCTCAATTCTAATTTACAGGTACAGTCAACAGCATAAATAAGTGATCATTTCTGTACCATGTCGCTTTCAATCCTTTCACTGTTTTGTTTGACATTTCAAACATGACGTTAAAGTGACAAGGTATATAAATGATCACTTATTTATGCTGGTGACAGTACCTACCTATAGTTATACAAAAATATTTAATACATCCATAGTAAAGGAAGTCATATGTAATGTTTGCGAACTTCAGTCAGTAGGTGCAACTATAAAAGCAATGTTGAAGGTAAAGGTCCCCACTGGGAACGAGCCATAGTGAAAACAAATACTAAGATTGTTCAGAACAAAGTTTGAAATTAAATGGAATTCTAGTAATGAAATAATAAATAACAAAATAATATAAAACGTTTATTTCACCTCACAAAGGATATTATGGGAATAACTTACGCCCAAAAACTTAAATAAATAAACCTTTGTGAGGGACTGGAGTCCGAACTAGGAGTGATCCTATAATACAGATCTCCAGGTCCCCTTTACTTATGGTTCAATGTTATTTTACAAAAACCGGGCAAGAGCATCTCGGACCATGCTCAGTGTAGGGTTCCGAAGCCGTAACGACAAACACAAAAAACTATCTCAAAAATCAACATGTATGAAACAATTTTCTATTTAAAGTTATTTGGCGCTGTCTTAGATGATTTTTAGTAGGTATAAACCCGTTAATCGCCTGTATCTCAGGAACTAATCATGTCTACTTAGCCGTGATAGTTTTCCTTTAAAATTCGTTATATGCGCTTTCGTTGAATTTTTTTTTCAGATTTTTAGTACTTGTAGTTTTGGCTGTAGGGGGGGGGGGGACACTTGACTCTAACAAAAAATAGCGCTTTAAAGCTTAATATTTCATAAACGGATCCCTTAATCGAAAAATTGTTTTTATAAACCCGCAATATTTTTGAAAGACCTATCCAACGACACCCCACACTATGGGGTAGGCAAGAAAAAAAAAAGACATCTCCACGTTACGTGTAGGGGAGGTGCATTAAAAAAAAATATTTTTCATAATTTTATTTTACCACTTTGTTTGCGTGACTAATATGTACATTCATGCCAAATTACAGCTTTCTAGTACTATGAGTCTCTGAGCTAGACTGGGGACGGACGGACGGACGGACGGACGGACGGACATGGCGAAACTATAAGGGTTCCTAGTTTGACTACGGAACCCTAAAAAAAGCTAGAGACCCGTCTTCCTATCGCTTTAGTTTCAATCAATATAGGGTTTTTAGATTGCAAATGCAAGGCTTTAAGAGCTAAATAGCGAATTTCGGAAGGAAGCTACGGAGAGTGTAGGTATTAATTAAATTAAAATGACAAAATGTAAATTCTAGTATTCCAACCACTTGACAAAATACAGTCACGAAGTAACCTCAAATGTGTGTGTCGGCATCAAAGATTGATGGATTTAATCGAAGTTATATCAAACGATGAAAGAAAACATGAATTCAAGAATAAAAAAATACCTAGATTTAATAGTAATTGGAAAAATTGTTTGTTTCTAAAATCTAATTTCAAATATTCTACAGTAAAATCGTGACAGTGACTTTAGATTTTTGCCAGGTGTCTTAATGCTTTCAGGACCACACGTTATAAATATTTCGGTCTGGGGTTTAATTAAAGGACTTTATTCAAAATTGTATGTGACCAAATTAACCAATAACCAAATTGTAATTTGTAAAAATGGAAACAAGACCAAAATAATTTACCATTATTTCTTGATTTTTATTATAATTAGATTACGTACCTACTTTCAAAGATCAAATTAGGTCTTTACAATTATTTATACACACTTAATTATTACTTTCATATTAATTTTAAGATTAAATAACTATTATGAATATTTGTTATTATTATATTAACCTACACTGGTAAACATTATTAGCCTTATTGTGTAAAATGTGGTTACAGAATTATCAACAAGTTTTTAGAGTTGTTAGTAATTCTGTAGCTCTGCCTACCCCACTAAAGGAATAAAGGCGAGAGTTTATGTATGTACAGTCAGCTGCAGAGATAAGTATACCCCCCTGCATAGGAAACTTGTATGCAGGAGGGTATACTTACTCGTATCTCTGCAGCTGACTGTAGGTACATATGTATTAATATAGTGTTTTTATGTTTTTCTATCTGCATATGTTGCAGAAAGTTGGATATTTTAGGCAAGGGTTTTTTTATGTAACTTGTCAAGCTTAGGTAATATAGGTATCTAAAAATAATCCTCCTGATAATGATAAAACATATAGGTACTTTGTTACTGTCTGACAAGAATATAAATTCGTAATTAAAGTAAATTTTGTGCGTTACTAAACTACAACTTACCCTAATTTACGGACTCGTTTAATGCTCGTCCCGAATATTCAGCCAAATTTATCTGCGTTCTGAAAGCTGGTAACGACTTACATCTACGGTGCTTCGTTTTACAGTGACAATATAAATACTTACCTACTTTAGTACACCTAGAACCTATATGGACCTTATTTTCCTGACTATTACAGTTTTGTTGACCTAACGTCTAACCTACATTACCATATTTTTCCATTAGTTCTATCCTAACATACACGCGGTTATTAACGTGAAGTAAGACGATGTTAGTCATACGTTTGCTATATTAACTGGGACGACACACACTTGACATCTAAAATGTCTTAAAATTCTAATCACAAACACAACAAACACAACACAACAAAGTTTAAATGCCAACTTGATTCTTTACATACTGCTCCTTAAGTTTCTTTCGCAACATCTTATTGATGTAGCCTACACTTTTTCTTAACTTGTATTGCGTTAGGTATACTTTGGTCTCTCCGGCTACTCGCACGATCATCGGTCCGCGGGGGTATATCCTGCTCGAGAACACCACTTCTCCAGCTCCACAGAATATTTCTACGGCGCTGGAGTCTATGAACATCCTCATATGCACCGCCCCTCGAGGGCGCCAGTCCGCTCGCCTCACTCCATCCAAGCCTCCTCGATCAATACTCATGTAGCGGTGATCAGCAGAATAGCCTACTTTGAATTGATAGCCTTCCCCCCATTCGAAAATTATGGTGACATCTTTCATTACCGTGGTTGTGTTCAACACCAATTCGAAATATTTGCAACCAGCCCTGAATGCTTCTCCGGGAGCATACCAAGCCTCTTCGAGGATGTCTGTCCGCAATTTGGTGACTTCTTTTACAGGGTACATGAGGACTGCGCCGCGGGAGTCCAGCCGTAGTTCTCGGACCAGGGTCAGCATGCTAGCCCACCCGTCGCGCACCTCCATCGCGGACGCCTCCCACATACCCAGCCAGGCGATCAGTATCTTTCTGCCGTCTGGAGCGATCGCCGTTTTCGCCGCGTAAAAATCGTGTCCGTGGTCCAGTTCGTTGAATGTATCCATCGATATCTCCAAATCATCGAACCCGCATTTCCCATAATCAAATCTACCGACAACGTAGCCGGTCTGATAGATATTTCTAAATCTGTAACCGTCAGATTGAATGCCCTGCGCGGACAATATCAGCACGTCTAAATCGTCGACCTTGATGAGGTCCGGGCTCTCCCACATGTAACCCATATCGCCGACCGATTCCGCAATAGTTCCGTTTAATTCCCAATTAAACATGTCCGTAGAAGTGTATATCACTAATTTACCGTTCTGGTCCTTCGTTGCAGTTCCGACCAACATATACCACTTGTCTCGGAAGCGCCAGACTTTGGGGTTTCGGAAAGACTCGACACCATCCGGCCCGTCTCTTATCACCGGGTTGTATAGGTACTTCTGGAAGATGATAGCGTCAGCGCTGATGGCCACGTTCTGCGTCTGATGGGAACGGTTGTTGCGCATCACCTCCCCGGTGTAGAAGAGGGTGAGGTAGCCGTTATGGACAAGTGCCGTGCCGGCGAGGCAGCCGTGTTTCTCGTAGTAATCTTTGGGAATGAGTGCCGCGGGATAGTGCGTCCAGTCTACGAGGTTCTTGCTGACCGCGTGTCCCCAATGGATCGGGCCCCACGCTCCGTTGTACGGGTGGTACTGGTAGAACACATGGTACAGCGCGTTGTAGTAGATGAACGCGGCGGGTTCGCGGAGCCAGCCGATGGGAGCCGACAGGTGGTACAGCGGCCTATATTTCCTTTTGACCCCATAATGATTTTGATCAAGAAATGATTCGATGTGGGTATAGTCTGGCGAGAACTCTGCGGCGGCCATACAAACCCCGAGTACCCAAATGATGACTTCCATTACCGTGGCTATCTCAGACAAGACTGAAGGGTTGCAGGCAGGTAATGTTAATCTATGTCATTTGTATTTTTGCTATGTTTGTAAACATAAGTCTGATAATAAAGCGCTGCATAATCTACGCGCTCGTAAAAGACTATTGTAAATACGATTTGTTGTCGTTTTACGCTAAGAAGTGATGTAACCATGAGAGTAAATGTCATGTAAACTCCAAAAGATGTTAGTAGTCCTGAAGATAAACATATCTTCACTAGCATTTACAAGCGTCTTTGCGTACCTAGATATATAATTGTATTTGCATTTTTTTATATAGTTCGGTACAAAATATTTGAGAATAGTCAAAAGTCATTTTTAGGGTTCCGTACCAAAATGGTAAAAAAGGAACAAATTCTATCAACTAACATTTGGCATAGTTGTACAACTTACTCGTACGGTCACGTGCGTTAATTTGGGACCCATTTCAAGAAAAATACGCTTGAAGTCGTCAATGTCATTAGCGATGTCAAGTCATTTGTAACTTTTAGGAAACTCAACCTTATTATTGTAAACTGTCAGATTGACTTTGGACCTAAGGTGGGTACCAATTTAAATCTCGTGACCGTACTTGCTCTGTTTTTAGTAAAAAAAATATGAAACTAATTTTAAAAATAATTGAAAAGGGGTCTAGAATAGGAGGTCGAAAATGGAAGTGGTTTGATTACTTATAGCAAATGGGCATTACAAAACGTATTAAAAAAAAGTGATGTATTATTTGATTAATAGCCAAAAAATTTCAAAAAGTGTCTTTCCCGTTTTTCTTATTGTCCTCGCTGTAGTGAGTTGCAAAGTTTTGTCAATCATAGAATCCTTTCGCTACCTCGTGTTTCAAATGAACACTCTTAGGTAAAATACAACTTTCCCCCCTTTATAACAAATACCTACTATTTAAAAAAAACTATGAAAATCTGTATTAAAATTTAGCCCAGTCAAAATGGACCTTATTGCATAAAAAACAAAGTTCATAACAAAATGGGTATTTTCTTATGCAGCGGGGCCCGATTCACATTGGATCACTCCCAGATTGGGCCTGCGGTAGAGCTGATGTCATGTGACCACCTCGCTGGGGGCCTGCCGACTCTAATAACAATAAACAGATTATGTCCTCTAATAACTCTTGGTCTCGACTAGTGTCAAAAGTAATCCTTGCGACAACCCTCCTCTTCCTCCTCTTCAACCACTCGCTCTTGAACTCGACGCACCAGTTATTAACCGGTGAGGTGAAGATGTAACGTTAGAGCGTAAAAACAAATATAAGGGCGTGCATTCTCAGATTACACGCTTTACCCGTCGAGTGAGCGAGCTCGTTTGGCTTCGCTCACTCGATCGACCTTTCGACAGAGACCCAATATAATACAATAATACCTAAGAACCACTTAATTAGAAGGTCTATTTGTTAGGCACCGGTCTCACATTAGCGCTGTTGCAGCTGGTGGAGACGCGAGGACGTCACGACGAGACGTATTAATTAGGTGGTCTTTTGTGTTTGTGTTTGTTGCCAGCTAGTGTTATTTTAAATTTGCCCCCATTTTTTGTGTCACATCTCAGGTACTCTAGTCGTACACCTGCACCAGCACCTGTTTTCTGTACCACGGGACCCGGGAATGTTTATCATAACAGCACACGTCTCGATCATATAATACTTAATCTGTCTCAAAACAATCAACAGCTAGACTTACTAACAAATGGTAATTAGGTACCCTTAATGATTAATATTATATGTTATAGGTACGAATAGTTATAGATGTTACAGTTTGGGATCCGCCGGAAACTGATGTTTTTATGAGTGTGTACTGTAAATTCTGAAAATCGATTTTTCCAAGTTCCAATTAATACCATTCGCATATTTTACCACTTTATTTTTTCTCAATAGCTACTTTTCCCGAAGGGCTTTCTAACCATTCGCATATTTTACCACTTTATTTTTTCTCAATAGCTACTTTTCCCGAAGGGCTTTCTAACCATTCGTATATTTTCCCATTATATTTATTTTTCAATTGGGTTCTTCTCCACTGCTCGACTATCATAAATATGAGGTAGGTTTAGGTTATGTTAGTTTTGCAGCAGGCCCGGAGGGCCAAAACCACCCAGAAATAGGAGCTCCGCTCAAGCGGAGCTCCGTCGACTCTGTTAAATTTAATTTTGATATTAAAAACATTGGTCAGTTGAGTTGGTTGAGAAATTAGAGAATTAAATATAGTCGGAAAAAATGCGAATGGTTAGAAAGCCCTTCGGGAAAAGTAGCTACTGAGAAAAAATAAAGTGGTAAAATATGCGAATGGTTAAAAAGCCCTTCGGGAAAAGTAGCTATTGAGAAAAAATAAAGTGGTAAAATATGCGAATGGTATTAATCGCCACTTGGAAAAAATGATTTTCGGAATATACAGTACACTCTCGTTTTTATATACATGTGATTGTGTCTGTATATATAAAAGGCTAACCTAACTCACTGACTTATATATCAACGCACAGCCGAAACTACTGCACCTAGAAACTTGTAATTTGGTACAGGAATTCCTTTCATGATGTAAGTGAGCACTAATAAAGGATTTTTGGAAATACATCCTCTATGGGGTTCAAATAGGGGGAAGAGAGGAAAACTTATTCAATAAATTTGTTATTATTATTATATTATCATTCCGATATTCATAAAATTTTCTGTACATTAGGTTTTTATATACTTACATATCACGCTATAATAAGGTAGGCAGAGACCACTTCTTTCCACCTGCTACGATCCTGCCTAAAAAATTCGCCTCTTCCACATTCATACATAGGTTTTTTATAATAAATAATCAAATATAAAAGTGAAGCTCAAGCTACCGGAGGTTAGGGCTGTAGAGAGAGGAACCTCCAATGTATCTGGCCCTTGACCCAGCCATCTAGCGGGAGTTTCTTGAGGTGTCTGTCGAGACTCTTCGCTAACCATATGACAGTTTGTAGAGCGTGGCACGACCATTTTCCTGAACTGGCGCCGCTGTGTACTTATAAAGTATGGCTCTTCGGACTCAAAATAAGATTGCATTTAAGTAGTAGTTTTAATTGAAAACAGGAACTTTTTTTAAAAGATGGCCTGAATAAATCATGCTTATACAGGTTTGTCTTAAAAGCATACTTTTATTTATTTATTATTTACTGAGAAAGTTATTAACAAGTATTTAGACATGTTAGTAATTCTGTAGCTCTGCCTACCTCACTCTGGGAATAAAGACGTGAGCTTATGTATGTATGTAGGTACGTCAAAAACAATAAAGTTTTACCATGTAGGTAGAATATGTCCGTAAGGAACATAGGGCTCAAGCAAGGGTAACAAGTACTTAATATTATGTAATTAGAGGTATTTTACCATTTATTTATTTAAGAGCGTGGTTATAGTCATCACCCGTGGTACGGTTGGCTATGTCCGGTTGACCAAAACAGTCAGTAATAAGTACGAAAAATATGAGGTAGGTTTAGGTTGTGTTAGTTCTTCAGCCGGCCCGAAGGGCTATAACACTCGGAAATAGGAGCTCCGCCGTAGCGGAGCTCCGTCGACATTGTTAAATTTGATTTTGAAATATACACTTTTCTCAACCGGACATCGCCAACCGTACCACGGGTGAATAGGGGGTTTTACCATGTAGCTAGAATATATCAGTAAGGAACATAGGGCTCAAGCAAGGGTAACAAAGTACTTAGGTAATTAGGGGTATTTTACCATTCATTTAAGAGCGTGGAAGTAACTTTATTGTACTGGAGGAGGCATACGACTCACCTTGAAGCAACTTACAGCATGATCCCGTAGCAACCCGTGGGGACTGCCCCACGGCACTACTGACCAAAACTGGTATCATAAATATGTGGTAGGTTTAGGTTATTTTAGTGTTTCAGCAGAGCCGAGCGGCCAAAGCCCCAGAAAAAGGAAAGAAATATAAATTATTGGTCAGTAGTGTGGCTTAGTAGTGCCGTGGGGAAGGAGAGGGCAACCTGTCGAGGTACTCCGAGGGAATCCTAATGGTGGTCCCACACTGTGGGTATAACACGATATAAAAATAATATCAACCCTAATAAGCTGTAACCTCGTCATAGAAG